>OU015503.1:34423505-34496005 GCA_907164885.2 Dolomedes plantarius | reverse complement strand
TAGATCTTTATAATACAATGGTACCTCGACTTACGAGTGTCTCGTAAGTTTTTTGAGATACAAGCATTCTCTCGGTAGATTTTTTGCTTCGATTTACGAGCTAAAATTCGGGTTACGAGCAAACTTCAGATATCCCACCGCTAGTTTGAGCAGCGAATGTCATGTTACGTGCTCATCAAATGAGAACACAAGAAGCATATAATATTTACAACCTTTATGTACAGTTATTATACAATTGTATACATATTATTCTGAGATTATTATCCAGTCTTAAACCGAGATATTAACACTTTATTTAGTAAGGCAAAAACCGATACTATCTCGTCTGCCAGGTCCAGCGCGTTTATATCTGATGACTTCCCATCAGTTAACACTATTTCTAGATCTTTACAATATTTTAGTAAGTCGTTTTGAGGGGTATCTTTTAAATCATAAATATTGTATAAAAACTGGAAATAGTTGCTGTGGGTGCTGATCAAATCTAACCTGGATTCAAGTGCATTGATAGCTTGGTCTAGTGTGAAAAAATAAAACTCTGCCTTATATTTCAAAGTAGGATCTTCTATAGGATCATCTCGTGCCTCATAGTCAAAATTAACATTCCTTCTTCAAACTCTATGACGTGGCTGGGTAAGCTCAAAATAGCCGGTGTGTCGATTTCGTCGGCGAGTTCTCGAGCATCGCAAAGCATTAAAGGCCGTGTCCGATCTAAGATCCTTGAAAAAATCTTTACAATTTTTCAAGAGTTCCATACCAGATGATAAGTCATGGTCTTTTGTCTGCAATAGCTTACTTATTGGATTGATACAATTTAAGATTTTATACCAAATTACAATGGAGCATAAGAACTTAAATTGTTTAACACAATTTAATAGTCTAGAAGCCTCAACTCTTATAGAGTTGTCAATCTCCGAATTATTACAAACAGCAAATAAATCATCGTATATCCCTCCTAACTGATACCTCAGTGGTTTTAATGCATCTATTCGGCTTTCCCAACGAGTATCACTTCGGGGTTTCAAAGTTAGTCCCTGAACTTATTTTATTAATATGCTCCATCGAAAAGTTGATGAGGAAAAAATAGATATATTTTTTGGACCATATTAAAAAATTGGCGGCTTCGAAGGATGCATTTGCCATGTCATCAACGACCAAGTTTAACGAGTGGCTACTACATAGGGAGGTAAAATGTTCGTGGATTTAACGCTTTTATTCTAGATTGTACTCCCGATTTATCGCCCCTCGTGTTGGCCCCATTATCGTAAACATGTCCCCTCATATCCTGCAAATTCAATCCCAAGGTTTCAAGTCTTAAGTATTAGAGTTGAGAGTTCAGAGCCCGACGATCTTTCAACCTTAAGAAAGCCTAAAAAGCTTTCATTAATTTTAATGGAAACCTCATTGGGATTGGATTTGTCAATGGGTACATACCTTACTAAGACTGTCATTTGCTCGATCTTGCTGATATCAGGAGTACAATCTAGAATTATTGAATAATATTTAGCTTTTTTAATCTCGCTAACAATGTGAGATGTTATATTTTCACTTAAAAGAATAATCTATTTCATTTTGAATATTTTTTCCGAGATAGTGGACTTAAACTTCCTCTTTTTTGAGCACTCTACGGATATGCTCTTCCATTACTGGATCCAATTGAGCAAGTATATTACTGAAATCGTAAAGTTTGTCACTTGTACCTCGGAGGGCTAAACAATTTTGAGCAAGCATTTTTATTGTTGAAACAATTCGTAGAAGCACCTCGTACCAAAAATTTATCTCTGCAGGTAATGAGTCTTTGTGAGTGACTGTCAATCGTTTTAGAGTACTGTATTCTTTGACTAAATTCAATCCAAGATTTTGACTTTGGATATGGTTTTTAGAGGTTTCATGTTGTTTTAAAGTCTCAGTGAGGTGCTTCCAATCTTTAAAACCTTCAGTAGAAAGGGAACTTAAAACAGAACCAAAAAGTTTGCAGCAAAAGCAATAAACACAGTTTTTTGTAATTGAATAGACTAACCAGTTACGCATGACTTTTTCACCATTTTTCATGTTTCTCAAATAATGAACTGCGCTAAATCTTCGACCGGTATCATTATACGGAAAACTGTATTCCTTTAATGGTTGAGGTTCTCCTTCTTTTACCAAAAAATATATTTCGGCTTCTGATAACCTAGTTGGCCAGGAACCCGGATCTGAATTTATTATCGTAGCAGATGTCTCTTCTTTGGATTTCCCTGGAGAACGTTCAGTGGAGTTCCCTGGAGTAGGTTCTTTGGATATACCTGGAGTAGACTTCACTTGAGCAATATCGGCAGCTTGATTGGTAATGGCCTCATAGTTAAGATTTGAATCAGCTTCTAATATCTCTGTGTCGTCATCGTTCCTTTTCGTGCCTTGTAAGTAACTTAACAGACTTCCAGCCTGTTTTTTAATTTGAACTTGTTTTTCGACCCTTTTTCTTTTGTACTGAGCACCCGATAATCTTTTACGTCCATCAGACATTCTAAAAACAATTAAGAAAATGTTTCAATAAAAAATAATTTTTTTTAAACGAAACAGAGGCGTTTTCGAATATTTTCCGAATGTTTCAAAGCAAGATTTTGTTGGCTTTGTTTAGGGTAAATTGTTAAAAAAAAAAAATACTTTCTATTCCATTGCTGACGTTTCGGTTTTAATCAAACCTTATTCAGAGATTCAAGGTTTGGTTAAAACCGAAACGTCAGCCATGGAATAGAAAGTGTTTTTTTTAACAATTTACCCTAAACAAAGCCAACAAAATCTCGCCTTGAAATAAGTAAATAAGGGTACGAAAAAACAAAAGATTTTTCGAATGTTTTTGGAAAGATGCTCCCCTACGAGGATTAATTTTTACCCCTGACATTTATTTATAGCGATCATGAGTTAAGCGGTACCTTGTCTGTTCTTACTTACCTTTACTTACCTTTTGATTCTTCTTATGTATTACATATATATGTATTATTATTATTATTATTATTTAAATCGTTTAATTAGATTTAGAATATTTACTGTCAAAGTTACCATAAGCCGGAAAAATATTTTTCAGGACAACTACTTTTTGCTTGGACCCATCGATTTTATTTTTAAAAAAGGCACTTTTGCTTGTTTCTGTTAGGTAACATGCTCAAAGAAATAACTTTTATTTGGCTCATATTATTTTCGAAAAAATACGTCGTTGTAAGAAGAATTATAAACCTTTCAAAACGAGGTGCCACTTGACTCACTTTCTTTATCTAAATTATAGGGGTAAAAATTACCCTATATGGGTTGATAAATATAAAAAAACAAAATAAAAAGAAAAGTGACTTCCTTCAAAACGAAATCGACTTGTCTGAGCAAAAAGTCAAAATTTAAATATAACATGCTTAAAAAAATAATTTTTAAATGGCTCATGGCAAATTTAAAATTAAATATGTATCAAAAACAAATCAAACGATTTATAAAAAAAAAAAAATCCGACCGTAGTAAGAAGAATTAAGAGCCCTTAAAAACAAGGTGCCACTCGGCCCATATTCCCTATCTAAATAAGAGGGGTAAAAATTACCCCTCATAAGAGGTGTATCCTACCGCATGAAACACCAAAGTGGTAAAAAAATTGACGGATTTGAGCGTTTTTCCAAAAACATCCTGTAGAAGCTATAAAAATATTTGTTTAGAAAAGCTACCTATTTTTTAATTATTACCTACTCACCTTACTTTTACAACACACTGTATGACACAATTTTCAAAAACTCACGGCAAATAGTAATTTTATGTAACGCACTCTACTTCAATAGTAACCAACCTGTAAGGCAATTATTGCATAAATAAACAATCGAACTGCCTCTTTTCCTTTTATAATAGTAGCGTAAAAATCGTGTCACAGCTTGTCATGAAAGGTTTTTCGCGACCCCATACATGTTCCGACAAATTAAAACACACGGTAAAAAATTCTTTTTACAGCACTTTGTATCTGTGTCAATTTATTTAAATTATAATAAAAGGGTCATTTTTATTTTATACATTTTTAAGCCATTTTTAAGAGTTTATTATGTTTGTGAGCGGTTTCCTTGAAATATTTTGATATTTTATCTATATTGCTCTGTATTTTTCGTTCGGTTTTGGATTTGGTCACGAAAACTCTACTCATCTTTCAAAACGTGTTTTTATTTAAAAACTACATACCCCAACCTTCTTATGTCGTTCTCATGCTTGAGGATTTTTGAAGTGAGTGGGTACCTATACTAAGTTCGTAAAACATATTAAAAGCAAATTTTATTACAAGTCCACCTATTAATTTTTCATAAATATTGAAATGAATCTTGGTTTAATCATTTTCTTCATGAACTAGTTAATTTTACAGCCCATTTGCCGCCTCCTAAGGTTGCCGCCCCTAGCGACGGCCCTGCAGTTAAGCGACGAGACTTTCATTGTAGAGTTAATGGAGAGATATACAAAGAAATCTTGTAAAAATATACTAAAAAATTTGACCAAAGGCCAGTAAGTATAAAAGTGAGAGAAACTAGCAAAATAAAGTGCATTTGGAACTCACTAAGAAAAGTTTTTGGATCCAGTGTTCTTTTTTTATATCTGTATTTCTGAAGGCTTTTGGTCGAAGACGTATTGGATTCGTTCAGCTCAGTGTCAACCAATGGAGAATAATTTTCAAATGGTTATTGACTCGGATTTAAAGACTTTTTTTAAAACTATGCTTACTAAGAGAAAAGGATATTTCTTACTCTTCTATCATGTTCATTTTCGAAATTTCCTACTGCTGTGCAAGACGCGCAGTGGAATAGGGACATTTGAACGATGACAAAATTCGTAGAAGTTAAAAACCTTTAATAATCTATGCAATGATATGTACAGATGAATAACATAATAACGAGCCAACTGGTCATAAGGAAAATAATATACTCATACATGAAAAGATACTATCTCCACACCTGTAACCGAGAGTGGGAGAATGGCAGATGCCACAGACTGACTGACTGACCGACACAGACATTAACAAACCTGTTCTTTTATACAATCAAACATTTGCATAAGAAACACGGTCTACAGTTACATACGGACAAACATGGTCCACTTCAAAATAAGTAATTTCATATGGCAAATACGTAAGAGAATAAATCTATGACGTCATATTTGTAACTGCCGACAAGCTGAATACCATCGCGTTCTTGCAATGTGTGAAAGGCTGACACCTCAACCGCATATTAGGAAGTGACAAGATAAAAGTAAACAAGGCGAATATAGCCACGTTAAATAGGCAACGCGCAATTTTCCTATCACCTACAAAAAAAGAAATTATTTCCGTTTAAAAAACAATATTCCATGTTTTTACTCAGAAAAATTCAAACTGAAAAATATTGTCTGCGTTTCTTTCAAAGAATGAAAGACTTGCTGGAATAGAAAATTTCTTTCTCTAATACGAACAACAATTTTTTTTTCAAATCTTATTCTGCTTATAATTCCTTGTCGACAATCATTGCAAAAATTTTCGTGACAGATTAACATTGAGCTGAGCTAAACCAGTAAGGCTACACAATAGGCCCAAACTAAGGCTACACAGTAAATAATAAACAGTAACCTTAAGGTGACAATGGACCTTCAGATTGACAAAAATATGTCCCCAAAACGATTTTTTTCTTTCAGAAAATGATTCTGCAGCTCATCAGCTTTAAATTAAATAAAAAGTATGTTGATCCGATCATTATTAACAGAGTTATAAGTATTTTTTTCAAACGTAAACAATGGAAATGTTAGTCAAATTAAAACTTTAAATGCCATTTTTTCAAAATAAGTTTTCATGTCGCTTCTGTAAATTCAAAATGTTCCATGCGTCATAATTTTTCTTGAATTTTAATAAAATTTCATAAAATGATTATTTAGATATGTTAGAATAAAACTTATTAATAAATTCATTATATTATTTTAAAACAACTTACAAATTTTACAATAAAAATTTTTTTTGATAAAATTTTGCATAAAATGACCTATTTTTATCGATTTCTTTTCTAGTTTTTGGAAATATGACTGTAAATCATATATTGCTATTAACTTTTATTACAACTATATAAAGCTAGCTTAAGAGAGAAAATTAGATATGTGGGACAAAATTTGATGGGCATGGAGCATTTTTAAATAGAGTAATTAACAAACTGATTTTAATTAACATCTTACTTAATTACATTCTGATTTTTTTTATTTAGAATTTTCATCTCTAAACAACACTGTATAAGTATGCAAAATTTCATAGCAATTGGTTGATAAATAAAAAAAAAAGTTTTTCATGGTCCATTGTCGCCTTAACGTACAATGGTATTACGCATACTGACAAATAATGACTTTCTCTTAAAAAACAATGCAACGGAATCCAAGAAAAGTTGACATTAATTTTGACGAAGACACACTGTTTTCAACAGAGATATTATCATAGAATTAAAGTATATTTGGAAAGATCTTAAACGACTTTAAATACTCTAGACCAGAGATCCGCAACCTTTTATCTTCCACGGCACAACAACGTTTTTTCGATAATTCCGCGGCGCACCACAAGAAAAAGCTTGCAAATACATAAATTACAATAAATACGTATATGTTTTTATTAGATAAAAAAACACAATAAAATAGCTCTATGTATCAAGATAATTATAATCATTTAAGTTTTATATAAATCATTTTGAATTGTACATCAACACAAGAATAAAAATATAAAGTTATAGTTTACAAGTAAAAAAATTTTCTCTTTAAATTTTTATATTAAAATTTGTTTTTTGGTCTTAACTTAAGCCTAATAAATCAAAGTTAATTTAAACATAACTAATTTATTAATGAGATATTTGAGCTTGTTTTTATGAACAACGTTTTATATTTGGCTCTATATTAGAAAGAGACATTTACTCGAAGTTCATGGTCAACACCCTTTAAACACGATCGTTTGTCATTTTTAATTAGAACCAGTGTCGAAAAACTTTGTTTGCATAAGTATGTCGTAGAAAAAAGGAGCAAAATTGCAATGGCCTTGTCAGAAATTTGTGGATATTCTTAATTAACTGAAATCCAGAAATATGACGCTCGGGCACATATAAGGGGGAACACTGTAAGGTCTAGATAAAAAGAATAGAAATAATAAAATTTTTAAAGAAAGGTAAGTAAACATCGAGGTATTTTTTATATATATACATTTATATTTAAAGTCTCAGTTTTACTTTTAGTATCTTGAAGATCGCTCAGCAAATAAAAAGTACACAAGTTCATGTTTGTATCAGAAAAATAGTAATTTGTATAAGTTTAGTCTCTAGTAAAGATACTTTAGAGCAAGAAAGTCGATTACACAGGTCAGGACTGGACATAGAAATAAGATTTTGAGGCGACCGCCGGACGGCGTCTATCTAAAGGAATGCCAAAATTATGAAAATTACCTTCCTCCTTAATTTATATTTTTTTAATTGGATAATTGGATCGGGATCGAATTTTTAAAAATATTTTTAGAAGGGGGAGGGTCGAGATACAAACAGTATAAATTCAGACTAAAATAGATGTAAAATAGAGCTTAAAATGTAGCTAAATTTACAGTCCGCAATATGACTCTAACAAATAGATTTTAATATATTTATATACATCAAAATCAAAGTACAAGGTTTCCCCATACACTGTGACTGCTTTGAGAATTTTATTCTCAATTCAGTCTCATACCAAAAAGCCGTTGGAGCGGTGAGGGTGAAGTCTCACAGTCTAGACTCTATACTCTAGAGCAGTGGTCACCAAATGGCGGACCGCAGGCAAGTTTTGTAAGGATCGTGATGAAATGGTGTATTTTCAGAAAATAGCGACTCAGCAGTGATACAAAATGCAATGAAAATTTGATATCCTACCACTATTCATCAAATTTGTGCTGCAGTCTGAATCCCAGTCTTCAGAATAAAATGCAAACGGTGATACAAATTATTAAATTTATACGGGCAAAATTATCTCTTAAGCACCGTCAATGATTGCTTGAAGAGACTGATGCTCAGTTTGACGACTTGCTTCCCCACAACAATGTGAGATGGCTAAGTAAAGGCTTGGTGCTTGAAAGATTTTTTGCAGTATTGGAGGACATCAGAGAGTTTCTTTCAACTAGTGATCAAAGAGTAGCAAGTGAGCATTTAGGCTTCCTCCTTGACGCTGAAGAAATCGTGGCATCCATCGTCTTTTTGATTGATCTTTTTAGGCACCTGAATCTTTTAAACCTCAAACTACAAGGCAAAGGTAAACTTGTGTGCGAACTTTTATCAGAAGTAAAGCGTTTTTCAAAAAAGATTGACCTCTTCTCCGAAGATAATAGCGGAGAACGTTTACACTTTTCACACCTTAAGTCAGTTTGTGACAGTAATGAGGGTATTGACATCAGCCAACTCGAAGATTTTTTGGAAAAACTTAAATCTGAATTTCAAGAAACATTTTGAAAAAAATTGAGAACGTTTTGCAGCTGGTTAACAACAGTTTTGCCCAATACACAACAGTTGGTTAACAACAGTTTTGCACAATGTACAATTTGCCAACTAATGCCCAATGGTGTATGTACATTTGAAGCGGCAGATGCTTTCAAGAGCAACAAAGCTGCCCTACAGTTAGTAATTATCGAGTTCCAAGACGATGGTCTTTTAAAGGACATTTATGCTCAAGTTCCAAAAACTCTTGGGAGTGATTAATTATACATTAAAAAAGTGTGTGAAATAATGCATCCAGAATTTAAACCTTTAGCCATAAAATTCTGCACCGTGTTTGGATCAACTTATGTGTGTGAAGCAGCATTCTCAAAAATGAACTTTATTATGAACCGGTACACTTCTCGACAATGGCGTAGCAAGGGGAGGGCAAGGGGATATATCATGCCTCGGCCAAATGGTCCTTTTCACTAATTCTGAATTCTAGTTTACTGTATATATTTCGGGGTGGGGGGGGGGGGGCTAAAAATGTATCGTGTCCGGGCGCCAGTTATGCTCGCTACGTCACTGGATCTCGACTCACAGATGACCACCATAATAGCTAGATGAGAATCAGCTGCACGAACATGACCCCAAATTTCAAGCAGGTTGTTCAAAATAAAATGTGCCATTTTCCCCATTGAACATTAACCATGATAAACTTTGTGAGCAGTCTTTTTGAATTTATATGTACTTTAAATTGATTTTCTTGTATTCTAAATATCATGATAAAAAAAATCTTGATTTGAAATTTATGCACTTCATTTCACCAGTATCCATTGTGTTTTGCACGTAAGGTAACAACTGATTTCAAAGAAAAGTTTTACTAAGCTAAGCAAGTAGCCTAGGTTAGTAGGACCCCGGTGCAGGACCGCCCCGGTGCAGGACCGCCACAATGGTCCTGCACCGGGTATTATGGTATGGGGCGGTATTGGATATCACTCTAGCACATCTCTAGTACGCATTGCCGGTACTTTAAACAGCCAGCGCTATATCTCAGAGGTGTTGGAGCCAGTTGTCCTTCCTTACCTTCAAGGCTTACCCACAGCCATATTTCAACAGGATAATGCGCGACCACACGTGGCACGCATTGTCCAACGGTTCTTCGTCAATCGCCAGATTGAATTGCTTCCCTGGCCGACTCGCTCTCCGGATCTTTCGCCGATAGAAAACATGTGGTCCATGGTTGCTCTATGATTGACCCAGATTCCATCCCCAGCTGCCACAGCAGATCAACTTTGGCAACGTGTGGAAGCTGCTTGGTCTGCTGTACCCCAAGAACTCATCCAAAGTCTCTTTCAATCAATGCCGAGGCGTATGGCAGCGATGATCTCCAACAATGGCGGCTACTCTGGCTACTGATTTTGGTAGGAACCACACTTCACAGAAGTCTATAAATTTTTTCATTTGAAACTTGTTCAACATGTTATCAACAGAATAAATTATGTTGTGATATCTGTTGTCTTTCTTGGAGTTGCAATTTGGGTGGCCAGCAGTGTAGTTAAAAATGTGTATTTCTCTTGTTTTGTATGCAGCTGTTCGCTTTTTCTGAAATAAAATTCAGAAAAAAATCCAGAAGTCACCACGGGGAAGTGACTGCATTGGAAGTTCCACCCGTCCCCACCCATCCACCTAACCATATGGTCACTTAATTCCTTTATTCTTGCAATTATTCCGATTTTACTCGGTACTCGCATTTGGTTTCAAATGATGGCATAGCTTTTCTCGACCCTGTTGGGGTTCGAACTAAAGCATCACACTTATGCTCTCCACACATAGCCGCAGAAACCTCTGTTACTTGTTTCACGAAACGTTCAACACTTTGGGTGTGGCAAGGTAATTTTAGGCTTCCCAGGTGCTGAGCTATAGACTCTCCACTGGAAATGAAATTTCTCAAATCATCTTCTGTGAAGTAAGATGTTATTGGGGATTCCGTCAAATTACATTTCTACCAATCAATAAGGTATATATATATGAAACTGCCTCGAAGTTGAGTGACGGAACGTTGTAGTGTCTGATTCCTTCCTTTTATTCCTTTCTTGCTTGTAAAATCCTACGCTATCCAAGTCGACGGATGGGCTGTCTATCGAGTGTGATCATTTACTAGATCATTGCTTCCGGGTGCCCGAAATAGCCATTTATCTGCATAATGGGATCGACGACAGTCTTTAATTCGTTTTTAAAATAGCGCGAGATGTTTATCGTCTTCCACGAATTTCGTGGACCATCCGGCAATAAGGATTTAATTTGACTGTAAATCACATTGGTGCGTACACTTTCATGATGAACTCTGCCAGAGTTTGAAGTTGGTTTGAAGGCTCTGAAGAGCTAATGTATATAACGCATTATTCGATTTGCAGTTCTTAGCCAACGTGCATGAGACATTTTCCCAGGGGGCTTTAGGGACAAACTTGATGAACAGTTTCCATTTGTGACAGCTTGACAAATATCCCAAAGGTATCGCTTTTCTGTGCTAAGATCGTTTACGTTGATTTTCGGAAATTCGCTCGAAGTGACTACAAATCTCCCAACTGGGAGGTTTTCACAATTTGCCAATGCTTTCCCATTAGGACCATAATACGTATTAGGGCCACTCGTTCCACCATCCAAATGCTGCACTAAATGTCGGAGTGGCAACACATTTGCGTGTAACTGGCAGATAAACCAGTGCAAGGATTTCCCAATGGCATCCTCAAAACAGCAAATTACGCTGGTTTTATAGCCTGTATTAACGACTGTTCCATCGCACCCTATTGAGATTGACATAAAGGATCTTAGCACAGAAAAGCGATACCTTTGGGATAATTGTCACGCTGTCACAAATGGAAACTACTCATCAAGTTTGTCACGAAAATTCATATGAGTTTCTAATATGTACTTACTGCATTAGATTATTCTTAATTATTGTTTAGTACATATATAAATGGAATCAGATCATTCCCTCACAATTTAAATCATTCTTTAACATGTTAAAATTATAAAGGAATGATGAAATACTTATGAACACCACTTTGTACAAAAATTTTGAGGCTTAGTCAGGGCTTTTATTCCAAAATTTAAAGAAACTTATGAATCAGTTTCTAATGTATAACAAAAAGCATTTTTTAACTAATAATGTATAACAAAAAGTATTTTTTTACCGCGAGTTTGGAACACATATACGGAAGCTGCTCCCGTAACTTTCAGAACGACGTTTTTCAATATTAAACGTCGATTTTATATTTAAAAGTCGTCACCGGATAATTCACATGTAAGTTTTTTTAATTTATAAATTTCTTTAAATGCTTATTTCACTGAAAAAGGAATTAAATAAGCTTTGTTGCGATAAGCGACGAGTAGCGCTAAGGGCGGGGTTTAAGAACCAGTCCTACCCACTTGAACTGAGGTAAACAAAAATGGCGCCAATGTTGCATGAAAATTGGCTTGGCGAGCTTGGAACATATATACGAACGATCTTAAAAACAGACAATTTCTTCACAGAAGGATTCAGAAATTGTCATGGTGTTTAGTTCCGCAAAATTCCTTTAAAAAGTAAATTGAATTCAATGGATGCTGTAGTCCAGGGGGTAATTTTTGAGTAAATAACTGTGCTTATATTTCCACCGTGTTCAACCATTCCCACTCATGTACTCGTTACCTCTGAAGAGAAGATCCCTGAGAAACTGGTCACTTGGGGAGAGTTCTTTTTTTGTTGAGGGGTGGAACGTTAAAGCGAATGTCAACGAGAGAGGAAAAGGTTGTCACCAAACATCCCTCACTTTTCGCCAAATATCGGCATTTGTCCCAAGGAAGAGTCGAACAGGTGTTTTTCTGCCGATTGGCAATGGTTTAGTCTAAGAAAAGGCAGTGTTTTCAAGAAACAGATGGGGAGAAATACACATCTGCAGTTACAATTGAAAGAAAATTTTAAACACTATATTACCTATTGGAACTATTACACCTTTTGGAATATTAACTGCCGTGATGTGCTGTATTATCTGAAATGTTTAAATGCTGATTTCTGAAGTTTATTTTCCAAGGTATAAATTTGCAACCAAGCAAAACACCTTTCCCGTTTTTATTAACTTTTAAACTGGCCAAAAATATGGCTAACAAAAACCAAGTTATGAGAACATATTTCAAAGAGGGGGAAATTAAAGATTGAAGAAAATTTTCCCTATTCAAATTGCGGAATTGTTATTTTTGAAAGTGGTATAAGTCCATTTTTTCATGTATCGAGATATTTAAAGGTTTGTATTTGAATGAAGTTAAAAATATTGGCAAACGTTAATCAATTCGAGTGATGTTTTTAACACTATACCCTTTTTAAATTTTACTATGAAATAATAATTATTAAAATTATTTAAAAAAGTAAACGATTTTTTTAGCTCCAAATGGACTTATTCCACTTTCAAAAATAACATGCATATTATAAAAAATTAAAACAAGTGGAAATTCAAGTCCATATTTTTATATACATTAGCTTCACTGAAATTGATTTTTTTATGTAAACTCTTACTTACGAACATCACTATCAGACCAAATTGACATATTATCGTCTTTTTTATAGGTATGTGAACTCATTGTAACAACTGTATGAAATGTTATTTATCTAAAACTTTGATTTTCTGCTTTAATAACAATTATATTTAAATAATACTCCCGCTGCAATCTATTAGTATAAGAAACACAAACCAAACAGTAGGACTTGCGAAAGAAAACCAAACAAAATGAGTAAAATTACTTCTGACCAGATAATCAGAACAATAATGTTATCTTGTTAACGATGTTGTATTTAAGACACTAGCTAAGTAAAATATGCTAAAGCATAGTGTACATTGAAGTCGTAATAATCAATAATAATTGCAATAAGCAAGTTGCTTTTATTATAATTATTAGGAATGGACTTATTCCACTTAATTTATTATTTTTTTGTGATAACATTTTATAGCCAAAATTCTTTTGTTTACTTTATGAAAAAATCGTACTCCGATGAAAGTCTCATTACAAATATGAAGAGAAGGTCTCTATATTTTACTAAAATTACCGTTAACCCATGTTTTTGAAAGTGAACTTGACCACTTTCAAATATAACAGCTCATATGCAAAAATAACGACACACAAAGTGTGTAATTATTATTTTTTTTTAAACCAATGCGGACAAACTTGTCGTGAAGACATTCGCCTATAATACACCGCAGCTATTGCTGGCCATTTAATTATGGGGGCGCCATACAGGCGGTCCAGCATTACCCCCTATGAAGGGATAGCATAAACGGAGGCATTTTCAGTGGCGCAACGCCGGGATTCGATCCGAGCACCCTCAGCACCGAAAGCCAGCATTTCTCAGAAACTGATAAAGCAATTTCTATAAAACTTGGTAAATACGTTCATTTTCATGCAAGGAATAATGTATACTTCAAATTTAGTATTTTTAATTGCATTAATTATTTAAAATTAACATGTTTTCAGTAAAAAAATGCATTTTTCCAAAGTTTTGTAACTTCAATTTAATTAAAGAAATTTAAGTTTTTAATTGCTTAAAAATGGAGTATACGTTAAATACACATTAGTTTTACATCATTATCGATTTTTTGGGGGGGGGGATTCTAGAACCAATAGTTTTGTTACAGTCTTGCGCGCAATGGATGCAAGCCAAAACACAATTTTAAAATTTTCCTCAAAATTAAAAATTAAAAATGAATTAAAATAACAGTTGTAGAACATTGAAATAATTATTCTACATATAACATATATTAAGCTTTCAGTGGCAAAAATTTCATCTATTTATGTTTTATAGGGAATGAGAAATAAAACTAAATGTGACATGATGCTAAATTGCATCTTCAGTAAAAAAGTAAGACTCCAGAGCCCCTTTAAATGAAAGCAAAATTACCGAAAAAGATCGCGTCTCCTTTGGTGAAAGAAAAAATAGCAGTTTCAAAACCCAAATACCCTGAAATCTGTATTTATAATAATAAATTTTTGTATGATTTCAGTTTTTATAAAAAATAAACATGACTCTAAATTTTATTGAGGTAATCTGAAACTCCCTTACATTACTTCGGGAAATAGTAAGTAATACGATGCAGGGTAAAAAGTCGCCATAATACATTGATTAGATGAAAATTTAAATCAAAACATGCGATGGTTTTCTTAAAGCCTGAATAGTTAAAACCTTCATAATTTTCTTAATGCCTAAAGAGCGATAAGTACTTTCCGCGGGAAATGGTAGTGGGGTGTTGATTATCCCCGACCCCTCAACGAGGCAACCCTAACAACGAGGTGCAATTGGTTAATCGTTATCAGTGAAGCCTTTCTTAGATGATGGCTACAGTCTGACAACCACACCCCTCGCACTGGGGTTGCTTCATCTAGTACAGGTCTGGCAGTGGCGAGTGGAGTGTCCAGTGTTCAGCATATGTTTTTGCGAGCATAAGTCAGCAGTAACAGAAGTGGCAAAACCGTGTTCTCAGGTCTCTAACATGGGCGAGGAGCGCTCCCAACCTGGTATTCCTCGTGATCAGCAATCTACTTCAATAAGCGAAGAAGAGTTTTGTGATAATATAATACAATATTTTAGAACTGGTGCAGGGGACGCCGTGGTCGACAGATGCAAAGACCAGTCGGTCCTTATTCTTCGGTCTGTGAAAGATATCGGTCCGTATCTGCACTCTGATGATCTCATTGACTTTTACGTTGAAGTGTTATTCAGTGTTTTCGAAATATTTCCTTTCACGTCGAATGATGCAGTGAGAAGCTTACTTGGACAGTATGCCTTGCGCAAGTTAAGAAAGTGTTCTGAATTACGGATGAGCCCTGCTTTCCAAGATTTTCCGGAATCTCCTGATGATGAATCCTTTTCCGTAGAAGTATTTCATCACCCCTTCTTGCTCCGGGATTTGGAGGCCACTCAAAGGCTTTTGAGATATGGTTCTCGGTTTGAAATAACTTCCGATAATATGCAGCATTATTTACTCACTCTTTTTACAGTTCTCACGTAAGTATGCATTTTTACCATGTTTTTATTAAATCGCTTTCTTGTTTGTGTGTTTGTCCAGTAGAAATCTTGCAATTGATTTTTAACTAACTTCCCGACTAGTTAGGCATTTGAAACTTTTAGAATAGCACAGAACAGGATGACAATGCATTCTTTTAATAGTTTTAGCCATCTTTAAGCAGAATTGAATACATTTTTACCATGTTTTTATTAAATCGCTTTCTTGTTTGTGTGTTTGTCCAGTAGAAATCTTGCAATTGATTTTTAACTAACTTCCCGACAAGTTAGACATTTGAAACTTTTAGAATAGCTCAGAACAGGATGACAATGCATTCTTTTAATAGTTTTAGCCATCTTTAAGCAGAATTGAATACATTTTTACCATGTTTTTATTAAATCGGCTTCTTGTTTGTGTGTTTGTCCAGTAGAAATCTTGCAATTGATTTTTAACTAACTTCCCGATTAGTTAGACATTTGAAACTTTTAGAATAGCTCAGAACAGGATGACAATGCATTCTTTTAATAGTTTTAGCCATCTTTAAGCAGAATTGAATACATTTTTACCATGTTTTTATTAAATCGGTTTCTTGTTTGAGTGTTTGTCCAGTAGAAATCTTGCAATTGATTTTTAACTAACTTCCCGATTAGTTAGACATTTGAAACTTTCAGAATAGCTCAGAACAGGATGATAATGCATTCTTTTAATAGTTTTAGCCATCTTTAAGCAGAATTGGATACATTTTTACCATGTTTTTATTAAATCGGTTTCTCGTTTGTGTGTTTGTCCAGTAGAAATCTTGCAATTGATTTTTAACTAACTTCCCGATTAGTTAGACATTAGAAACTTTTAGAATAGCTCAGAACAGGATGACAATGCATTCTTTTAATAGTTTTAGCCATCTTTAAGCAGAATTGAATACATTTTTACCATGTTTTTATTAAATCGGTTACTTGTTTGTGTGTTTGTCCAGTAGAAATCTTGCAATTGATTTTTAACTAATTTCCCGATTAGTTAGACATTTGAAACTTTTAGAATAGCTCAGAACAGGATGACAATGCATTCTTTTAATAGTTTTAGCCATCTTTAAGCAGAATTGAATACATTTTTACCATGTTTTTATTAAATCGGTTTCTTGTTTGTGTGTTTGTCCAGTAGAAATCTTGCAATTGATTTTTAACTAATTTCCCGATTAGTTAGACATGTGAAACTTTTAGAATAGCTCAGAACAGGATGACAATGCATTCTTTTAATAGTTTTAGCCATCTTTAAGCAGAATTGAATACATTTTTACCATGTTTTTATTAAATCGGTTTCTTGTTTGTGTGTTTGTCCAGTAGAAATCTTGCAATTGATTTTTAACTAACTTCCCGATTAGTTAGACATTTGAAACTTTTAGAATAGCTCAGAACAGGATGACAATGCATTCTTTTAATAGTTTTAGCCATCTTTAAGCAGAATTGAATAGATTTTTACCATGTTTTTATTAAATCGGTTTCTTGTTTGTGTGTTTGTCCAGTAGAAATCTTGCAATTGATTTTTAACTAACTTCCCGATTAGTTAGACATTTGAAACTTTTAGAATAGCTCAGAACAGGATGACAATGCATTCTTTTAATAGTTTTAGCCATCTTTAAGCAGAATTGAATACATTTTTACCATGTTTTTATTAAATCGGTTTCTTGTTTGAGTGTTTGTCCAGTAGAAATCTTGCAATTGATTTTTAACTAACTTCCCGATTAGTTAGACATTTGAAACTTTTAGAATAGCTCAGAACAGGATGATAATGCATTCTTTTAATAGTTTTAGCCATCTTTAAGCAGAATTATATACATTTTTACCATGTTTTTATTAAATCGGTTTCTCGTTTGTGTGTTTGTCCAGTAGAAATCTTGCAATTGATTTTTAACTAACTTCCCGATTAGTTAGACATTAGAAACTTTTAGAATAGCTCAGAACAGGATGACAATGCATTCTTTTAATAGTTTTAGCCATCTTTAAGCAGAATTGAATACATTTTTACCATGTTTTTATTAAATCGGTTACTTGTTTGTGTGTTTGTCCAGTAGAAATCTTGCAATTGATTTTTAACTAACTTCCCGATTAGTTAGACATTTGAAACTTTTAGAATAGCTCAGAACAGGATGACAATGCATTCTTTTAATAGTTTTAGCCATCTTTAAGCAGAATTGAATACATTTTTACCATGTTTTTATTAAATCGGTTTCTTGTTTGTGTGTTTGTCCAGTAGAAATCTTGCAATTGATTTTTAACTAACTTCCCGATTAGTTAGACATGTGAAACTTT
Source organism: Dolomedes plantarius (assembly GCA_907164885.2). Lineage (NCBI taxonomy): Eukaryota > Metazoa > Arthropoda > Arachnida > Araneae > Dolomedidae > Dolomedes > Dolomedes plantarius. The sequence continues at coordinate 34,478,251 of OU015503.1, read as the reverse complement.
TAGAATAGCTCAGAACAGGATGACAATGCATTCTTTTAATAGTTTTAGCCATCTTTAAGCAGAATTGAATACATTTTTACCATGTTTTTATTAAATCGGTTTCTTGTTTGTGTGTTTGTCCAGTAGAAATCTTGCAATTGATTTTTAACTAACTTCCCGACTAGTTAGACATTTGAAACTTTTAGAATAGCTCAGAACAGGATGACAATGCATTCTTTTAATAGTTTTAGCCATCTTTAAGCAGAATTGAATATCATTTTTACCATGTTTTTATTAAATCGGTTTCTTGTTTGTGTGTTTGTCCAGTAGAAATCTTGCAATTGATTTTTAACTAACTTCCCGACTAGTTAGACATTTGAAACTTTTAGAATAGCTCAGAACAGGATGACAATGCATTCTTTTAATAGTTTTAGCCATCTTTAAGCAGAATTGAATACATTTTTACCATGTTTTTATTAAATCGGTTTCTTGTTTGTGTGTTTGTCCAGTAGAAATCTTGCAATTGATTTTTAACTAACTTCCCGATTAGTTAGACATTTGAAACTTTTAGAATAGCACAGAACAGGATGACAATGCATTCTTTTAATAGTTTTAGCCATCTTTAAGCAGAATTGAATACATTTTTACCATGTTTTTATTAAATCGGTTTCTTGTTTGTGTGTTTGTCCAGTAGAAATCTTGCAATTGATTTTTAACTAACTTCCCGACTAGTTAGACATTTGAAACTTTTAGAATAGCACAGAACAGGATGACAATGCATTCTTTTAATAGTTTTAGCCATCTTTAAGCAGAATTGAATACATTTTTACCATGTTTTTATTAAATCGGTTTCTTGTTTGTGTGTTTGTCCAGTAGAAATCTTGCAATTGATTTTTAACTAACTTCCCGATTAGTTAGACATTTGAAACTTTTAGAATAGCTCAGAACAGGATGACAATGCATTCTTTTAATAGTTTTAGCCATCTTTAAGCAGAATTGAATACATTTTTACCATGTTTTTATTAAATCGGTTTCTTGTTTGTGTGTTTGTCTAGTAGAAATCTTGCAATTGATTTTTAACTAACTTCCCGATTAGTTAGACATTTGAAACTTTTAGAATAGCTCAGAACAGGATGACAATGCATTCTTTTAATAGTTTTAGCCATCTTTAAGCAGAATTGAATACATTTTTACCATGTTTTTATTAAATCGGTTTCTTGTTTGTGTGTTTGTCCAGTAGAAATCTTGCAATTGATTTTTAACTAACTTCCCGATTAGTTAGACATTTGAAACTTTTAGAATAGCTCAGAACAGGATGACAATGCATTCTTTTAATAGTTTTAGCCATCTTTAAGCAGAATTGAATACATTTTTACCATGTTTTTATTAAATCGGTTTCTTGTTTGTGTGTTTGTCCAGTAGAAATCTTGCAATTGATTTTTAACTAACTTCCCGACAAGTTAGACATTTGAAACTTTTAGAATAGCTCAGAACAGGATGACAATGCATTCTTTTAATAGTTTTAGCCATCTTTAAGCAGAATTGAATACATTTTTACCATGTTTTTATTAAATCGGTTTCTTGTTTGTGTGTTTGTCCAGTAGAAATCTTGCAATTGATTTTTAACTAACTTCCCGACAAGTTAGACATTTGAAACTTTTAGAATAGCACAGAACAGGATGACAATGCATTCTTTTAATAGTTTTAGCCATCTTTAAGCAGAATTGAATACATTTTTACCATGTTTTTATTAAATCGGTTTCTTGTTTGTGTGTTTGTCCAGTAGAAATCTTGCAATTGATTTTTAACTAACTTCCCGACAAGTTAGACATTTGAAACTTTTAGAATAGCTCAGAACAGGATGACAATGCATTCTTTTAATAGTTTTAGCCATCTTTAAGCAGAATTGAATACATTTTTACCATGTTTTTATTAAATCGGTTTCTTGTTTGTGTGTTTGTCCAGTAGAAATCTTGCAATTGATTTTTAACTAACTTCCCGACAAGTTAGACATTTGAAACTTTTAGAATAGATCACAACACGATGACAATGCATTCTTTTAATACTTTCGGCCATCTTTATGCAGAATTGAATTCATTTTCAGTTAATTTTGTTGTTTGAAAATTTCGAATAATTGCTGTCGTTATTATGCATTTGATCATTTTCTTTCAAGCTGATGGGATAATTCATCAGAAAAATTTTAGAAAAGCATTTATTAATACATAGAATTGTCAAGTTTACATGATTCAACAGAAAATTTAAAAACGTGGTATATAAAAAGTACTTTTTATCTTGAAATTATTATATATATTTTTTCTACTACGTTTTAAAACATGCCAGGGAAAATAAATACCGTTGAGTTGCTGGATTATTATACACAAAGAAAATGTTAGTTAGCAATAAACCTATTTTTCTTAATCGTATCAAACAAGTTACATAAGTTCGATCGGACGGGAATATATGTAACAGTAACTAATTATGTGACATGATGACAATTTATTTATATTTTCAAAATTTTAAAAAGTCTTGTATTTTTAAACATTTTTTAATATGTTTAGTTTTTCAAATACAACATATTCTAGATTAGAATTTTAAAATGTTAATAACAGTGAGAAAATGAAATTCATCTCTTTCAGTCATTATTATAAAAGTTTATTCAATGTCATCAAAGCTGACACTGAGAACATTTACACTACCAGGAAATTATTTTAAATAAGAGGATATAAATAATATATTTTTTATGGAAACTTTTCCTATTCTCCCAAATATCATATATGTGTATAAAAATTTTTTTCTAACTGAAATATTAGATTTATATTGCCAACTTGTGCTATTTCGTAAACTTGTAAGGGAATTTAATTTCATGTTATATAAAATCGTGATATATTTTGAATATTTGAAAAATACACGAAGATGAAAAAAAGATAGTTTTTACCATAATTTATTAAATTTATAATTAATAAAGCCAAATGTTTTATTACCTTACAGCTCCTAAAAATTTTGAATAAATCGTGAAATAATAATGGTGTTATTTTCCGAACATAAAGATAATTTCGTATTATATTTTTTATACAATAACTTTAGGTTGTAAATGTAATGTATGCAAACGTGATATAGTCTACTGAAATTGCTTGACCAGAACTATAACTACTTATAGTTATTTTATCGATATTGTGTAGCATTATGTTTTAATCTTTTAGATTTTCTTTCACATTTCGTTTGGTGTTAAGTTACTGATTTAAGGCATTTTGCATGATTCTTTTGTAAATGTGCATAACATAGAAACGATCGGATAAATTAAAAATATTTATTCCTGTGATCAACTAAGGGTAAAAAACAGTTTATTTAAGTTTTCTATCGCGACGCATTGTATGTCTACGTATACTTAAATACGGTACTAATAATGATATTGCACACATAGGCTCTGTGTGTAGTTCGTATAAAATTATAAATAGGGTAGGTGGGGGCAAAGTTTTGCAGTTTTGCAGTTTTTGTTTTTATACGGGCCTCCTTTAGATCCTATCGCCCCCAAAAGTCACTTGTATTGTAGTTTGGTATCTCCTCTACCTTCTATAAAATAATGAATTTTTTCCCGAAAGATTTAGTCACCGAATTTTTAATTTTACCAAAACACCTGTTTGCGAACCTTTGCCCCAATCGTTGAGGATAGGTTTGCACTGCAAACCTTTACCCCACTCGTTGGTTTCTTACTGGATAGGCATTGAAAATCACAAATAGAGTTGTCTAAATAATTTTATTTCACATTTTTTAATCTTTTTAAAGGTGTTATATATATAGAAAATCACAAATTGAATAGGTTAATCTCAATAAATTTTTTCTTAAACTAAATAGCTTCAAACTGAAATATCAACTACTAGCAGCCCGTCCCGATTTTGTCCGGGTTGAACAAAATATTATACCAATAAATTTCCAGTTGATAGCCAATAAATTGTAAATCTTTTTTTACCTTAATAATAACCTAAATAATACATAATTTAATTTTATGTTAGTTAATAATTAAAATAAATTTTTTTAAAGAAAAAGGCGTGCCGGAGAATTGCTAGGTTCGAACCGCTAGCGTCAGAAAAGAAGCCCACCGCGATAGCACCACGATAAGGATCGTTGAAACCTTCGGAACAAAAAGCGGTAGAAGTCAGTAGCGGAAACAATGGAGATTGTTAGGATTAAGCCCCTAACTTTATTTCTACTGATCATATATACATAATATATAGCCTATGTCCATCTGGAATAATGTACCTTTCAAACAGTGAAAGAATTTTTCAAATTGGTACAGTGGTTCTGAAGATTACCCTCCACGTACAAAATAGCTCTCTCTTTATATATAAGTATAGATTAACACAGAAAGTTGAATCTAAAAAAGAAATTCACAAATGGAACGGGGTTAATCTAAATAATTTTTTTCATAAACTAAAAAACTTCCAAGTAAAATATAAACTTTTAACACTGTCGTTATATCATATCTTAGGCTTTACTCATTCGTTTAAAATCCGTAAAAATTAAGCAAATTAAGGGAATGGGGGACATTACAAAGCAATTTTAAAATTTTTACCTCAGAGATATGAAATTTTGCATAAATATTTATTAAAGTAAAACTATATCAAACACCTTATAAAATTTTATAAATATTTAAAATTTTATTTTTGATATTTTAAAAATTGAAATTTTTATTATGTTTTTTAAAATGCTCCTTGCGATCCAATTTTTGACCTTATCCTTAATTTTGCATTTAGATTTCTTATACATTTTGATCAAGGTTATGTTTTGATTTGTGCTTTCGAAAATAATTAATTTTTAGGAAATATTTTTATGCTTGTACTCTGAATTCTCGTGAAATTTTTGTACTTTTCCACGCTTAAGTTAAACTTTGATAATCTGAATGATGTCGAAACCTGAAATGGATACATAACTTTATTTTAATGTATAAGAGGAGTCTTTGTAATAAATTTTATAAAAATTCGTCGAAAATTTTGACGCAAGGAGCATTTCAAAGACTTGCAAATCTGGAAATTACTCATTTAGAGCTTTTTTCCCTAAGCAGACCTTTGAAGCTTATAATGTCTTGTAACAACATTTAATTCTTTTATCTTGTAAAATAGGTCTTTGTTCAGAGCTATTTTTGTGTTGTACTAATTTATTTTATTTTTAATTTATGGATTTTCAAGCATTTTACAAAAAATTTTCTGATTAAAAACAGGCAGTTTTTATCAAAAACCATAAATTTTTTTAAAATTACAAAAATGTGAATTCCCATTAATAATAAAAGACGTTGTTAATAAGGATTCCTAATGAAAAGAGGACATGAAACAAATGTTAATAGTTAGAGGGGCAAAGGTTTGCACTGCGAACCTTTACCCCATGACTCCCGCAAACCTTTACCCCATTTCGTGCTGATTCTGCTTCTGCAGAATGGACGCCACTGAATTTGAGTCAAACCAAAACTTAAGCTAGGATTTGAAAGGTTATTTACCACCCTAACATGCGAAAATAAGCCCAAAACAGTTCGTGAGTTTGAGTGATGGTCAAAATTACTCAAAAGTTGTAAAAAATTACATTAAAAGAGACGAAAATAAACTTACCTCATTTTCTCTGCAAGAAGGGGTCTTAACTCCAACATTTTTTACGAGGCAACTGACTGGAAGTAGAGGAATGCACTGCCTACCCTATTCTTGCTATAACTCTTCCCGGTCATTTTAAAATGTATGTGCGAACCTTTGCCCCAACCTACCCTATTTCTTCCATTGGGCTGATCATCTCAGAAAGAGCAGCTAATTTAGATTTCTATATTTATGCATTATATGTTTATATTTTAATACATTACTAATAACGATATTACTCCCAAAACTTTATTCTATAATTATTACAAATTTTAAATATTTATATAAATAATAATTATTATAAATATTTTTTTAATTACTGCATACATTGGCCGTTGTATTTAATTTCAGTGTACTCCGTAGCGAAGCACGGGTATCCAGCTAGTATACCTATATTTTAATACATTACTAATAATGATATTACTCCCAAAACCTTATTCTATAATTTATACAAATTTAAAATATTTCTTCCACCGAACTGATTTATCTGAAAAAGATAAATGAATTAAAAGTTTCTGACTTAACGCATTATATGACAATGCTTTTAAACATTCGCAGGAAAGTGCCATCTTCATACAAATATTCAAAGGAGAGAATCATGAGAAAATTTTGGGAAAGACGGGAGGGGTATAATTCACTAAAAATTAAGACAATTCGCCGTTCAACTATGTCTTCTATTACAGAGCTACAGTTTTTGGCCAATCCAACAGTAGGGAATTTGTCAAATAAACTACAAGATTAAATTCATCTTGCTACATTTTGGTACTGTCATACATCGGTAGTAACAGAGAATTCTAACAAATTGTTACTACAGAATACGAACGTGAAAAAACATCGTCGATGAGCACTGCAGTCTTCCTATAGGAAAATATTATTGTTGAATTAAAGAATAAATTTTGTTTTACCCATTCATCAATGTGTCTGACAAAAGTATAACTTCAAAATTGACCTTTATAATGATATTGTTAAAACTGGGAGGCGTACTTATACTGAAATATCAAAAAGAAAAACTCTTCGGGTACAAAGAATTCCGATTGCCGAGGATCTGATCCATGGATATTTATACAATCACGGTACTAAGGCAAACTAAGAGTTAGTTCTCTGTTTAATGGTGTGAATCTCTTTTAGGACGACGCTTTTCCCTTTGTTCTTCGAAGATGTCAAGTTCCATTACGAAGCGTTCGACTTAGTTTACGGAACGTATGAGAAGCAGAGGCGACTGTACTACGTCCTTATGACACTGAATGCCGTGTTACGGAATCAGGAAAGAATGCTGCTTTCCAAAAGTCAGAGCCACATACAGTCCTTGAAACTTTTGTTCAAGACGATACCGGAATCCTTAATCACAGTTTCGGAGATTTCAAGGTTAGTGGTTTTAAACCTTACACAATTTGTTTTTGTATTCATATATACATGCATGTTTCTATATATATATATATATATATATATATATATATATATATATATATATATATATATACACTCATGGATAAAAAAATTAGCGCACCAAGAAATAATTGCGGGATCGTAAGGAAACTTGCAATGAAGGTACATGTCGGGGAGATATGCAAATGATTAGAAATGCAGCGTGATTGCGCATTACGTATAGCCGGTAGAGAGCGTTGAACATCGTACTCTGTGGAGTATAAAACAGGTAAACAAAGCTTGTTTGAGTGTGCTGAATCATTTACAAAGGAAGAGCTGAGATAGACATGTCATTACGCCGTGTTAGAAGACAATATAAGCAGTTGTCGCAATTTGAGAGGGGGACAATCGTCGGGATGATGGAAGCTGGGTGATCAGCTAGGCGAGTAGCTCGTCAATTAGGCCGCTCTGATTGTGTTGTGAGGAGATGTTGGGACCAGTGGACCCGAGAGATGCCATGTACACGAAGACCAGGCTCAGGACGCCCTCGACAGACCAGTCGTCGAGAAGACCGCAACATCGTAAGGAATGCACGCGTACAGCCAACTGCTTCATCGGCCGCCATCCAGGCACAGGTGGCACCTTCACTAGGGGCCTCTGTGTCTTCTCGAACCATACGAAGGCGCCTGGCTGAAGGACAGTTGGTATCGCGGCGCCCATTACGTGTGCTGCCCTTGACGCCCACCCATCGACGCCTCCGTTTGGAGTTTTGCCGCGCACGAGGAAACTGAACTGCAGCAGAATGGAACCAGGTCGTCTTTAGCGACGAATCCAGATTCAATCTCGGCAGTGGTGACAATCGTGTTCGTGTGTGGAGAGCCCGTGGTGAACGCTTCAATCCTGCCTTTGCTGTACAGCGACACATCGCTCCCACAGCTGGTGTGATGGTATGGGGTGCCATTGCCTACAATACACGGTCACCCCTAGTATTGTTCCGTGGCACCATGACAGCCCAGCGGTATGTTCATGAAATCCTGCAACCACATGTGTTGCCACTCATGCAACGGCTCCCAGGAGCCATTTTTCTACAAGACAATGCTCGGCCTCATACGGCAAAGGTGTCACAAGACTGTCTCCGCACTGTTACTACCCTTCCTTGGCCTGCCCGATCCCCAGATTTGTCTCCAATCGAGCATATCTGGGATCATTTGGGACTACGAGTTGGGCATCCCACGAGTTTGAACGAACTAGAAGCAAGGTTACAGCAAATATGGAACGAAATGTTTCAAGACATCATACAGAACTTGTATGACTCAATGCCCGATCGTATCGCATTGTGCATTCGCGCTAGAGGGGGTCCAACGGAGTATTAACTCCTCCGTTCTTTTGCCTTTTTCTCTGAAATAAATTATCCTTTTTCTTTGATTTTCTTATCATTTACTTATATCAAAGTAGTCATTACGTATGTAAAATTTCGTTACATTTTGACGACTCCTTCTTGGTGCGCTAATTTTTTTGTCCATGAGTGTATATATATCTATAATTATATATAAAGAGAGAGCGATTTTGTACGTGGAGGGTAATCTCCAGAACCACTGCACCTATTTGAAAAATTCTTTCACTGTTTGAAAGGTACATTATTCCAGATGGACATAGGCTATTTACTATGTATATCTGATCACTAGAAATAAAGTTAGGGGCTTAATCCTAACAATCGCCATTGCTACCGCTACTGTCCTCTACCTTTTTTTGTGCCGAAGTCTTCAACGATTCTTAGCGTGGTGCCATCGCGGTGGGCTTCTGTTCTGACGTTAGCGGTTCAAAACTAGCCGTTCTCCGGCACGCTTTTTTCTTTTAAAAAATTAACTTTAATTATTAACTAACGTAATATTTATTTGAATATTATTTTTAAAAAATTGAATATTTAAAAAAAAACTTTCTTTACTTAAAATTCTTTTTTTATTTTTGTACTTTTATTTCAACTCTTAACCTCTTTCTATTATCTATACTTATAAAAAAACATTCTTTACTTAAAATCCTTTTTTTATTTTTGTACTTTTATTTCATCTCTTAACCTCTTTCTATTAATTTGAATACTATTTTAGGTACTTAAAATAATTAAAAAAACATTCTTTTCTTAAAATCCTTTTTTTATTTTTGAATAAAACTACGGTCTCAAGCACACCTCTTTCTTTTAAAAAATTACTTTTTCTATTAATTTGAATACTATTTTAGTTGCTTAAAATAATTAAAAAACATTCTTTACTTAAAATCCTTTTTTTATTTTTGTGTTTTTATTTCATCTCTTATTCTAATTTTGGGATACCAATGTGTATCTATACTTCTATAATCTATATCTATATTTCTATATTAATATATAAAGAGAGATCGAATTTTGTATGTGGAGGGTAATCTCCGGAACCACTGCACCTATTTAATAAATTCCTTTCACTATTTGAAAGGTACATTATTCCAGATGGACATAGGCTATATACTATGTATATCTGATCACTAGAAATAAAGTTAGGGGCTTAATCCTAACAATCGCCATTGCTACCGCTACTGTCCTCTACCTTTTTTTGTGCCGAAGTCTTCAACGATTCTTAGCGTGGTGCCATCGCGGTGGACTTCTGTTCTGACGTTAGCGGTTCAAAACTAGCCGTTCTCCGGCACGTTTTTTTCTTTTAAAAAATTAACTTTAATTATTAACTAACGTAATATTTATTTGAATATTATTTTTAAAAACTTGAATATTTAAAAAGAAAACTTTCTTTACTTAAAATTATTTTTTTATTTTTGTACTTTTATTTCAACTCTTAACCTCTTTCTATTATCTATACTTATAAAAAAACATTCTTTACTTAAAATCCTTTTTTTATTTTTGTACTTTTATTTCATCTCTTAACCTCTTTCTATTAATTTGAATACTATTTTAGGTGCTTAGAATAATTTAAAAAACATTCTTTTCTTAAAATCCTTTTTTATTTTTGAATAAAACTACGGTCTCAAGCACACCTCTTTCTTTTAAGGGGGCTCACAACCTTTAAAACTTCAAAAAAATCGATTTTTCGTTTTTGCTATATTCTGATTTTTGGGACATTTCTGAACAATATACAAAAAACCGCATAAAAAATTTGCATTATTTCTCGAGTTTTGAGAGTTTATGTAAAGCTCACTCTGTTGCCATAGCCATGTTATTCCAACTTGAACTTCAGTTTTCTCAAATATGTGAATTTTTGGATTGCGCGCACTGTTACTCCCAAACTATGTGTGCTAGACACACAAAATTTTTATCAGATTTGTATTATAAGCTTCTTTACACACTAAAACCAGAAAAGTTAAAAAAAAATTGTAAAAAAAAGTTTTTACACTTGAAAATGTTTTTAAAAATTGCTAAATTTTAAATTTTTTTAAATTTTATGTAAATTTTTCGATTTAAACTATATTTTTTGTATATTTTTTGGTTTTACATTAAACTTGAGTGTATTATTAATTTAGTTTGACCAAAAAATAGTTTCTGTATGCATATTTCTTAATTTTATGATGCGCGAAACATCCAATGATTTTTTTCCCTTTTTAGTAATGTGTACATTTAAAAATAAAATCTAAAAATTATTTATGGCTTTACTAGTTCTATTTTTGTATAAAATATAACTGAAGACTTGTAATTTTGATATAAAACAAAAAAATTATATATATATATATATATTAATATTATTAGTTTCAGTAGCTCGAATTTGATCATGTTTAGGGTCATTTCCCAGTAGTCAAACGTTGTGTGTAGGGTTTTCGATTTTGAGCAATTTTTTAAAAACCCGGGTTTCGGGTTTGACCGGGTTTTTTTTATTTAAAACCCGGGTTTACTTAGTTGGTTCCAGGGGGTCAATAGCAAAGAACTAAAATTATAAATAGTTTATATAACGGCCATACTTCAACATTATGCTTGCACCATCAGTGATTGAAGCTACCATATCATTATCCAATGAAATATCATACACGCTGACATTTCTTTTACAATCTGAATTACTTTTTCTGAATTTACGCTTCCCATAACTCTAATTAGACCAAGAGATTGAAAGCCGGTGGAATAGTGTATATTCAGGTTGATAAATCTACGATTTTGTATTGATGTGGTTTCATTGAAACTAATTGGAAACCGACAATTGCCCTCTTTGATTTCTCTGATTTTTTTAATGATTTTGGTCTGCACAGTTTGAAAATGTTTCATAAATAAAATTTTTGTTTGGCTAGGACTACTAGGAAGGAGCACACTAGATGCTTTAAAAGCTCGTCTTATCAATGAACTATTGGCAAGCTGTTGAAATGTCATACCATCTACAGCAACTAATTTTGCTATAACCTCTTCAACAGACTGTACATTTTTTGTGAAACAGTCATCAATTTTTCGAGATTTCAATTTAGGTTCGTCGTCATCACCAAATTTAGAACATGTTAATACTTCAATTTGATGTTTTGTCTTCATGTGACTTATCAAACTTTTTGTACTTGAACCCGAAGCCTTTAGGATTGATGAAAAAATATTGAATTTTGCTGTTTCTTGTGGTTTCTTAAACAGAAAATGTTTCCATACTCCAGATTTGCGCTTCGAGCTTACGTCCTCAAAAATATTCATTTTAGGGATTTTAAACTGTAATAAAATCGAATAATTAGAATTTGTAATTAACACAGCTAAGCTACACAGCATCAGAAAAGTGCGCAAACATGCACTTAATTATACGGTGTCGTATAGCCACATTAAAAAGTTATTTTAGAACAAATAAATACATACGTAATAAAAGAATAATAACTGCAAAAATGATAATATTTGAAGCTGATCGAAATCCAACGTGTATATCCAAGAAAAAAAAGGTCGAAAAAATTTCATATCAGAGCAATTCCAAATAATCGAAGAGTCCAGTTAAAATCAAGAGTGGGAGAGCTATCTAAACTATCTAAGTTTATTTACTATTTACATAAAAATATAAAACTAAATATTAATTTCGAGAGCAGCATGTTACATCGTTATCAGGTGAGAGATCCAAGTCGAGTGCGTCAATCTAGGACGTTACAAAAAACTTCCTTCTATTGCAGGCAAAGCGCTTTCTATATGGGTGGGTCCACAGAATATTGTTTAACTACGCAATAAAGAGCAGCGAGAACACAACACAACGAGATATATAACTAAACTAAACAAACACAAACCACAGAAAGCAGGCATGGTCGTGTAGCTGAAGTATTGCCAATTCACACGGCATAACGCATGTGCTGCTGGGAATCCCCAACTCATAAACTTGAGTGAAATAGAGCTATGGCGTACGCCGTCGCCAATATATCTCCATCTCACTCCGTCTCATTGCTTTTATATCTGTTTGAGAGCCGTACCGAGTCCGACTTGTTAAATTCGGTCTTGGTTCTAAATTAAGGAATATAATTGGTATTATATTGTATTAGATAAATAACTAATTCCCCGGGTTTACATTAAAAATTCCCCGGGTTTCGGGTTTGTAAAATCTTTGAAAAACCCGGGTTTTCGGGTTCGAGGAAACCCGGGTCAAAAACCCTAGTTGTGTGCCCCCTTAAAAAATTACTTTTTCTATTAATATGAATACTATTTTAGTTGCTTAAAATAATTAAAAAACATTCTTTACTTAAAATCCTTTTTTTATTTTTGTGTTTTTATTTCATCTCTTATTCTAATTTTGGGATACCAATGTGTATCTATACTTCTATAATCTATATCTATATTTCTATATTAATATATAAAGAGAGATCGAATTTTGTATGTGGAGGGTAATCTCCGGAACCACTGCACCCTTTTAATAAATTCCTTTACTATTTGAAAGGTACATTATTCCAGATGGACATAGGCTATATATTATGTATATCTGATCACTAGAAATAAAGTTAGGGGCTTAATCCTAACAATCTCCATTGCTACCGCTACTGTCCTCTACCTTTTTTTGTGTCGAAGTCTTCAACGATTCTTAGCGTGGTGCTATCGCGGTGGGCTTCTGTTCTGACGTTAGCGGTTCAAAACTAGCCGTTCTGCGGCACGTTTTTTTCTTTTAAAAAATTAACTTTAATTATTAACTAACGTAATATTTATTTGAATATTATTTTTAAAAACTTTAATATTTAAAAAGAAAACTTTCTTTACTTAAAATTATTTTTTTATTTTTGTACTTTTATTTCAACTCTTAACCTCTTTCTATTATCTATACTTATAAAAAAAAACATTCTTTACTTAAAATCCTTTTTTTATTTTTGTACTTTTATTTCATCTCTTAACCTCTTTCTATTAATTTGAATACTATTTTAGGTGCTTAAAATAATTAAAAAAACATTTTTTTCTTAAAATCCTATTTTTATTTTTGAATAAAACTATGGTCTCAAGCACACCTCTTTCTTTTAAAAAATTACTTTTTCTATTAATTTGAATACTATTTTAGGTGCTTAAAATAATTAAAAAACATTCTTTATTTAAAATCCTTTTTTTATTTTTGTGTTTTTATTTCATCTCTTATTCTAATTTTGGGATACCAATGTGTATCTATACTTCTATAATCTATATCGATATTTCTATATTAATATATAAAAAGAGATCGAATTTTGTATGTGGAGGGTAATCTCCGGAACCACTGCACCTATTTAATAAATTCTTTTACTATTTGAAAGGTACATTATTCCAGATGGACATAGGCTATATATTATGTATATCTGATCAATAGAAAGAAAGTTAGGGGCCTAAATGTTGAGCTGATGCTTCACCTTTACAACTTTTCCTTTGTCACATTTTTAACATTTGAATTTTCTTTGTCAACCATAATCAAGTATGCGCAAATCGAACTTGAATTATTGAACTTTATTCAAAAACCAGTGTGTTTCTTTGAAACTTTGAAATTTATTGATTATTTCTAATAGATCTATGTTTGTTCCTTTATAAGTGAAAACGTATTGCTTCAATTAAGCTGAAATTTTGTATAGATATAGTTGATAGTTCAGATTAAAACATTGGCATACTATTTTTTGAAAATCGGGCCCCAGAGTTTTTTAATTAATGTTTTAATGATTTTGCCCCTAAAAGTTGCTCATTTCGACAGCTTCCGCTGCGAGACAATGGAGCCGAATCGTACCAAAATCGGCACACGATTCAGTACCTGACGTAACCGAATTTTTGAATTTTTAATTTAAAAAAAGTTATTAAATTTTTGTGCCATTTTTGGGGTTTTTTTGTGTGTGGACTCTGTAGCGGATAGGCTATGGGGCCAAATCGTATCAAAATCGGCATGCGGGTGGCCCCGGACACAATTCAGTGCCTGACGTTACAGTTTCCAATAAAAAAATTCTTTTGCCATCACCATGAATAAATCCCAAGGTCAAACATACAAATATATTGGACTTGACTTACGGGAAGATTGGTTTATTCATGGACAATTACATGTTGGTCTCTCTAGGTCAGGAAATGCGGAGAATCAATTTGTTTTAAAACCTCAGAAAAACGAAAAATGTGGTATATCATGAAGTTTTAAAACAAATTATACCTTCCTAATATCTAATTAAGATCGATAATTGTTCAACCCGCACAAAGTCGGGACGGGCCGCTAATATATATATATATATATATATATATATATATATATATATATATATATATATATATATATATACTTGTCGGGCGAAGCCCGCCTATGCTTGGGCCATCCCTCCACCAGACAGACGACTTTAAATTGATTGATTGAGAGGGAGAATTTTAATAAGAGGCTCTATTAATTTGCAGTCCCCCCCTCACAAAACCACAAGAAGAAAAATTTGTTGTTCGTATTAACACCCACCACCAACAGGTATGATATAAGCATACCTGCATTACAAAAAGATAAATTTTTATGTGAAAAGAAATCGGCTGGCTACATTAGCCTATATTCCTGCAATACAAAAATTCAAATTTTCTGAAATTTGTGCTGTTGGTGACATAATAATGCATTGTACATTGAACTTATATGAGTGCATATATTAGGCAGAATTGTACATGTCTATGTTGCGAGATATTCTGTATTCGGTTTAGTCAAAAGATAAGCACAATTGAAATATCAAACAGACTTTCGGAGCATATGATATTGTGGAAAACAAATAAACCTCTCAATAAACACCAAAATTTCCTAAATATAAATATTTATATAAAGAAAATGTGAATATGCAGTTTTGAAATATTTTATCGCGTAATCAGCAAAGTAAAGAAATGGTGAACTTCATACAAAAATATCTTAGTAGAATATTTATCTCATTCCAAAAGCTAAACTAATCAGCAAAGAAAGAAATACATGAAATATGAACAGTTTTGGAAAAAAATCGGTAAATCGAAAATAAAAATTAAAGATTTATTTATTGTTTGAACAGTTGAAACATGATTCTACATATCTAAAATCAAAACTGAAAACCTTGTATAAACAAAACAGAAGATAGATATAGAACTATGAAATGAGAACAAAAAGAATCTTAAGTCAACTGTTCACGTTTAATTATTCAACAACCTCTCAAAAGAGGATATACGGGCCTAGTCTCAGGCCTTTCGAAAAGAATTCGCTATCGAGAAACGTCAGAAATGACGTCACGATGAGGGCGTTCTCGCAAGCTAGAAGAAAATCGGTAGTCTCAGGCCATTTCTCGGGAGCTAAACTCATATCGTATTTCTCACTTAGCGGGAAAAACTTTCCAAACTTGAATCGACGAGAATGTACTTCGCTTTCGAGTTTAAGATGGCCGCCGATTTCGTGTTGATTGAGTTCAAAACAAAGTACGTTCAGCTCTTTAGGTCCATCGGTTTGGTCTGTGCGTTATCTGTCAGTTAGTCACGGATCTGTTTTACATCTATGTATATAAAAGAGCTCGTCTGTTTATTTGTCCGCTATAGAATCCTAGAATATTTCACCGTTCGGAACCAAATTCGGATGAGTTAATGTTTAGGACCTGTTGCCTCCTAGTTGAGACAACGTAAGAAGAACTTACTAATTTAACGGTATTTAACTAAAGAAAAATTAATAATACAACTTATCAATCCAAACCTTAACAATCAACACCAAACCATTTTATTTTTTTAACTCAACTGCATTCTAAAGAGAAACTATGTATATAACTGTTGCCACACAATTATTTTAACAATAATTACAAAAGTAACATTTACAAATTATAAAAATATTTGAGAGTCAATTTTAAATCAATTATTTACATTTTATGTCGTTACAGACCCAAAAAAGGCAACGCAGAAAAAACGAAATTGGGGCACATTAAGTTTTTTTAAAATTAATTTTTAATGATTTTTGTCAATTTATTGGCCAACAAAATGCAAAAAAAAAATAAATAAAATTGCCGTAGCAGTTGCCATTTTTCATTATACATAAACGTCAATTCCAGTGTCACGCACTTTTGCGTAATATATCAAGAGATAATTGAAAAATATACCCATGCGGTGACGTCAAAATTTATTTCTTTTGAAGTTTGACGTCACCGCATGGGTATATTTTTCGTTTCTCAGTGTTTCATTTTTTAGTGAGAATCACGCTGTGAACGAATCCCGCCGTGTTGACGTTTTGTTCGGTGAAGTATGCATTTAGAACTGAAATATTTCTAAAATTATTAAAGTAACAGATTAAGTGTACGCAAAAAAATTATCAGTTTTGAAAGATCTCACCAAATATGTAACATTTAAGTAAATTCATGAAAAAAAATACATCAATTTTGACATTTTCAAATATGGCCGAATTTCATCTGGTACACCTGGAAGGGTGACCGCGACAGAACCCGACTTTGCTTTATTAATATATATATATATATATATATATATATATATATATATATATAAACGGGGAAAATATAGACTTTGAAATTATTTTCTTAAAATATTTTTGTCTTCAATTTACGATATTGTTTCAATCATATATTTTAATTTAAACAAGTTGGTACCCGTCAAAGCATGACGGCTAGATAGTATATAAATGTACTAATAATGAATATCTATAAAGGAAACACAAATTATACTCAACACATCATTGCTAACTGCTGAAAATCATAATAATGCTCAGAAACAAATTAGCATGTTTAAGCGGCCTCGTGCTTAGTGAGTATATAAAGCCAGATTTAAAAATGTCACTGAGCATGCGCATGAAGCAATTTTTTTTAATTGCAAATTATCGCTTATTAAACAGTGGGGAATAAAGAATTTCCTCCAGGTTTAATCTTATATTTCACAAATATAATTACCATAAAAATAAAAATGACGGAGAGACATCTAGAGAGATTCTTTGGAATACACGTGTTTATCATTAAAACATGTCACTGAGCATGCGCAGAAACAGTGAGTTTCTAAAGCCTATTTTAAACATGCCACTAAGCATTCGCAGAAATCAATTCTTAATTGTCAATTATCGGTAATTTATAGAAATTGCGATTACGAAAACCACATTTCACAAATCTACAGATTAAAATATTTCGTTTAAGACCAGAATGAAGTAAATTGATGCAGTAGTTTTCTCTGACGGAATGCCGAAAGAATCTGCTTAGCAACTTAAATATATAGATAACTTAATATGATAATAAATTTCTTAAAAGTCTCCGGGAACCGCAGTTTGCGCAAACTGTTAGTATTACTAAAAGTTGTTTACGATCTTTCCCAATATTGATACTGTCTCTGTTCACAACAGCGTGTTTTCGTTAAAATTAATATAAACTTTTCTTGGATACGGTTGAAATCTTTTTAAGAGAAAATCATTACATGTCAGTTCGCGTAATACCATTCTACGTTAAGGTCACAGTGTATTACTTAAGGTGTAGCCTTACTGTGTGCCTAAAGTGTAGCTTTATTGGATTAGCCCAGCTCAATGTTAATCTATGTCGAATATGTTTCCAATGATTGCCGACAAGGAATAAAAAGAAGAAGGATTTTTGAAAAAGAATAATTGTTCTCCGTAATAGAGAAAGAAATTTTCTATTCGAGGAAGACTTTCATTCTTTGAAAGAAACGCCGACAATATTTTTTAGTTTGGATTTTTCTCAGTGAAAACATGGATATTGTTTTTTAAACGGAAATAATTTCCTTTCTTGTAGGTAATTTTGAAGATGAACATGATAGAAGAGTAAAAATCTCCTTTTCAATTAAGAAGCATAGTTTAAAAATGAATTCTTTAAATCCAAGTGAATAACCATTTGAAAAGTTTTCTCCGATTGTTTTAACACTGAGCTGGGCGGATCCGATATACGGCTTCGACCACGCAGCCTTCAGTGAAACAGATTTAGAAAAATCCACTGGGTCAAAAATTTTCCTCAAAGCATTGCAAATACACTTGATATTGCTGAATTCTCTCAATTTTATGCTAACTGGCCATTGGTCAAATTTTTTAGTAAATTTTTACAAAATTTCTTCCTATTTCCCTCTATTACTCCACAATTCAATTCTCGTCGCTTAACTGTGATTTTCTCAATCGTAATAAGTGATATCTGGGCCTTCATTCGTAACGGTTTTAATTTGGCTTCGAGCTTTCTGCAAGTGTGTGAAGGATTTTCAAGAGTACAAAGAGATTATTTTCCCAGTTATTCCATAATTTCATGGTATTTTCCCTTTTGATAATGTGGTGTTTTCATTGATATTAATTTCATCATCTTTTCTTGAACTCGGTAAATCGTTTTATAATACTATTTCAATCACAACCATCACTTTCAAAATATTTATTATCACAGTATGGAAACAAATAATCGCTAACCTAGAAATTGAACGAACTGTAAAATAAATTTTGCTATGAACTGGATCAAAATCTTCCTTCACTGAATAAAAATGCTCCTCAATAGTATTGCCATCTTTCAAGCTTGATTGAGACTATTAATTTTAATAAAAAATATTCGTATGTGTGTTCAGTAATGTTGTTATACAGATTGTTCATAAAATTTTACTAGGATTATCAGTAAAGTTAAGGGAAAAAGCGAAATAGGCCCATTCGAAATATATTATTCCAAGTTCATTTAAAATGATTTATATTGATAATATATGCAAATAGAAGTACAGGGTGGGCAAAAAGTCAATATAAACTTTAAAAATTTATAAAAACCGGAAAAAAACCAAAATAAGAAAAGGTTTGCTGGGTTAGCATTGCTAGGTCACGGGATTTTTTTTGAGACAGGAAAAAAAAAAATACTCAAAAAAAAGCCCACAGGTGGTGACGTACACAAGTCAAAGGGATGTATCATCGCGGAAATATCTATCTGGTTCATCCAATCTGTTGGAACTGAAAGATGCGATCCGCCGAGAGGTGTCTTGTATATATTCCGACCTTTTGCACTCTGCCATTGCTGGAATTGTGACTCGCCTGCAATGTATAATCCCTTGTGGTGGGGGTCATGTGGAGCACCTACCTCTGTGATAAACGATTTAGGAGAATTCTTTTCGTTAATTGCGCATCTTTTCTTTGACTTTTGTACTGTTGGCTGAATTTTGAGTTATTTTTTTCATGACTTAAAAAAATACTGTGACCTAGCGTCGCTAACCCTGCAAAACTTCTTTTATTTTGGCTTTTTTCCGGTTTTTACGAGTTTATACGGACTTTTTGCCCGCCCTGTATATATATTGTGTGCGTGTGTGTGATGAATATTTACTTACTTACACACAAACAAACACACACACACACATATATATATATATATATATATATATATATATATATACACTCATGGACAAAAAAATTAGCGCACCAAGAAGGAGTCGTCAAAATGAAACGAAATTTTACATACGTAATGACTACTTCATATGTATGTATAGTCATATATAAGTAAGTAAATATAAGTAAATGATAAGAAAATCAAAGAAAAAGGATAATTTATTTCAGAGAAAAAGGCAAAAGAACGGAGGAGTTAATACACCGTTGGACCCCCTCTAGCGCGAATGCACGATGCGATACGATCGGGCATTGAGTCAAACAAGTTCTGTATGATGTCTTGAGACATTTCGTTCCATATTTGCTGTAACCTTGCCTCTAGTTCGTTCAAACTCGTGGGATGCCCAACTCGTCGTCCCAAATGATCCCAGATATGCTCGATTGGAGACAAATCTGGGGATCGGGTAGGCCAAGGAAGGGTAGTAACAGTGCGGAGACAGTCTTGTGACACCCTTGCCGTATGAGGCCGAGCATTGTCTTGTTGAAAAATGGCTCCTGGGAGCCGTTGCATGAGTGGCAACACATGTGGTTGCAGGATTTCATGAACATACCGCTGGTCTGTCATGGTGCCACGGAACAATACTAGGGGTGACCGCGTATTGTAGGCAATGGCACCCCATACCATCACACCAGCTGTGGGAGCGATGTGTCGCTGTACAGCAAATGCAGGATTGAAGCGTTCACCACGGGCTCTCCACACACGAACACGATTGTCATCACTGCCGAGATTGAATCTGGATTCGTCGCTAAAGACGACCTGGTTCCATTCCGCTGCAGTTCAGTTTCCTCGTGCGCGGCAAAACTCCAAACGGAGGCATCGATGGGTGGGCGTCAACGGCAGCACACGTAATGGGCGCCGCGATACC
This sequence comes from Dolomedes plantarius, assembly GCA_907164885.2. Taxonomy (NCBI): domain Eukaryota; kingdom Metazoa; phylum Arthropoda; class Arachnida; order Araneae; family Dolomedidae; genus Dolomedes; species Dolomedes plantarius. The sequence continues at coordinate 34,457,731 of OU015503.1, read as the reverse complement.
AACTGTCCTTCAGCCAGGCGCCTTCGTATGGTTCGAGAAGACACAGAGGCCCCTAGTGAAGGTGCTACCTGTGCCTGGATGGCGGCCGATGAAGCAGTTGGCTGAACGCGTGCATTTCTTACGATGTGGCGGTCTTCTCGACGACTGGTCCGTCGAGGGCGTCCTGAGCCTGGTCTTGGTGTACATGACATCTCTCGGGTCCACTGGTCCCAACACCTCCTCACAACGCAATCAGAGCGGCCTAATTGACGAGCTACTCGCCTAGCTGACCACCCAGCTTCCATCATCCCGACGATTCTCCACCTCTCAAACTGCGACAACTGCTTATATTGTCTTCGAACACGGCGTAATGGCATGTCTATCTCAGCTCTTCCTTTGTAAATGATTCAGCACACTCAAACAAGCTTTGGTTACCTCTTTTATACTCCACAGAGTACGATGTTCAACGCCCTCTACCGACTATACGTAATGCGCAATCACGCTGCATTTCTAATCATTTGCATATCTTCCCGACATGTACCTCCATAGCAAATTTCGTTACGATCCCGCAATTATTTCTTGGTGCGCTAATTTTTTTGTCCATGAGTGTATATATATATATATATATATATGTATATATATATATATATATATACATATACACTTTTTCTTCAAAAAAATTTTTTATTCCTATTTAAAAAACATGGTTTACACACTCCGATATTTAAATTAAAGAAGTTTTCTCTAGTGTGCTATAATGTACTTTTATGTTCATGTTTTATACCATAGAAAATATAACCGAAATTAATCCGTGATAAAATTTTATTATATTATTCCCTAAATACCCGTACTTCGCTAAGCAGTATATTCAAATTAAAGACAATGGTCAATGAATGCAATTAATGTCACACACACACACACACACATATATATATATATATATATATATATATATATATATATATATATATATATATATACACACACACACTTCCGTAACTGACTGACTGACTGACTGACATATAACGTACAGACCAAATCGCTGGACCTAAAAGGCTGAAATTTTATAGGGCGATTTTTCTTATAGACTAGGGTTGCACTAAGAAAGATATTTGAAAAATTCTTCTTAGATTTTTTAAATTAAATTTTTAAGCTGTTTTTGTAACATTCTTCAAAGTTTGCATTTAAGATAATAATTTAATGGGTTATAAAATTTATATCACAAGAAAGATGATAAAACATCCTTTAAAAATAAATCTTTTTTTAATTCTTACCTCCATTTTCTGATTTTTGGTGAATTTTTAAATATTAATTTTTAGAATTTAATTTATTAAATGGTGATCACGTGGTTTCGTTTCTTTTAATTTTGCGTAACGTGCATAACAATGAAATAGACAAAAAAAATTATCTTTCTAATTCTGTAGACGATTGGACATTATATAAAAAATTTTAAAATACAGTAAAAGAAATGTTCCTCAAACTGTACTATATGAACTGTACTATACTCATTATTATGTTCTATTAGATTTAATTTGAATATTTTCTTCAACGTTATTTTGTCTATAAAAATATACTTCACGATTTTTTTATAAATATATTTTTTTTGGCTTAAATTGCATACATTGACCGTCATATCTAATTTCAATGTTTTCCGTAGCGAATCACGGGTATTCAGCTAGTATATATATATATTTATATATATATAATAAATAAATCGATCAATGTAAGTAGTTAATGCAAAAAATGAAAAAAATATAATTATAAAATAATCGTATCGGATATTTTTATAGATAAAATAATGTAAAAGAAAATATACAAATTAAAACTAATATAACATACTAAAGAATATAGTACAGTTTGAGGAACATATTTTTTACTGTATTGTAATATTTTTTTGGATAATGTCCAATCGTCTGCCGCATTACCAAGAAAAAAAATTTTTTTTTTTATTTCGTTGTTATGCACGTGATGCAAAATTAGTTTAAAATATCACAAAAAGAAAAGAAACGACGTGATCAGCATTTAATAAACAAAATTCTAAAAGTTAATATTTAAAAATTCACCTAAAATCAGAAAATTCAGGTAAAGATTGGAAAAATATTTCATTTTAAAGTAATTTTTATGATCTTGAAGTATAAATTTTATAATCCCCAGATTACTATTTTTAATGCAAATTTATAAAAAAGTTACAAAACAGGTTAGAAATATAATTTTAAAAAATATAATCAGAATTTTTCAAAAGTCTTTCTTAGTGTACTTCTACACTATATGAAGAATCGCCATGCAAAATTTCAGCCCTTTAGGCCCAACGGTTTGGTCTGTGAGCTGTCTGTCAGTCAGTGAGTTACGGAACTGCTATATACAAAATAGATTAGGCAAATTTTTATTGTCACGAGCGGTAACATAATTTTTTGGTTGATACTCTGTATTATTTAAATTTATGAAATTTTTTTTTACAGGTTCCTCAGTCTGACCATTGCGGGGGAAACTAAAGAAAGCGAAATCGAAGAGTTCTGTAAAGAGTTTGTCAAGGAATTCCCAAGTGCCGCAGAGCCCTTAGGACCCCGATCGCTCAAGCATCTTAGCCGGTGCCGGGTGAGGGAGTCCATGGCGAAGTCCAGGAATCTGCCGCATGGAGTGTGGGCTCTTGACATTCCGACAACCTTGAAGCACTATCTCCTGCTGCAAAACTCCGAGGATGAATTTTATCCAAAGTACGTGTCGGCACTTTCATCTAGTAAACCATCCTTCGCCGACCTCAGCTTTTCGAACAGACTGTAAACGTCACTCTCAAGTTTTTACCAACATATAAGTGCAGCACGAAGGCATCGGTTCTATGATATTTCTGTCATTAGAAAGATAATAGCAAGTGACAATTTGACAGTTTTGTACATATACATTGACTTCAATGTGATTTAAATGTTATAAAATCAATAAATTTTTTTTTGCTGTAATGATAGGTTTTTTTTTTATGTGTGTGTGTGTGATATGGATTTTTAATGCTCTTTCCTTGGCAGTTATATGGGAATATAAATTTTCCGTGGATGTCTCGTTGAAAATATATAATAGTATTCTAAGTTTAAAGTTAATATTGGCCTTTCCAAAATTTTTCTAAAACTGTTTTGGTAATAAATAAGTTGAATTTAAACTGCATGAAGTTATATATAAACATACATACATACATAATATTTATATATATATATATACATATATATATATATATTTATATATATATATACATATATATATATATATATATATATATAAATATATATATATATATATAAATATATATATATATGTATATATATATATAAATATATATATATATATATATATATTTATATATATATATATATATACATATATATATATACACATATATATATATATATATATATATATATATATATATATATATATATGTATATATATATATATATAAATATATATATATATATACATACAGGTGGTTATCAAAGTAATGAAAACACCTATCAATACTAGTAGTTTTTATTAAAGTGCTTCATATTCCTTAAAAACCAAATCTGGCCACCGGTATTTTATTTATATAATATAATGTATGTATTTTTCTACTGTCAAGTAGCAATAATGAAGCTAAGGGAATCGTGCTTTTGGGGGGAACATCGTAAAATGTAAACACTTGCAGATCTTGTGAAATGGGCAATTTGTTGGAGCTCGTTTAAATTGCAATATCTGTTACTGCAACGTCCAGGCTAATGGGTGTTTTTAGAGCTATAGTATCGAAAGTCATGATAGCATAAAGAGTGCACGGAAAAACATCCTTTGCTAAACATAATAGTGGACGAAAGGGAGACCTGTGTGAAAAAGACTCACGGAGTATTGAAGCGGATTGTGACACGAAGAAAGAAAACAACTACATCTAAAATAACCGAAGAGCTCAATCTACATCTGCCTGTTCTGGTATCAACCATTACCGAGGTGTTATACATTCGCTAAAGCAAAGCGAATTGTAAGGGGAAAACAGTGATTTATGGCTCCCCTCGCCGTCAACCCCAGGTTTCGCTTCGCCTCTCGGTCGCTCGCTTAGGAGGCCGGTTTTCTGATGAATGATCAAAGGGACGAGGGACCTTCACCCCACGCTTGGAGGGGGGTGAAAGGGGGAATCCCCGAATCGTGCGCTTTTCGTAAACTGATGACCGGGAGGGGGGGGGGTCAAAGGTAAAGGGGTAATGACGTTGGGGAGTTGCGATCGGCGGAAAAGTGAGAACAGTCGGTCGGGTCGATTAGTCACATTCATAGAGCGTGACTAATGTGTCGCGGCTGGATTGAGTGGGGAGCTGATTCGCTTGTGTGTAAATGCGTAATTAGAGGTAGAAGGGAACTTCACAAACAAAGCATTTACGGAAGAGTAGCTATTCCCAAGCCACTTGTAATAGATGCAGATACAAAATATCGTTTACAAACGTGCCATGACCGCAATTCCTGGTCGAGTAATACGTCGAAAAACGTCATTATTGCCGTTTTTCGACATATTACTCGACCAGGATTGGCTGACCAGGACGACATATTATTGGACCAAATTTGGGCCGATGAATCAATGTTCACATTGTTCTTCGCAACAGTACGTGCGTATGTCTGGAGAACACTTACACAAGCGAAAGTTTCTGGCTGTCTCATCTGAACTGCCAATCAGGATGGTAGATCTTTCATGGTTTGGGATGACATTTCATGGTTTTCTTCAGGCCCTATTCTAACCCTAAACAGGAGAATGAATGAGAAGAACTATATCGAAATTTTAGCTCACTACTCCATCCTATAGTGCAAACATTGTTTCTTGCAGGAGATGGCGTTCTCCGGTATGATAATCCCCCTATACATACAGCTAAATCTATTAAGTATTGGTTTGAAGGGAATGGAAAGGAAATCAAATATCTTAGGAGCTTTCATGGTTTTTCCCTGAATAATGCTATAATATATTCTTAACCACTATTTATGACTTGTGTATTCCAATTCCAAGGTGAATCAGGTGGTATTGCATACAAAGGTGATCATGTCCCTTATTAATAAAGGTCTTCACGATGTTTCTTATTGTTTCCATTATTTTAATAACCACCTGTATATATATATGTGTGTGTGTGTGTGTAAACAGTAAAAATTGTTTATAAAAACATCTGTTATAAAAAAAGTATCGCTTAAAGGAGCGGAAGTATCAGTTCCCAGACAATTTTCATGTGTAATGATGGATACAGAATCCAGTTATAATAACATTATTAATAAGAACATATCGCTTTTAGTGACTTAAAATTAATCGGTTTCTTTGAAAATAAATCTCTAATAAGAACATGTTGATTGTGAACGGACGGAAAGTAGCAGCACGTTATTTCAACATATAGCTAGTTTTAAATATGACTAAATTTTCTTCGTAAACGAACACACAAAAAAATTCAATTCAATTAAAACACATTGCTATAATATCATTAAAAAAATAAGCATTTCTTGAAACGTAAGATAATGCAAATAACCTTTCACAGGTTCAACGGTTCTATTAAATAAACAGAGTTCATCTACTCAAACAGGGGTGAGGATAGTTCCTGGGAAAAAAACTTACTCGGTACACTCACGTAGATATATACACGTATTATTGATGGCTATCTTTCCTTGTGTATGTAGCGACGGGTTCACGAAACAAAATAACGAAGAGGGGATTTAGACAGAGACACTCCATACAGCCATTGCTTAGCTTTTATCTTGAGATCAGCCACCGCTCATATGTCATATTTCCACCTGTAGGTATGGAGCGTTGCAGGGAAAAAGTACAACCACACACAGGCTTGCTACTTCCACCGCTGAAGAACCTCCCCGTTAGGAAGTTTGCCACATGGCTTTAATTCGAGTGTGGTGCTTCCTAGTGGTACAAACGATATCTTCGGAATATGCAAATTTATTGCACTTTAAAATACAGCGTTTAAAGTTTCGGGTCGGAATGACTTCATAAATTAAACATTTGAATAGAGTGTCGTATCTCGTCTACAAAAAACGACGTTACTATTATATTTGCTCCGTCCGAAATTTTAATTCGCTAACTGTGACTCATGAAGAAAACAGTTAAGGCTAGTTAGGGAGAAAGGAAGGAAAAATACATTCTAGCTATGTTTCTAATATTTACCAAAAAATTTGATAACTGCTTTCAGCTCCGCAGTGAATCTCTCATTACAATTGCCTCTGCATTAGGGGAGGTGAGAGCTCTCATTTTCTCTACAGTGCAAAATGGTGAGGTTATTTTGTATTTTCTGCCTTTCCAATTTAGAACTCCATGGCGTTTATTGGGAAGAGTCAACATCTTCTGTGAGAATGAATCTTCCATGCACAGTAGTTTCAAAATCCTGTGGTTTTCGTTTTAGGAACTACAGTTACTTTGCTGTTGCTTTTTGAACCATCCTGGTAGATTCCGGAATTTTTAGAGAATTTTGTTCAGGGATTCCCCAATTTTTTTATGTGTGCTGTACCCTTGGGAATGTGATTAAAAACTTAGGTCATCTTTGTTAGAATTTTAGTCTTACAATCTTTTAAATATTAAATATATATCAGGGACATACTAAATTTAATTTCAAATATTTTCTCTATTACTGATTTTACTCATTTCGTTAAAGATATAAACAACAAACAACAGAACACAATAGAATGTATTAATACAGTTTCAAAAATAGCCATGGAATTCAGTATTGTATTACACTAGAGGATTACAATGAAAATTCTCAAAAATGAGTTTTGTTTTATTAATCTGAGATTTACAACAGATGCTTAGAGCATAAATGTTTAATATTAGACCTAGAAATGGATGACGAAATCATACGCATCATCTTCAATGCTTAGCAGTTTATTTCTGGCTTTGTATTTTATTGTTGCTATAATACAGAAGGCTTGCACGTACAAATATTAAGTTGAAAAGGGCAAAACGTCTGTTGCTTTCTTCACTAGGTTTGGGTACTCCTCTGCCAGTCCAAGCCAAAAAAAAAAGTCTCTGATTAGGGATGGGATATTGATATCGATATTATCGAAATATCAATATTTCCCCTTCGATATTAGATATTATAATATCGATATTTGATTTCTGATAATATCAGAATATCAATATTATATTCCCAACATTATCGATTACATATTTTCAAAAGAATTTATTTGAAATAATTATAATTTATAAAAATTTGGGTTGAAAAATCTCAAAACCAAAAGAAAAAAATGAATGAGTGATACAATTAATTTCTAATATATAGAAAGAAATTTTTAATACAAGCAATCAGAAAATGTGTGAAAAAATCAAAAATTGCTCAATATAAAAAAAGAATTTTAGAATGAACAAAAAATTATTAAATGTTTTGCATTTTGCACTTTTCTCATCAATACGAGAGAAATCACTACCATTTTGAATTTGGAGGCAGTATTGAACTTATTTTATGAATTATTGAAAAAAAAAACTGAAATTTAGGGAAAGAACATTAAAACACAACTGCAGAAATTGACTACAGAGGCTGTTCACATATTTTTTAGACGATGTACATTGTATTCACAAAACTAAATTACATAAAATTCTTGTGTTTTAAATGTTCTATTTGACATCCCTTATTCTAAACTATCTTTCGACACCGCAATTTCCAGGATAATAATGCCTTTTGAAGTGTCAGAAGAGGTATTCTATCCCATTCCTCTTGAACAGCTTTCCAGAGTCCTGTAAGGGTTTTGGGACGACGTTTGGATAATGCAGATTTTAAAAGTCCGAAAGCACAAAAATCCATAGGTGATACATCGGGAGATTTATTAGGGATATCAGTGAAGGGTATGGCCTTGATACCAGTTTTTTGTTCCATTTCTTTTAGGAAATTTACAGTGGATTTTGATGTGTGACTGCTAGCTTTGTCCTGATGGAGTCTCACAGATTGATGGCACTGTGGGTAAAGCGTCGGTATTTCATTCAGAAAAATTGGCGATAAAATATGTTCCTGATAGTATTTGGAGTTAATCTTGACATTTTTTTCCACTCTCATTATTTTTAATTTGCCATTATAAGAAAAACCAGCAACAATCATGAATCCCTTAGAAAAACTTTCTTTCGATTCTTTGAACCATGTACTTAAATTTTTTCTTCCCTTTTATGATAATAAATGGCTCTTGTTGCAATCATTTAAATACACCCATGATTCATCTATTGTGACAATTGTTTTCCATTTTTCTTTGGATAAGTGTTTCTCATATAGAATTCTGCAGTGTGTCCTGCGTTCAGCGATATGATTTGGAAGAAGACGATGCACATTGCGTTTTCTCGCTTTCTTAAGATTTAAATCAACGTTTATCATTTTGTTTACAGTGGACACCGAGCATTTTAATGATTTTGCAACTGTCCTTTGACTAGGGGGATTTTCTTTTAACATTAAACAACGTACCTTTGCAATAATCGAAGATGTCCGTTTTTTCCAGGGATACTTGGTTGGAATTTTTGTCCCACTTGAGGCTCCAATTTGACGTTTTTTCCTTTCTTGTTGACGATATTACCTATCGACGCTTTAGATATCACAAAACCACGACTCTCACATCGTTTTTGGATAACGGAGTATGCATATTTCTCTTCGGAAAGAGCATAAATTTAGCCTTCGAACCACTGCTTTGTTAAAAACGCCATTTTGAATAATAAAAACAAAACTTTCAAGCCGCTGACGATAATTTTGACTTTTAAAAACATAGTACAATTGCAATTATTTCTTTTGCAGCAAACGATTTTTTATTACCGCTTACCAAATTCGTCTAATAAATGTGCGAACAGCCTCTATACAGTGAAAAGAATAGAAAAAAGAATACTAGTTATAGATTTGAGGAAACCAGCTATCTCCAATATCCAATTTGTTTATACAGAAAAGGATACAGAAATTAAGAATACAGAAATTAAGGATTATTTGGGAAGATAATCTCTTTGTACACTTGAAAATCCTTAATACATTTGCAGAAAGCTCGAAGTAAAATTAAAAACGCGACGTCTGAAGGCCCCGATTTCAGTTACTACGATTGACAAAATCACAGTTAAGCGACGAGACTTTCATTATTGAGTAATGGAGAGATATACAAAGAAATCTCGTAAAAATATACTAAAAAATTTGATCAAAGGCTAGTAAGTATAAAAGTGAGAGAAATTAGCAAAATAAAGTGCATTTGGAACTCACTGAGAAAAGTTTTGGGACCCAGTTTTTTTTTTTTTTATCCGTATTTCTGAAGGCTTTTGGTCGAAGACGTATTGGATTCGTTCAGCTCAGTGTCAACCAATGGAGAATAATTTTTAAATGGTTATTAACTCGGATTTAAAGACTTTTTTTTTAAACTATGCTTACTAAGAGAAAAGGATATTTCTTACTCTTCTATCATGTTCATTTTCGAAATTTCCTACTGCTGTGCAAGACGCGCAGTGGAATAGGGACATTTGAACGATGACAAAATTCGTAGAAGTTAAAATCCTTTATAATCTATGCAATGATATGTACAGATGAATAACATAATAACGAGCCAACTGGTCATAAAGAAAATAATATACTCGTACATGAAAAGATACTATCTCCACACCTGTAACCGAGAGAAGGAGAATGACAGATGCCACAGACTGACTGACTGACCGACTCAGACATTAACAAACCTGTTCTTTTATACAATCAAACATTTGCATAAGAAACACGGTCTACAGTTACATACGGCCAAACATGGTCCACTTAAAAATAAGTAGTTTCATATGGCAAATACGTAAGAGAATAAAACTATGACGTCATATTTGTAACTGCCGACAAGCTGAATACCATCGCGTTCTTGCGATGTGTGAAAGGCTGACACCTCAACCGCATGTTAGGAACTGACAAGATAAAAGTAAACAAGGCGAATATAGCCACGTTAAATAGGCAACGCGCAATTTTCCTATCACCTACAAGAAAGGAAATTATTTCCGTTTAAAAAATAATATTCCATGTTTTTACTCAGAAAAATTCAAACTGAAAAATATTGTCTGCGTTTCTTTCAAAGAATGAAAGACTTGCTGGATTAGAACATTTCTTTCTCTATTACGAATAACAATTTTTTTTTTCAAATCTTATTCTGCTTTTAATTACTTGTTGACAATCATTGCAAAAATTTTCTACACAGATTAGCATTGAGCTGAGCTAAACCAGTAAGGCTACACAATAGGCCCAAACTAAGGCTACACAGTAAATAATAAACAGTAACCTTAAGGTGACAATGGACCTTCAGATTGACAAAAATATGTCCCCAAAACGATTTTTTTCTTTCAGAAAATGATTCTGCAGCTCATCAGCTTTAAATTAAATAAAAAAAGTATGTTGATCCGATCATTATTAACAGAGTTATAAGTACTTTTTTCAAACGTAAACAATGGAAATGTTAGTCATATTAAAACTTTAAATGCCATTTTTCAAAACAAGTTTTAATGTCGCTTCGGTAAGTTCAAAATGTTCCATGCGTCATAATTGTTCTTGAATTTTCATAAAATTTCATAAAATGATTATTTAGATATGTTAGAATAAAACTTACTAATAAATTCTTTATATTATTGTAAAACAACTTACAAATTTTACAATAAAAATTTTTTTTGATAAAATTTTGCATAAAATGACCTATTTTTATCGATTTCTTTTCTAGTTTTTGTAAATATGACTGTAAATCATATATTGCTATTAACTTTTATTACAACTATATAAAGCTAGCTTAAGAGAGAAAATTAGATATGTGGGACAAAATTTGATGGGCTTGGAGCATTTTTAAATAGAGTAATTAACAAACTGATTTTAATTAACATCTTCTTATTAATTACATTCTTATTTTTTTTTAAATTTAGAATTTTGATCTCTGAACAACACTGTATATGTATACAAAATTTCATAGCAATTGGTTGATAAATAAAAAAAAAGTTTTTCATGGTCCATTGTCGCCTTAACGTACAATGGTATTACGCATACTGACAAATAATGACTTTCTCTTAAAAAACAATGCAACGGAATCCAAGAAAAGTTGACATTAATTTTGACGAAGACACACTGTTTTCAACAGAGATATTATCATACAATTAAAGTATATTTGGAAAGATCTCAAACGACTTTTAATTCTCTAGACCAGAGCTCCGCAACCTTTTATCTTCCACGGCCACAACAACGTTTTTTCGAAAATTCCGCGGCACACCACAAGAAAAAGCTTGCATATACATAAATTACAATAAATACGTATATGTTTTTATTAGATGAAAGAACACAATAAAATAGCTCTATGTATCAAGATAATTATAATTATTTAAGTTTTATATAAATCATTTTGAATTGTACACCAACACAAGAACAAAAATATAAAGTTATTATTTACAAGTAAAAAAATTTTCTCTTTAAATTTTTATATAAAAATTTGTTTTTTGGTCTTTACTTAAGCCTAATAAATCAAAGTTAATTTAAACATAACTAATTTATTAATGAGATATTTGAGCTTGTTTTTATGAACATATGTACTTTTTATATTTGGCTCTATATTAGAAAGAGACATTTACTCGAAGTTCATGGTCACGACCCTTTAAACAGGATCGTTTGTCATTTTTAATTAGAACCAGTGTCGAAAAACTTTGTTTGCATAAGTATGTCGAAGAAAAAAGAGCAAAATTGCAATGCTATTGTCAGAAATTTGTGGATATTCTTCCTTAACTGAGATCCATAAATATGACAAAACTGACCCCGACCAAAGGGGGCCCCGAAGGGACCTATAAAAAGTGGTTTATACTTGGGACCCCGAAGGGGCCCCAAAAGGAGTGGTTTGTAATTTTTATTACTCAGGTACTTTTTTAACTACACTAATTTATAATTAGTTGCACTAGAGTCATTTTACTTTTCCCCAGAAAGTTTACGCGTATACATTCAATTTTAAGCTGTTGTTAAAACGTCAGTAAATGTTTACTCTTAGCACAGCAGTAAGGCAGAACAGTCAGTCTGCATATGTACGAGTATTGCCACCGATGTGTAGGGACGTGTCGCTGGTGAAGGAAAGCGACTGATGCATCGCTGTTTTTACAAAATCCAAACGAACTGTTTGCAGAATTGTAACAACTGTTTGGAAAAACTGTTTAAAAAACAGATTGACGAAAAGAAGAAACTGGAAGTCTAGACTCGGTATCTCAATCTAGTCTGTTTTCTGTTCTGTTCTAACAGAAACGCAAACAAATAAGTTAATTTTATTGTGTAGTTTTTCTTTTTAATCTCGGAACGGAAAAATGAGAAATTTAAAAAATTACATTTATAACCAATCAATATTTTTTTTTTTTACGTTTTAACCCAGAAATAAAAATAGTGTTTATATATTTTGTATTAAAGCGGAAAGCGTTTTTTGTTGAAGTGTTTTACCTGGATTCCCGATACATTATACAAATATTTAAAAGTTTCCATAATTTAAAAAATATGTTAAATTACTCCAGTTCTTATTTGGATCTAAAATCAGTCTTAATTAAAATAAATGGACAATTTTATTGTTTGAGAGAAGAGTAAGTTGTCGGTCCCTTTGTCGTGAACAGTTGTTTCCGTTCAAGAACGAGAAGAGTCCATAGCATTCTTGAGTCCGGATCGAGAAGGGGAGAAAAAATAAAAACAGTTAAAACATTACCACTTTACATTTGTTCTTTTATGTTAAGTTATGTTGTGACCTTAGAGCAGTTGAGATTAGAGAACAGGCAGTCTGATCCCCAGATCAAACAGTTCCAAGTGTTTGGGCCGGTTCAAAAAAGCAGTTTGCTCGTTGTTTAGTGAAAAACAGTTGTTTCAAACAGTTTGGAGGTTTTCATCCTACCACTACACCTCTCAGTCAGTGTATGTTGTTGTTAGTACACTTGTCAGTTGTGTCAACATGAAACGTGTGTATCAAAGTGGCGCTACGAAAAGGAAAGAAAAGAAGAGAAAATCTTTAGACGTTGAAAAAGTTCCAAAAGTTTGAATACTTGGTTAACTAGTTCCACTTCTCAGTCGCAAAGTCAGCCTTTGAGTCGCAATGATACATCAAATAAAGGTAAGAAAGTTGGAATTAGTTTATTAGCTCATAAGTACAGTTGAGTACCCCTAATCCGGACCCCGTATGTCCGGACATCCGGTTAATCCGGACGGGATTTAAAAAAATACTAGCTAAAATTTGGTAAATTAAAAATTTAATTTTGCGAGTGGTTAATACGACTGACCCCTCGATCCAACATGGCAGCTCATATCCGGAGAGTTGATTCAGTTGGGACCGTTTTAAACAAGTTGGTTATTGACTCATAACTTACTAAACACCCTAGCTCTTTTTTTATTGGAATATATTTTTAGCGTATCAAATCTGATCTAATCAGAACTAATTCAAACTCTGACACAGAAAATGATGATGACGAAACCCACCAAAAGACACCTGATGCGGTTACACACCAGCTTGGATATTTCATCTACTCCAACGAAAATGACCCTATAGGAATAAAAATAGCTTTTATGGAGAAGCACCCGATTCAAGTTAGTGAAGGAAAAGAAACTAAACTGCCAATCGACTCTTCAAAACTTTATTACCGACTTTTGCCGAATGGTGAAAAAAATTCATAGAAAATGGTTATCGTATTCGATTTGGTTTAACAAAGTGTACTGCTCCTGCTGCCTTTGGAGGTAAAGATAATAGACATTTCTCATTTTATACCGGGCATGACGTTTCTCCTACGCATATTCTCTACGTCAGAAGTAAACCATCATAAGTGAATTTTTTTCAGTGAATTTTCCCATTTGTAATGGTTTACCTCTTATCATGACTTACATATGCGACAGCTTATAAGTCTATATTTCCCCCACCATTTTGTTTTGCATATTGGACAGTTTTCCTCAAAGAAGCTCCATACAAAACGAGTCACTTACAATAAAAATATCGAAAATGAAGAAAATTCACTTATGAGGGTTTACCTCTGACGTACAGATTTATAAAACCGTTGAGATTCATGAAGATTCTCGTTATCAGGGACTCGCGGCTAAGGCAACTTTTCAAAGCCAAAAAGGTCATGATATTTCAACTCTTCTGACTGGTAACCAAATCAAACAGCGAAAAAGAGAAATTGACACCAGAAGATTGGTTGTTCAACGTTAAATTGATATAGCTTTTTTTATTGGTAGGCAAGACATCGCATACAGAGGCTATAAAGCAGAATATACATTGGATTCTATAGAAAATCATGGTAATTTTCTTGAACTGGTTATGTTGGTTGCAAATTATGATGTGATTTTACAAAATAATGTCAGAAAGTGTATTGAAGACAGCAAAAAGATTGGAAATAATTAAAAAAAGTAACCACAGATTGGAAATAGTTAACAAAAGTAAACTACAGGAAAGTTAACTAAAGGACCGATTGGACGAGGCTCTGTTGACATTTTTGTCAAAAATTTTTATTAACAAGCTAATCAAAGTAATTTATTCGATGTACCGTAATATTATTTTGAAAGACCTTCACACTAGCATAATATACAGCATGATGGTAGATAGTACCAAAGATGTAGCTATTACGGACCAATTGGAAATTTGCGTCCGTTATGTCGGTCAAGGAAAAATATATGAAAGACTTTTAAAAGTAACATTAGTTGATGATTCAAGTAGACTTGCTTTGTACGAACTTATACAATCAAAATTAGCCAAGTGTGGAGATGCAATATCAAATATTATTGCGTGTTCATTTGAGGGAGCTAACAATATGAAAGGCTGTTAGATCAGTTCAAAAAGGAAAACGAAGATCTTATTTACACTCATGTCCATAAATTAAGGATAATGCCAGCTCCGGCAAATAAAGGTTCAGAAACAAAACAAACGTGACTTATTCATAAAGCCCATTTATTAAACAAAAGATAAAGAACAAAAAAGATGGTGTATGTATGATACCATTCATAAAAACTACGATTTTTGCTTCCTGGAGCAATTGTAAAAAATATCTCCTTTACAAAAACTTAATATTGCATGGTTGGTATGATGGTTAATACATTGTATGTCTCTCATGCGATGAAATACAGTCCGTACTTCGCCTAGGCATGCTGAGTATCAAATTATCGAGCTGATCTTGGAGAAGATTACTCCACTCAGCAAGCAATGCTCTCCCAAGTTCCGGCACACATGTAGAAGGTGGTTGACGGGCTGCAACTCGTCGGCCAAGCATGTCCCACACATGCTCTATCGGATTCAAGTCAGGTGAAAATGCTGGCCATTCCATAGGGGGATATCTTCAGATTGAAGGCATTCGTTTACGATGTTTGCTCGGTGAGGACGGGCGTTGTCATCCATAAACACAAATTCTGCACCCATGGCATCCCTAAACAAACTTACATGTTGTTTCAGAATAATGTCCCGATAAATGTGGCCGTCCATGGTTCCGATTTGAACATGCAGATCTGTTCTGGAGCCCAGTATATTTCCACCCCAAACGAGCAATCAAGCAAAACCGTAACGGTGTCGATCAATGATGTTGTCTTGGTGGTAACGGGTACATGGCGTTCTCCATATGAAAACAAGCTAAACCTGGACTCGTCGGAAAACATCACAAGCCCACTGTGAGGATGTCCACATTGCATGTTCTCTACTCCAGACTAATCGCTGCCGACAGTGAGTTGCCGTGAGCGGAACACATCTGACAGGCCTGCGAGCATATAGACCAATATTTCCCAAATGTCTGTACACGGTTTGCCTTGAAACTGTGGTACCCGTGGCTGCAGATAGCTGACGAGACAGGTCGGATGCTCTGCTCCGTCTGCCTCTTTTGGCAGTTACTGCCAAATACCGGTCTTCATTTGGTGTTGTAACTCGGGGGCAACCTATACTGTAACGTCTACTGACATTTCCCTCATCTTGGAATCGTTGCCAAAGCCTATAGATGACACTTTGGGCAATTCCAAGTTCCTCGGATACTTCCATCCGAGTACGTCCACATTCCAGGCGGCCGATAATTCTACCACGTAAAAAATCATCCACATGCGTCCTCTGTGACATAACTATTCGGTTATGGCAGTTAGCGGCTTACAGAACACTTGTGAACAATTTTACTTCTTTGCCACCATTCCTTATATACCCCTCTCTTACACTCCCGTCATTGTGACCTACTGTCGGCGTCATATGGTGGCTTCCTGTAATTTGCATATTATTCTTGAAGATGTGTGTGATAATTCTACAGGTGAAATTTTTACTTTAGAGTTCGATTTTCGTGTGATTCTGAATTATCCGTAATTTATTGACATGAGTGTACATTCACTGTATGGGACACGTACTTAACTTAGTAGTGGCTGATTTAACAACAAAGTTGCTCCAAGCAGAAAACTTATTTAGATTGGTGGAAGAATCATCTGTTTTTATAAGATCATCTTACAAAAGAATGGCCGTATGGGAGAGAGAAAGAAAAAGAAAACAAATTGATAAAAAAAAAAAAACTGTACAAGTTGTAAAAAATAAGAGTCACAAGGTGGTAGAGCAAACACAGAGCTCTTTCTTCGATTAAAGACGAAGAGTTGTTAAGGAGTGAAGAAACTGTAAACCCAGAGAAGCTATTCAATTTTATTACCGTTTTTAAAAAAATATCAATTAGAAGTTTTGACAGCAAATCAAAGTTCATGTCAAGCAATTTTATCAATCAATGGTCCATATTTGAGAACCTATTCATGTCTATTGTTTTGCTAGATTTCTGGATATATCTCCTGTTTCAAAATATTTACAATGTAAAATCATTGACTATTCTACCACCTGGAACTTGGTACACACGCAGTTTCAACAAGTAAGCGATAAAAGGAGTGATAAACACTTTGAGGTTCTGTATTCAAAAACAAAATACACTGAAGTGCCACTGAATTAGGGATACCTACCTAGTAACGAGTTGGGCCTCCTCTGGCCTTGATAACGGCTGCCACACGACGAGGCATAGATTCAACAAGTTTCTGGAAACGTTCCACGGGAATGGTTTGCCAAATATTGGCTAAAGCTGTCCATAATTCAGTAAGGTTCTTTGGTGCTGTGTGATGGCATTTCACGCCTTGTTCCAAAACATCCCAAAGATGCTCAATAGGATTTAAGTCTGGGCTTCTAGGTGGCCAATTCATGACAGAGAAGTCAGAGGAATGCTCATCCAACCAGCCAGTAGCCAACCGGGACTTGTGAGAGGTACAGTTGTCTTGCTGGAAAATTCCATAACCGTGCGGATAACAGAACAGCATAAATGGATGGAGGTGATCACCCAGCAACTCTACGTACCGAATTGCATTGAGGGAGGTTGGTACACGCACCAAAGATCCCAAACTGTGTCACGAAAAAACACCCCAGACCATGATTGAGACACCATGCCCTTGTACAGTTCCAGCCAGGCATGCAGGATCCATGGCTTCATGAGCCTGACGCCATATTCTCAGCCTCCCGTCGGCGTTAAGTAGTCGAACTCGAGACTCATCACTCCATGCTACTCGTTTCCAGTCCTCTACACTCCAGTCTCTGTGCTTTCTTACCCAGGCAAGACGTGCAGCCCGGTGGCGAGTATAGAGCAATGGTACTCTCGTAGGTCGACGGCTCCCGAAACCCATACGGTGAAGCGAGCGTTGCACAGTCCGTTTACTGACTGTACGACTGGCACCGTCATTAAACTGGGTGGTAATTTGAGCTAATGTTTGGCTTCGCTGGCTACGTACAATACGCCTGAGCCGTCTCTCACCACGCACTGTCAAGGCTAATTGTCCTTTGCAGTTTGCCAGATCGCTAGTTATTTTCCCACCATCCATGTATTCTTGGTATATTCTTGACACTGTCGACCTTGAAAATCCTAACTGTCTGACGATTTCGGAAATTGAATGGCGCACCTACGATTTGTCAGCGATCGAAGGCGTCTAAATCAGGCAGTTTACCCATACTGCCAATTCCAACAACTAATTCAGAACAACCACAGTACGCGCTATATATGCAGTTACCACAGCGCCCTCACTTGCGCATACATGATGCGCAGCGCTACACAATTTGCATAGGCTTTGATATCCCTAATTCAGGGGCACTTCAGTGTGTTATGCTATACGTAGTACAGTTAATAGCAGTTTAGAAGATTACAAGATTGATGTAGAAGTGGAAGTAGATTTCAAGGAAAAAAGAACCTCAAAGGAAAAGGTAATGCTGGTGAAAAATCAAAAGACGAAGCTCCTGGAATCTCAACTGTCCAAAACTATAAATTGGTCTTTTTCAATATTTTAGATTGTGCTAAGACGAGTATCGAAGAGAGATTTAGGGCCTGTTCACATAGGAGTCCGTTGCGTTGCGTTAAGGAAAAGATGACGTTGAGACGAAAATAAACTAATCATAGGCATTAAAAATGTCATTGCTAATCGTTTGGAGTCGTATGATTGGTTTATTTTCGTCTCAACGTCATCTTTTCCTTAACGCAACGCAACGGACTGCTATGTGAACAGGCCCTTAGTCCAAATAAAGAAATTTTGAGAGATTGTTCCTGGTTAGAGCCAAAGAAATTTCATGAAATCGAAAATCTTGATTTTCTTAGGGATGTCCTTTGCTGCATTTCTAAGTTTTGTAAAACTGAAAGAAATCAATTGTTAGTTGAGCTGAAACAGTTTTCAGATCAATACAAAAGTTTTATGACAACTGCAAAAATTGAGAACGAAAATGGAAGAAAAAAACAAAACAAGACATACTGAATGAAGCTGAAAAAATCTGTGAAGAGGACAATTTAGAATCCTAATCTGAAGAAGATCGAATCTGTATAAGATCTGAAGAAGATCCGAATCTGTATAAGATCTTTATGGATACTGCTGTGACAAGAAACAATGAATGCAGAAAATGCATGCATTCAGTGTTTGTCGTATCTTTTCTGTTGTTTTCCAACTGTCACAATCTGGACCATTTACCAACCTGTGTATAGCTTACAAGCTTAAAAATTTGTTCAAACTATACCTTGTACACAAGTCACCTGTGAAAGGGTGTTTTCTAAACTTAAAATCGTTAAAAATCGAATTAGGTCTACTTTAAGCCATGACCTTACGTCTATTCTCCTAGTTATTAATGTAGAAAGAGACTTATTTAATAATTTAGATACAAATTTAATTATAGATGAAATGGCCAGGATTAGTGAAGAACTGGCCAAAAAGCTGTTAGGTTAGGTTATTTCTTAATTTAAATATGTAAATAATTCATTTGTATCATCTATCCTTTTTTCTTTTGATTTTAAAAACGTAATCGTAGTAAAATACAACATTTTTCTTTACATATGCTTGTCTTACTCATTAGTGTTTTCCTTAATTATTTTTCATTTTTTTATTAAGGTATTGCAGAAGGATTTAGATAATGGCTTTAGCACAGATTAGGTTGCCTAAATCTAAAAATGTTTCTCACTCTCATTTTCAAGTAAAAAACCACTTGAAATTGATTACTATTTTATCTCGTGTGTACTAAGATTAGATATAATAAAAATGATATAAAAATGTATCGCAAACTTAAGTAAACAGCTTAACTTTTGATAAAGATCCTGCCTTTACTCACATACTTTCTAAGTGCCAAAATAGCAAAAAATGTGGTTTACAGGCATATGATTTTCAAAAATTGTCCGGGGGAGGACCCTCGGACCCCCCCCCCCCGCTTGTTAAGGGGCCCCTCCTCAGTCTCTAGCCGAGGGCCCCCAAAGTAGCCAGTCCGGGCCCGAATATATGGTAACAACATGTTTTTGTTTTTTGTATAATTTCGACCTAGACCTCTTTTGTACCATTTGTTTAACTCTGTGAGCACATTTTAAAATAAGAAAACTTAGCAATTTAACCATAGATCCAAATGTGAATTTAACCGAAAATTGTTTCTAAATAAAACGTAAGTTACTTTAAATATAATGAGCAAATGTGTTATGAAAACAAAAGGAGTGCTTAATAACTTGTCTGGTAAAAAGTTCATTATCATAACATTTCAAATTTTCCCGAAATATTTACTTTGAAATATGATTTAGCGAATATTTTGAAAGTCGAATGTTATCGTGCATTATTCCCCCTATCTAAAATTTCCAAGTTTAAAATACAATAATTCATTTTTTCGTTTTGTTAAATTTAAAATATATTCCAACGAAATTTTCATTTGCACTTTCAGTGTAAGCATACATACATACATAAACGCATACACACACATGATACTTTCCGAGGACCCGTATCTTACCCCCCCCCCCCCTCGTAAATTACCTGATTTCTCGAATGAAATGTAAGTCATGGCGTTTAGGACTCTGAATTTTGAAAACGGCATTCGTTTGAGCGTCATTTGAGAGTGTTTGAACACCAAAAATTTTTGTTTGAGCACCCTCTGCAAAAGAGTTATGAGCATTTCATTTTTTGGCGAGAAAAGCTCCCAGCCCCCCCCCCCCCTTATCCCCGACATTTAGATATTCAAATTTTGAAAACGGCATTCGTTTGAGCGTCATTTGAGCGTGTTTGAACACCAAAAATTTTTTTTGAGCACCCTTTGCAAAAGAGTTATGAGCATTTCATTTTTTTGCGGGGAAAACTCCTAGCGCCCTCCCCATCCCCGACATTTAGATATTCAAATTTTGAAAGCTGCATTCGTTTGAGCGCCATAAATTTATGTTCAAAAGTGACTAACTTTTTTTTTTTTACATTAAACATCTTCTATCTTAAATTGTAATAATTGTATAGTTATATATTTTAGGTAAATAAAGTTAATATTTTGATATTTGTATATTTTAGAGTCATAAATCTAATAGTTTGATATTTATATGCTTCGAAGGAGAAAATATAATATTAAAACCCAAAATATGCCATAAGTTTTCTGGTCAAACATTTTATAAGATAACTAAGTGAGTGCAATCAGTTGCTAAATAGAAATAGTCGATATAAGAAAAGAAGAGAACTATTCAACAGAATATTGCAATAAACTTACCAACGTTTTTATAGTGTTTAAAAGAGGTATAGTTAACTAGACATCACTGACCCTACATTTATGATCTAGCAGACAGTTTGTCATATCCTTCCTCATTAAAATAATCTTTGCTTTTACCATATTTACAATAACTGTGTAACAGCGTTAGAAAATTATAAAAGCTCAAATTATGAATGTGGATCAAGTAATTGCATAACATAGTTGAAAATCATTTACAGTTGACAGAATTCTGCTCCTATGTTTTTCCTCATGTATTTATTGGAATTTCAAGATTTAAAAATTCTTGGGTAGCGTTTTTCATTCTCTATAAAAGAAAATACCTCATTTCTGCACAAAAACGAGAATGCACTGTGTGGGCATAGAAAAAAATTACCAACCAAAAAAGGTACATTTTATGAAGGGTTGTTATTTTAAGACCGGCTGACAGGGCCCGATTTAGAAAATTCTTGACTATAGGCACAACTCGGGATGAGGGCCCCCTAACACTGATGTGAGCGTAACATTCCCAAAATTGACACACATAAAAAAAATAATCATGAATCATTGTGAAAGTACCATTTTAACCAAGAATTGGCTATTTGAAGCGTAGAAGCCTAGAACATTATCAAATAACTAAAAGAAATACAACATATTAACTTCATCATTAAAACACCAATACAATGCAACCAGAAAAACTTATTAATCCCTTGTTTACACTATAACATAGTATATATGATGAACTATACATATGATGAAATAATCAACCAAATTTGAAAGCCTATATAAAAAAATTTGCTATTAAAAAAGGTAAAATAAAATAAATTAAATTGGGATTTTTTTTCTTTTAAAATAAAAATTTTGGGGGGAGGGCGGGGGGCCCTAGGCCCAGGCCTACCGGGCCTAATGGAAAATCAGGGCCTGCCGCCTGAGACCTGTGTCTGTTCGGCGTTGATAATCTTGAGAAAGGTGGGGGGGGAGGCCATTCTTTTCCTCACTTCTATTTTAAAAAGTGTGTGTGTGTGTGGGGGGGAGGGGGGGGGGTTACTCGGTACAATACTTCACTCACTGAACATCATTCCTTCTTGATGTAGCACCCAATGTATTCAAAGAAGAAAGCTCCTGCATCAGGAAAATGTAATCACTCCTGTTATGAAGAAAATTTTAAACTCATAAATTCAGATGAAATGTTTCTTTGAGAGGAAGCATTAACTCAGTGTTTCCGAATTTATTAACATTATACACTGTTTAATACCATAATAATTTTATAATTTTTAAACCCTCAAATCGTTCTTTAGAACGCAAGTAAAGATGGCATTCGACTATCAAAATAATTTGGGAGTTTTTCCCCCAAAAAATTGAAAGTCTACTATCGATTTTAAAAATAGTGCCAAAACGGCGCGCAAAATAATTCTGTATTTAAAATTATCCTGAATGAAATTTGGAAAGGTAAAACTTAGTGTTTGTTCTTCCAAAAAATGAAATGATAACATCTTTGGCAGTTAAACACGTTAAAACGACGATCCAACGAATGCCGTTTTCAAAACTTGGATATCTCAATGTCGGGGGGCCAACTTCACAGATTTGCAAATATGAGCTTGATAGCTCTGTTGAAGATCATGCTGACGTGCGATTCAGTGAAGTAAAGTAAACAATGCAATTCTATATTCACCCTTGCTCTTACAACAGTACAGAACTAAGTTTTCGGCTATTTTTAAGCGTTCCATACGTTAAATGGTATTTACAAGATACTAAAGGCAAATGTCTACATAAACTTGGTAATAGGGTGGTCTTAACACAGATAGATTTTATAGAGAAAAAGCGTTTTTTCTTTCGCCCTTTCTTCTCTGAGGTTCTGAATGTTCTTTTGTGTTCATTTTTTTAATTTTAAATATAAGTGAAATTTGCCCAAAACAAGTTCGCGTGTTAAGTGTTATAATTAGATTAAAATTCAGGTTTGTGTGACACTATTTACATTTTGGATTAGATAGCACTGCTACATTGCTTTTTTTTCATTTTTTTTCAGAAAAACACTGTACCGAACGAAATTGCTTGCAATTAATATATTTCACTCATTATAAAGGAGAGAATAACATACTGTTATTCTGATTTCTTATAAGCTATCGATAAATAGAACTAACTATGTAACATCTGCTTTGTTTGAAATCAATTGATAAATAAAAATTTATCCTATTTAGAAAAGAAAGGTCGTTTTACATCTATAATTAAACAGCTTTAAATCAATAAATTTTCCGTCACCGGACGTTTGTCCTTTTTTATTGTCTATTTAAAACTTGCAAAATTACTAAGCATATAGAATATTTAAATAACTTCTAAAGTTATTAATTTTTCCTGTCCAAAGCTTGATAATAAATGATGCATTTGCTCTCTATTTGCATAAAATATGTATATTATTTATTTTGTACCTCCTGCGACATTTTTTAGATTAAATAGCACAAGATATAATTTAGAACATGTGTTTGTCAAAAGAGGGGAAATCTACTTCAAACATTTATTTCTAAGATAAATATTAGTATTAATTAGGATCCCGAGTATGGACATTAATGGATAGAGGATGTAAATAATTAATAAATTCATGTATATTTGTCAAATATTGAAACAATATGAAATCGGAGAAGTTATTGCTAATTAGAAAATGTTATGTTCATTAGCAATTAAAATATCTTTCTTTAGAGTTAATAATACAACCTGTACTTGAATAAATTGCCACAAAATATGCTCTGCAATTTTTACCATAGTTGGCAAATTTGTGATTCGTATTTAATATGACATAAAAATACTTATCCCAATTCAATAACTTTGGTTTGAGGCGAAATTTTTATAAATCATTTTTGTTTATGTGTATGAATTACTGGTGTTTCATTTACCGCTTAACGGTATTTGCCTGCATTCAGCTCGGGTAAACGGTTGATTAAACATTGCCATGCCTGAACTCTACTCGTCCATGCTTTAAATTTCTAGTTCAAAATCAGTGTTGTATATAATTCGACTCAGTCAAAAATTAGACCTCACTATATATAAATATATTTTTTTTTCAATGCGAATGCACTTGTCGTCAGATATTCGCCTATACTACGCCGCAATTTTTACTGCCCATTTTATTGTAGGGGCACTATATAGGCGGGCAGCATTACCCCCTATGAAGGGATGACACGAACGGAAGCATTTTTCGTGGCGCGACGCCAGGATTCGATCCGAGCACCCTCAGCACCGAAAATCACCGCACTGGCCCATATATATATATATATATATATATATATATATATATATATATATATATATATATATATATATATATATATATATATATATATATATATATGTGTGTGTGTGTGTGTGTGTGTGTGTGTATTCAACAAGGAATCTTCAAGTAGAAAAAGCAGCTGAACTGGCTCTGTGGTTTTGGCGTCGTATTCCTGCTAATCGAAAGACTCCAGGTTCGAAACCTGATTGAGTGAAATTCTTTGAAGTTTTAATTCTATTTTCCCCGTATGCTGATTTTTTTCATTATAATTTGCTTTATGCAAACTTCTATTTCGATTCATACTTAAATTATTCAAATTTGTGTTCATCTAAAAATTTCGGGACTTCGGCAGTTCGGGACCTGATGTAGCGCTCTACTGTGCGCCCTACTTGTTTTTTGCGCAAAATATTTGGATTGCTTTGTGGGTTTACCAGAAAGCGCAGTGTAAATTTACACCACAAGGTTCTTCGATTTGCAATATCACATTGGCACCATATCGCCACAGGTTGGCGACCGTATATATTCTTCATAATTTGGTAGTTCAGTTAAGGCGCATTTTCTTTCTTTTTGGATAAATCCATGATTTTATTGCACCTAGAAACGAAACACTAATATCTTGAATGCGAATTTGAATAGACTTTCAATTTTCATTTCTTGAATAATATCTTAGCTAAAACTTATATCCGGTCGTTATAAAATCAAGATTAAATACTTAATTCTCTTTAAAAGTAAATAATAGTAGTCTACATTCTGGTACTTATTCTGATTTTATAAAAATAACTCCACGCAAAAGTAACGTATTATGTCTGGCTTTCAAAGCTGTTTTCTCGTATATTATATAGCAAATGTGAAAAAAAAAATTGGGATAAATCACATCCATTAACAACTTTTCAAATCCCAAAATTTCTAAAAGGTTTGAAAGATTTCAGTTAAATTCAAATTCAGTTTCATTCAAATTTGTGTTCATCTAAAAATTTCGGGACTTCGGCAGTTCGGGACCTGATGTAGCGCTCTACTGTGCGTCCTACTTGTTTTTTGCGCAAAATATTTGGATTGCTTTGTGGGTTTACCAGAAAGCGCAGTGTAAATTTACACCACAAGGTTCTTCGATTTGCAATATCACATTGGCACCATATCGCCACAGGTTGGCGACCGTAGCATATTCTTCATAATTTGGTAGTTCAGTTAAGGCGCATTTTCTTTCTTTTTGGATAAATCCATGATTTTATTGCACCTAGAAACGAAACACTAATATCTTGAATGCGAATTTGAATAGACTTTCAATTTTCATTTCTTGAATAATATCTTAGCTAAAACTTATATCCGGTCGTTATAAAATCAAGATTAAATACTTAATTCTCTTTAAAAGTAAATAATAGTAGTCTACATTCTGGTACTTATTCTGATTTTATAAAAATAACTCCACGCAAAAGTAACGTATTATGTCTGGCTTTCAAAGCTGTTTTCTCGTATATTATAAAGCAAATGTGAAAAAAAAAAATTGGGATAAATCACATCCATTAACAACTTTTTCAAATCCCAAAATTTCTAAAAGGTTTGAAAGATTTCAGTTAATCAAGCTGTAAGGTATACACAAGATTCGATTCACAAGAATCGAACTTTTGAGTGAATGAATTAAAGAAGCTGCTTTAGATATGATAATTTCGGCATACGCGCTTAGTATAAATACCACGCAGCGTCATTAATAGAAGAAGAGGTGGTTAAGGTTGAAAAGGTGTTATCCTGCGCTAGTGCTTAGGGGGCCCAAAGTTTACGTGGCAGTACTGCTGGTTTGACTTACTGTTTGTGAGTATTCGAAATCTGTATTTCTATTGAATGATATTATATATATTTCGTACAAGTAGTACGTATGCTTATTGCTGTAAAAGCCAATTATATGTGCAACGAATTCAATAAACATTGTTTCATGTATAAACTGTGTTTGTATAAAATACAAAATAGAGTTACCCCTTAGAATCTCTATACTGGCGCCCGAAATTTATATATACCCTGGTTGTTAGCGTTACATTTATAACGAACAACATAATTGAAATTAAACTGTGTACTGTGAACTTATATTGATAAAAGTTTTGCAAGTACTTATATACTATTTAAAAATGAGTGTTGTAGAACAAAATCCTGCTGGAAATTTTCCTCGGGTAATTATGGTTCAGCATTTTGCGCCATTCGAAGCCACCTTCAATGGCGGCCCCTCAAGCCAATTCCTAAAGAAAATTGAGCATTACTTTCAGCAACAATGCACCCCAGAGGGGGATAAACTTAAAATTGCTCTAGCCGCTTTAAGAGGTAGTGCATTTCAGTGGTACACGTGTATTAAAAGCAGTAATCTGATTTTTGACTATTTGTCATTCAAGCAACAGTTTCTTAGCGTTTTTCCAAAGACCTTTAATCAAAGTGAAATTGAAGCGGAAATTTATTCGCTAAGGCAACGTGAAGGTCAGTCTGCGTTAGATTTTGCTACGGAAAAGATTTCCAAGTGTGAGGAATATTTAGAAGGGGTAACGGAAGAGGCAATCTTAAAAATAGTTATCCAACGTTTGAAGCCAAGTGTTCAAGATTTTTTAGGTAATCAAACAATTACAAGCAAGGTTACCCTCCTTCAAGCTTTAGCTAAACATGACAATAGGCATTTCTTTGCTACCCCGTACCGTCATTCAGGTATCAGAAGTTTTATACAGCCGCGCCAAAATTTTTCGCGAGTTTCAAACCAGCAGCGTAAGCAGTACCGCAGGCAAAATAATAGAAGCGCACGGCGTTATAATGAAATTAGTGCACTTAAAGTAAATAATATGCAAGCACCTTACTTGCACTCGCAAGTTGATTAACATGATATGGTTCAACCTGTTGAAACTGTGTGGTCAAATGCATTATTTTGTCCGAGCAGTAATCATTATTTTGAGAATAGTGAAAGTCAGGGTATTTTTGTGGCTTATAAAGAAAGTGAGTCTAGCTGGAATAATGCGGTAATTCCAGTACAAATTTCTGAAAATAGTGCCGATACTAATGCTAGTGGTTTAGAAAATAAATCATCTGACACTTCTATTAATGCTATACCTGATATTTTAGATGATATTCACACATCTGTTAATGAAGGAAATTTAGTAGATGACGAAGTATGCGTTACGGAAGTTAGTGAATACTTATTAGTTGACGACAATAAAAATTCTTTAAACGATAGTAGGAACTCGCTAGGTAATGATGATATTATTTCAAGTTCCCAGCCGAATGGGGATTGTGTAGGCCAGGTTGATAATATGGTTTTAAATAAAGTACATGAAAACCAGACTGAGAATCAAGATGAAAAGTTGACACAGAGTTATACTGTAAGTAGTTTAGCTGATGCTTCGGAAGTTATAGACGTAGGTTGTATTAAAACGCACCAGTACTAAAAGCTTAATCTTCCTAAAACTGAAGCAGTGTTAACGAATATAAATGATAACGATTCTGATGTCGCAAGTTTCACAGAGACTTTTTCGTCAAAAGAGGATAAAACTAAAGTTAAGGGGGATAAAAAACGTGAAAAAGCGCCTTCAGGTTCCAGCATTAAAACTGCTAATACTGAAGTAATTAAGGCGGTAAACAAGAAGTCGTATAAACACAAATACGAAAAACAGAGTCAGGTTGTTGAAAAACATGACACAAGCAGCGAGATAAAGCCAGTTACTAAACACGTTGGTGTGGCGTATAAGTTTCAAAAAATAGAATCTGCATTCAAATCTAATGTCTATACTCTAAAAAGTACGGAGAAAAGTAAAGTGTGCACTACAAAACCTCCATCTAAGGATGTACGTGGCACACATAAGGTACACAAGGTTATCAAAAGGATAGATGACAATTTTAAAGCTCCTTCGCATAAGTACAGGAAACGCAAGATATCAGCCGCCCAGCAAGGTTGGCCTCCTCCCAAGAGACCTCCTGTCCATCGTCAAGCCGGACCAGCGCCTCAGGATCAACGACCTGCTGCACGAAGGATGCCCACACGGTCAACGAACCCCTTTACTAGGACTGCGACCATCAAGAAAGGTTCCACGGATTGGACAGACTGGTGCAAGGAAGTTGCTGCATTCATGAGGAACAAGTGTTGTATCAACTTTCTTATTCTAACTCCCACCCTTTAATAAAACCGAACCAAATTGGTTTGAAATTCCCCATTATATATACTGTGTAAACATTTTGAGGGGAAGGGGTGAGCCACTGAAAAAAAAAACGGCATACTGTTGTTTTATAAATTTTTGAAGGGGACATGTAGTGACTAGGAAAAAAATACATACTGCACAATATACCAATTAACCACTAATGTAATAACTTCACAAAAAATAACACATGTACATTATAAATTGGGGGAGAGCAGATACAGTCAAGAAATGTCATGCTGTGCAATTGTGTTGTCACTTTTAATTAAAATAGATATTCTAGGGCGCAGTTGGCCATCCCAGTACCCGCAACTCTGCAAATCCACTGTTTGATGGTGTCACCTGGACCTTTCGGGGTTAGTTTTGTAAAATGATAGTGGCGTTTTTCCCCCACACAACGTGTGGAAGGTTTTTTTTTTGACTTTGCCACCCATTATGTAAAAAGTCAGACCAGCACGCGTTTTCAATTAGTTAACTGAAGCCGTTCAGACCTCAGTTACCTAATTTTTTTCGAGAGAGAGGCCAGTGTAAGGTATACACAAGATTCGATTCACAAGAATCGAACTTTTGAGTGAATGAATTAAAGAAGCTGCTTTAGATATGATAATTTCGGCATACGCGCTTAGTATAAATACCATGCAGCGTCATTAATAAAAAAGGTGGTTAGGGTTGAAGAGGTGGTTAAGGTTGAAAAGGTGTTATCCTGCGCTAGTACTTAGGGGGCCCAAAGTTTACGTGGCAGTACTGCTGGTTTGACTTACTGTTTGTGAGTATTCGAAATCTGTATTTCTATTGAATGATATTATATATATTTCGTACAAGTAGTACGTATGCTTATTGCTGTAAAAGCCAATTATATGTGCAACGAATTCAATAAACATTGTTTCATGTATAAACTGTGTTTGTTTCAAATTCAAATAGAGTGCCACTTCAAATTATATACACCCAAGTCTGGGTAGAAGTGAGCTTAGAAACTCTATAAAGCATATGGATAGTTAGAAATCCGTATAGTATATTCATTGTTTTAAAAGATAAATAAGCAAAACTCTATTATTTCCCGCTATTATTTCTCCCAAAATGTCACGGAGTCTTTACATGAATAATTAAATACTTCTATTAGCGTTTTTTTACTATTGAAAAGTAGAAAATCTGGGCACTTTGAAGTAAACGAAATTTTAGTAGACATTTTCATACATCTGTTTCATCCTATACGAGTCTCGTGATTTTCCGCTCTCTTGAAGTTTTATATGAAATGATTTAAACTTCATGGGTTGATAAAATATACTGTAATCCCATTACAAAAGCTTTTTCTTATGATGTACGGAACATGAACCTATTTTTGTTAAAACTTCATTATTTCGTCTAAGTCATTTATTTTTCTTATAGTATCCAGTATTTCTATTATCCGGGGAAAAAATGCATAATGGCTAAGCTTTCACTCTTGTTTGGTTAGCAACGAATAGGGACGACATGTCAAGTTTGCAGTTTAGACAGAAAGAATTTGTATTCTCGAGAGTACCAATTGGGTGTCACTGCTACACGACCACCCTCAGAATATGTCATTAATCCTTCAAAGGAGACAGGTTTCATGCACCTATGGGAAAATATATATTGTATACCGACAGCTGAACAGCTACTTTGACTCAATAGTGGGGAAAAACGGGATAGAAAGGTGACAACGAATCGCTCTTCCTGATAGAGCAGGGTTCCATAGTCTATGGTCGATGGCGTCCAAAGGGGTTCGTGAATCAAATCCAAGAAGTCTGCTGACTTGGTGAAGGATTGTAGTACAGGAACTCGCTCATGCAGCAAAGACCACATTTTAAGACTTTTGAATTTGAAGCTAAAATGGATGCATGAATTTAATTTAAAAATTAAACAAAAAAGATGCAGTAGCCTCTGAATAGGAATTCAATCAGATGTACGGTTGTGCAGTAGTTATTTGATAAATAGTACGTCATTAAAGTATAAATACTTTGTGAAATTACAAATTTGATTTTGTAATATATTAATATATCTTGTAATCCTTTGTATTTTATTTTATGCCTATCCTTTCCATTCTAGAATACGAATGTAATACTAGACTGCAATAAGACTTTTTAAAACTACTTGTTGCTTCGTTGCATTTCCAAGTTTGTTCTTTTCTGAAACTATTCGTTTCATCAGTATTTATTATCTGAAGGAGATGTCCTTAACTTTTAATATATTGTCAAAGGTACCACAATCAGACCTGCCAACTTTCCGGATTTACCACGGCAATGCCGGATTTTTAATGCATCTACGATAAGGAATTTAGTGTTACTCCTCCACACATTTAAATACGTGAAAGGGATATGAAATCAATCCACATCGATGCGAAGAGTTAAAGAGTATAAAAGAGTTAAAAATGTATTAATTCAGTAAGCTATTGAAGTTTCGTGTGCAACAAACATATCAGTCATGTATATTATTAAAGTACAATACATAAGTCACATAAATTTATTTGGAAAGAAGCACGCACCAGTTTTCGAAAGTAATCTTTTTATTATTTTTTATTATAAGTAATGCTCGTAAAAGATCATTAGCAACAACTAAATAATTCCAAAATATCCCGATGCTAAACAAAAGCGTTCTTCCACGAATATAATTCGTATTTCAGTTCCAAAACTCATGTAAAATTATCCACAGATAGAATTCTAAGTAAAATTTAACACATCCTCTGATCCTAACATTGAATCCAGTGCAGTTCAAATATTCAAAATGCCGTTTCAAATATGACTGGCAACAGTCAGGATAAAGTATTTTAACATAACCGAGAAGTAATTTCGGAGAGAAAAGGACGGTGAATATGGAAGAGATTTTGGAAATCTTCCTCTAATATATGAATTATGTAATCCAGGTGAGACACGAAAATTCACTTTTAAGAGACAATGTCGGTATTATTACTTTTTCCTCCTGTGTTGAATTTCCAGAGAAAATTTTCCGGATGAAGCGACTTCTATCGATTTCTGCTTCGAGTACAAGTTTGAAACTCAAAATTATCTTTCGATTTTGATCACCAAAAATCAATGCTTTCTTGATAAATATTATAAAGAACACATAAAACAAAGATATATAGCATAATTCCTACATCGATTTCCTTTCATCACATCTGTTCACATGGCCTGACTTTTTCAGCAAACTGTACGAAGCATTGATAAATCGAAAATCTACCAAGTTATCGAAAAGAAATACTAACGTAATGCGTTTAAATACTAGATACAAATTTAATGATAAATTGGAAATAAGTCGGCATTTTATGACTTTCAGTTGCCCCCCCCCCCCCTTTATGCTCTTAAAATGGGAAAATGCTTATTCCTAATAGGTTTCATTTGTACAGTAAACATATACGTAACGATCATCAGAGTATATTTTCAATCAATACATAGTACAGCAACAAATATAGTAAAGAGACAAATTTTGTATATAGAAAAAAACTGGTGAGATTACTTGGCAGATAAGTGGAGATTTTCGAAGATATTACTTGACATGTTCAACCGTTACTGATATAAACTGCGCTTTTCAATTTTATTGCGCCAGTTATAAATTAAATTCATTGTGTTGTTAAAAGCGAATAAAAAACAGTATAAGTGTTTTGAATGGAAACAGATAGAGGATAGCCTTCTTTTTATCGTGGGGCTTTTTCTCGAGGATAATATTTGTGTAACGAAACCATTACATTTTCAGGGGAGTGGTTAATAGGTTACTTTAATGGGAACATAGATTCTTTTATATCTGGTCGGAATGCATTAAAAGTCCTTAGATCAATAAACCGGTCAGATTTGAAATAAGGAAACAGCATCTGCATTCTTTGGCCGTTAATTATAAATATATCTCAATATTATCAAGGTTTTATATATTGTCATAAAACGCAGAATTATTGTTTTCAATCTGAAAAAAAAGTTACAAAAGGAATAATTAAGGTTAAAAAAGACTTGCACTTTGTTCCACGCGTGCCTGCTGGTGTACCAAAAATTGGCACGCCCGCTGAAGGGATAAACACATTATGGTTCTCAAACAGTTCAACATATCATAGGAAATGTAAAGACGTACATTTCGTATAATCTGTTTACATATTTTCAAATTGAAAGAATGGATAATTGAGTCCACTCAATCCCTGATTCAATCATAAAGTCCATAGAACCGACGATTACACCGGCAAACATTAAATTTAGCTTCAGGTTATCATGTGACCCCCATCGGCTGGCCATATGGCCAGGCGATATCCAGGCGCAAATAGAAAAAACGTGGAAGTTAGTTACGTAATATGGAAGAGAAGATTGAGTGATATATATATATATATATATATATATATATATATATATATATATATATATATATATATATATATATATATATATATATATATATATAAATATATACATATATATATATATACATATATATATATATATATATATATATATATATATATATATATATATATATATATATATATATATATATATATATATATAAATATTTATTTATATACATATATATATATAAATATATATATATATATATATATATATATATATATATATATATATATATATACATATATATATATATATATATATATATATATATATATATATATATATATATATATATATATATATATATATATATATATATATATATATATATACACTGCTGGCCGCCCAAATTGCAACAACAAGAAAGACAACAGATATCACAACAAAATTTATTTTGTAGATAACATGTTGACCAAGTATCAAATGATTAAATTTATAGACTTCTGTGAAGTGTGGTTCCTGCCAAAATCAGTAGCCAGAGTAGCCGCCATTGTTGGAGATCACCGCTGCCACACGCCTCGGCATTGATTCAAAGAGACTTTGGATGAGTTCTTGGGGTACAGCAGACCAAGCAGCTTCCACACGTTGCCAAAGTTGATCTGCTGTGGCAGCTGGGGATGGAATCTGGGTCAATCGTCGAGCAACCATGGACCACTTGTTTTCTATCGGCGAAAGATCCGGAGAGCGAGGCGGCCAGGGAAGCAATTCAATCTGGCGATTGACGAAGAACCGTTGGACAATGCGTGCCACGTGTGGTCGCGCATTATCCTGTTGAAATATGGCTGTGGGCAAGCCCTGAAGGTAAGGAAGGACTACTGGCTCCAACACCTCGGAGATGTAGCGCTGGCTGTTTAAAGTACCGGCAATGCGTACTAGAGGTGTGCGAGAGTGATATCCAATACCGCCCCATACCATAATACCCGGTGCAGGACCAGTGTGGCGGTGCATAACGCAGCTGTTCAGCATCCTCTCTTCACGGTGTCTCCAGACTCGAATGCGACCATCGTGGTGTTGCAGACAGAAGCGTGACTCGTCAGTAAAGACAATTTCATTCCATTCTGCCGTCCACATCCTTCTGTCATCGCACCATTGGTGGCGGAGACGTCTGTGATTCTGCGTCAAGGATAGACAAAGCAATGGACGTCTTGCGGACACATCACTCTGCTGTAAACGGCGTCGAATGGTACGCGCAGACACTGGATCATGCGTTACAGACTGCATGTGCTGTGGTATGGTTCGTGATGTGACTGAGCGATCCGTCACTGCCATGCGCACAATTTGCCTGTCATCACGTGAAGTGGTGCGCTGAGGTGGATGCGATCGAACACGCCGGTCTGTCGTACCCTCCTGCATCCAACGATCCCATATTCGCATTACAGTTGTTTGGTTTCGTCCAACATCACTACCGATTTCCCTTAAATATAATCCACAATCTCGGTAGTCCACTATCCTTCCTCTGTCGAACTCGGATACTTGATCAAAAGATGATCGCTGTTTTCGACGAGGCATAATTGATCGTTTTTTTGAAAAAACCACAAGAAAAACACAATTGCCGAATTTCATGTTATT
>OU015503.1:34296005-34418505 GCA_907164885.2 Dolomedes plantarius | reverse complement strand
ATATAACTTCTTTTATTTAAGTAAATATTAAAGAAGAACAGGTTATTAATCTTTATGTAATTTGTTGCTATTTCTCAAAAGATTTTGAAGCATTTGCTAAAATATAAATGTTAAATATTTCATTTGTTACTGCCTACTATAAGACATGCCCTTTTGCGACTTGTCTGTTTCTCTTTAAAATGATATGTCTGCTTTTATAATTTTATCAGATTTTTTACCCTTATCCTATTCTGAGTTTATGTAAATGCTTTCGCTTTAAAGATATCAGTTTGCATTTTATGAGTCTATAGTGATGCAAAACAAAAAAATAACTCGACTAAGGGTCAAGAACTTCGTTCTTCAAAGAAAATTTAAATAAAGAAAAATGTGAAAATCTTAAAAATAGACTGAAAAGAGGAAAAAAGAATTATAATATATATATATATATATATATATATATATATATATATATATATATATATATATATATACACACACTTTGAGAGAGAGAGGTTTTCAGTCAGCAGAAATCGGTGTCTCCTTCAATTGCTCAATCTACCTTTTTGATACACATAATGATCTTTACTATCTAACTTGAAAAGACACAAGTGTTCTTTTCTATTTTAATTCTAATTTTCTTATTTATATATTCTTAGAAATTTTATCAGATTTTTTGCCCTTATCCTATTCTGAGTTTATGTAAATGATTTCGCTTTAAAGATATCAGTTTGCATTTTATGAGTCTATAGTCATACAAGACAAAAAAAAATCACTCGACTAAGGGTCAAGAACTTAGTTCTTGAAAGAAAATTTAAATAAAGAAAAAAGCGAAAATCATAAAAATCGACTGAAAAAAGGAAAAAAAATTATAATGTATATATATATATATATATACGTATGTATATGGGTATATGTATGTAAGCTGAATAAGTAGGTAAAATATGATAATCTTTATTCTCGCACCTAGATTAGAAGGGTTCTACTTTTTCCCGTAACCTCTATGAAAATATAAACACTCACCTGTAGTAACAATAGACGGAACCAGTAAGTTGACTATTTTTTGTGAATCACCACAAAGTGCAGGAGAGATTAGGAAAGCCAGTTAATTCCATCGAATGAAAATCTTAAAATCTCCCAAATACTTATTTAGTCTGTGGGAAATACGAATAATAGTTTTAGGTAAATTTTCTCTTCCAGAGTGTATTCTTGAATACAATGGTAATAGAACCTATTAAGGATTTTACGTTGGCGAAGTGATTAAATAAAACAATAAAATAAAAAAGAAATGTATTGAAAGCACATGTATGTTTGCCGCAAATTATATTAGTACTTCTTATAAAGTGGGAACAAGGTTACGTTCTGTTTGATCATAATTTGTTTCAAAATGGGAAAAATCCAAAATGGAAAGATTAACTGTAGTTGATTTGCATATATAAACGATTTACAAGTAAGCTAGTATTTTACAACTAATTTCAATTTAAGCCGTTTACACGCGTGATACAGTACAGGACTCTCACGGCCCATCCTGAAGATGAGAAAGATGATATATTAATCATCAAGTTTAAGAAAATAAAGATGTCAACTGAAGTGTAGTCGAATATATTTTAGCGATTTACAAATAAGTAAGACAAATAGATATTTTGCCTCCAATTTCAGTTTATACAATTTTCCCACAAATCACAGTACATGACTGAAATGGCTCGTCCTTAAGATGAAACATTAATCATCTAAATTTACACGTGTCTGTTGAGCATAATCAGCCTGCTTTCTTTAATAGTCTTGTATTATTACATTTCCATCAACTGCTAAAGCATTTCATAGACGAAAAGCTTTAATTAATACGAAAATTTCAGGATCTAAACTGATAGTATCACGTGAATGTCTAGAAAATAAGAGATCCATAGAACAATAATGTATGCATAATTTTACGCAAACAAAAATATACATGTGAGTAAATCAATATCAGATATTTTCCCTTCAAATTCTACTATTAGTCGTACAATTAAATAAATCACACGTACTAGATAAATTTTTCATCAACATACATTTAATAAATAATTCACCATACAAGAAGGATTTTCCAACACCGTATTTTTAATAACTATTAAATAAAACAATTTTTACCGTAAAATTTAGTGCTTTCTATTG
Organism: Dolomedes plantarius; assembly: GCA_907164885.2. NCBI lineage: Eukaryota > Metazoa > Arthropoda > Arachnida > Araneae > Dolomedidae > Dolomedes > Dolomedes plantarius. Next base: position 34,416,378 of record OU015503.1, on the reverse strand, counting down.
ACAAAGCTTTTCAAGAGATTTAAATGCACGTCGTAGAGAAAAGCTAGAAGACTGCAAAGACTATTAATTTTTGTCTACTGAAACTTTAAAAATTCCACCATAGCGAATTTCTTGGGGAGAAGTTTTTAGACCACCCATATATAATTCATGTATTTAGATATCCATAATGTTTCCTGTTAAAATATATGTATACAGGGAAGTTTAGAAATTTTCTATTTTTTTAACATCCAACAAATGATTAGTATCAATTTTTTTAACCGGTTAAATCAGTCATACATGGCTAACCCAAATGGATTTTACCATCTTTTTATTTCGTTAAATTCTATATTTATAATTTACACAAATAATAAATAATTTAACCCTCTTTTTAATTTTTTTGGTCTCGCAACAAATATTTTAGGATCGAAAAATTTTATATCAATCTAAATAAGTTTGCTATTTTAGTTTATAACATTTATCATACAGGGATATAAAATTTGTGTTAATATATATATATATATATATATATATATATATATATATTTGTACTGATCTACTTAATTTTTTGCACAGTCATATTCCACGTATATATCAGTAATTTGATTAGTAGCCGAATTTTAGAGACTTGAAGTATTGACGACAGTTGCATGTTTTACCGAATGTCTCCTTTTATTGTTCGTTCCAGTGATCAGACACGTTTATGCAATAAAGGTATGACTTACTAAATGGCATTATTTACACTATCCTTAATCCCCCAACATTTTTTAGCTACACAAATGATGGTTGGTTTGGTGGTGTTTTGTCCCCTGCGGAGTAGAAATTAAACCATGATGTTCTTAACTGCTTGAAGGCATGTTTGTGAATATTTATCCTCAGGGTAACTCCCAATGCCCTGCAGAGCAGAAGTATTGCAGGACAAATGAAAACTTGTTTGGAGTAATTTCAGTTTGAGGACAGTTTCTACAATTTACACCTGGGGCATGAATTTTCATGTATATGTTTCATATATATGTTCTATGTATTTTCTTTTTTAGTTTCTACTTTACATATCTGGGGCCGTGGCGGCATTGTGGCCTTCGGTGCGCTGGCCTTCGGTGCTGAGGGTGCTCGGATCGAATCCCGGCGTAGCACCACTAAAATGCCTCTGTTCGTGTTGTCACTTCCCAGGGGGTAATGCTGGTCCGTCTATATGGTGCCCCCATAAGAAATGGCCGGAAAAATTGCGGTGAATTACAGGCGAATGTCTTCGAGACAAGTACGTACATTAACATTGGTTTAAAAAAAATACATATCTGTGTACCTGAGATAAGCGACACTAAGTCACAATGATTGAATTTTACAGAAGAGTTAAATTAAAATTCACTCAGTTCCCTTCACCTCGATACAACGATTGGACATGGTGGCGTTTCCCACAGGCGAAGTTTCTCCAATATAAGCGTACTTGTTAGATAACTGCACCACTAAAAAGTACTCTAAATATATGTAAGAAAAATGTTCAAAAGTCCATTTGTAAAATATGGGCCTGGTGCCTTTTACTTCCGGCACACAAATATATGTTAAGTAGTACGTTTACACACAGATATACATACACACAGACACACACACACATATATATATATATATGCGTGTGTGTGTGTGTAAGAATTCCACTCTTGTGGCAACATGGATGTTTTAAAGTTGCAGGACGCGCGCCACGCCACGAGTTACGGATGACGCTCCGCTTGAGCTAACGAGTTGCAATTCAACGACTTTCAATGGAACGCACATTAATATTATTTTCACTGGATAAAAATGGCATGTTGTGTTTTTACATTTACTGAATGCAGATTGCATGCTTTTTTTTTGTGGATCTCGCTAGATGAGTGTTAATGTCGTGTCAGACGGGCACTGACATTCTGTTTTTTTTCTTATTGTAATAATCTGTTGTGTTTGATTAAACGTTAGAAGAGAATACGCGTTATTGCATTTTGACTTGAAACATTTTTGATATTTCAACCGTGGGAATAAATTTCCCACAATTATGGTGTCAGAAGATTTACGGACCCTATGGCTCGGTTTTGAGATATGAACTAAAGGCGTATGAAGAATGCATGCATTTTCTGTCTTAGAGGAAGACTAGCACTTCTGTGAGTACAAAGTGAGTACAAAATGAGTACAAAATGAGTACAAAATGAGTACAAATTCGTTTTCGTTTTCGTTTCTGAATAAATATATGGATATGGCTTTTTTGAGTGGAGAACACAAAATTTATTTGGTAACTTTAATTGATTAGTAAGCAGAGCCTAACTACTGCAGAGACATACGGGGCAGTTACCCCGGGCCCCCACTTCTGAGGGGGCCCCCAAATCAAATAGAAAGTTTATTTTACGTATCCTTTTTTAATGAACTTTTTTTAAACAAAATATCAGTAGAGTGTAAAATCCGTCAATTTTATGTTCGCTTCTTCATTAATCTATCGTATGAACACAAAATATCTATATTTCGTAAATCCATGGCTTTTTAGGGTGAAATTTAGCTGAATTCCGCCCTAATGTCAGGAAGGATATGAATTTTTCGCAGCTAGATGACAAAGTTAACAATCAGAAAACTGCATTTCGGAAACTTGTGAAAAGTTCTCAAACTGCAGCGATATGATTGTTAACTAGGTCATCTTAATCGCAACTGCGAAAAATTCAGTTGCATCGTGTTCAGTGGATTCTGTTGGATTTTCGCAACACTGAGAAATCATTACTCAATTATAAGTTGTATTCTCTCAAAATTCTCACAAATGTCAAATATTCTTTTGATTAATTAATCTCATAATACCTTTGTGGGGGACTTTATAGCTATTTTAGGTTCTAGTCAGTTTTCTTGTTATATATCTATAATGAGGTGAAAAATTTAAATACTTCCATAAAGTTCGGTTCTGCATTACTGAAGTAGTAAAGCAGAGGGGTTGCCCAAAGACGTTTTTGCCCCGGGTCCCAATTAGGCTGTCAGGCCCTGTGAGTAAGGACTAGAAGCAGCCAAAGGTACTAAAGTCACTGATTTAATTAGTATCATCACCAGTTCAGAAACTTATTATGAGAACTTTAGTAAAACGAGATTATATACTATTATTGCTGAGAGGCTAGAACAGATACAGGTGCAGAAAGAGGTAGCAGACCGGAAGTTTCAATTAAGGAAACTCGAATTGGCGGCAAATACTAAAAGAATTGGTGATGTTCCGGTATATATATATATATATATATATATATATATATATATATATATATATATATATATATATATATATATATATATAATATATATATATACATATATACATATATATCTTAGTTTTCTATAGTGATACTTTTGAGAGAATCACTTAAATATAAACATAGATTTCTCTTGGGCGTTATCACCATTTTAAAGTCCTTCAGAGACTATTTTCTTAATCACTAAAATTTCCGTAATTAAGAAGTTTCCTCCTTGAAATTTATGTACCTATCAGATATAAAAAGTATTAATTACGATAAGAGACGGATGCTTTATTAGGAAAATCTAAGATCAGTTAATTGAATAGAAGTAATTCTCGCGCGTGAGTGAGAGATTTTAAAGTGTAATTTCTAAGTCATTTTTAAACGTTAGGAGTAAAGTGAAATATTTTATTTACCACTGAAAAAAGTTTTTTAAGGGTTGAAGGTAATAAAATAGAAAGTTATCAACTTTACACTTAAATAAATGAAATTGATTTATGATAAGTATTTTAATATATGCATTGTTAATTGTATATTTAATGCTATATTAAATGTGATTTAATATATGCACTAGCTGTTATATGTCATAATACGAAATATCAAAATATATTTGCCTTAAATACTTGGGGTATATATGTAAAGATTGTTTAAAATTACTTATCTGCATATACTATGATATCCAATCTCATTCTAATCATCAATCTTTCTTCAATTATTAAAATACTGTCAAGCAGTATTCGAATATATTTTAGGTTCTTCTCATTAAACGTCACAGAAAAGAAATTCTCCACATAAGTTGTGTGTATAACAAATAAATTTTATTATTTTTTATCTGAATGTATCAACACAATACAATCTAATTAATTTGAAATATATTTCTCTTCAACATTTTGCCCTTTTTAAATATGTTTTTTAAACAAATTATTTAACTATTCACTGGACGGCAAAAGATACGTAACTATAACTGATTGTTAAAATTGATTTTTTTCTCTCGCTTTAAAATGTTGAACTCGTTATATTTCGTTACTTGAAATAACCCTTTCTTGTACAAGGATACCAACGAGTAATCATCCATATTTTGTTAACTCTCTAACCAAATTTAATGAAGGGTTTACTTTAAAGCGGATACAGAGACTAACATTATCGAAACTTCTTTCTTCAGCGTTTTAAAGGTAAAAAAAATGATTTAGTATAAAGAAAATTCATTCTTTTTAATAAAGGTAAAATTTTCCCTCAAAGTTTTGCACTTTTTTAATGTAGGTTTAAAACAAAAATATTTTCTTTGTACTTGACAGCAATAAATACGTTGATATAAGTAATTGTTAAAATCGGATTTTTTTCATTGTTTAAAATTTTGATCGCATTGTACGTCATTAATTGAAATAATAAGTCTTGTACGCGAGAACTAACGAATTCTAACGCATACTTTGTTTTGAACTTATAAAACCATGATAATGAAGGGTTACTATGAAATAGATAAAGCGAATATCAATAACCATAATTACTTTTACAATTCTACAACGATATAATGAAAATATAATAAATAATTATCTCTTGCAGACAGGAAAAAGTAACTTATGCGGGATACATTCTCTGTTGACTGATTGAAACCAACACGGCTGGAAGTGTTACCTCAACATCGTCCCCACTCAGAAATTTTCTAAAGCATATTCCCTTGTCCTTTTTCCACGGAACTTGTATTGTACTATGATTGAAATGAAACATACGTCTCCGTGCCTCGCGCTTTATTTATTTATTTATTTTTGTTTCTTTCATTATCAGAGGACTCCCGCACGTGGAATCTTTAACCTTACTTATGCTTAGAATAAAACTGATGAGTCTCAGACTTGCGTTCAGTAAATATTTCCTGAAAGAATAAAGGTTACAAAATTCCAGCTTATGTATAATTTCATATTTAAAGGTTAAAATAACAAATTGTTTTTCTTTAAAAATTAGCGACATTATTCTTTTTAAAAATCTCAACAGCAGGTTATTCGATATATTTATTTGTTAAAATTCAGGTACAGTAATTCTCTTAATTGTATAGTTGTCGAGACACTGTTTTTGACTTGCTATGATGATATATATAAATATACCATAGGAAGTCAAAAACGTATGATATACATGTATCTCTCTCTATATATATACACACACAGACACACACACACACACATATATATATATATATATATATATATATTTATTTATGTATTTATTATTATTTATAATTGTAAAAGCAAAAAACCCTAGAAAATGTCTTATATGATTAATAGAAACAATAATGTGGACATTTAAGCTACTATGGAAAGACTTTCTTTCATCAGAAATTTAAAATAATCAATAGAGTTCTACAATACGCTGATATAAATATATTAGATCAATACAAAATGGAGTTGAGTAGAACTCTCTGTGCTTAATTAACGTTAATTTTTTTCTATTGATTGAAACTAAATAGATGTTATTACAATTAATTTATACCGTTGTATTAAAATTTTCTTTTGCAGACCGATAAATTTCAATGTTTGGCCACTCTCATAACAAATTTTCTTTACTGTGTCCTAAAAGTTGGTTGATTACAGTTAAACGAAGAATTTATTGTTTTATCTTTCGGGAATTTTATTATGTATGAAATAGCCTTCACAAATAAAGTAGATAATTAGGACTGAACTCTAAACCTTCAGCTATGCAAATATTATATCATTAAAAAAATTAGATATGCTATAGAACTATCTAATTTTAAAGTCCAAATTTTCCCTGAAACGACCATATAAGAATTCCTTGATTACTTTTAACATTCACCAAACGTAGAATAGGTTTAAAAATCTGATAAAATCTCATGTCAAATTTCAATCCCCCCCCCCCTACTTTGAGGAAGGTATTGGGGATGCATTCACCGGTGTATACTTTGCTGAACTGATCATTCATAGTTTTGTCTTTAATTATTAAGCCGGATCTGGGGAAAGTTTTGAAACCTACTGTTGCATCAGAATAATTAAAATATATAAAATAAAATTTTATAGGAGTGTATACAATTTAGATTAATTTTTTATTGTTCAGTTTTAAAATAAATTTAAAGAAAAATATTGTACTTGTTACAATACAGTTAATTTTAAAGCTTATTTGCCCATCATTATTGAAAAGTATTATTTAAGCTATAGCCTAAGACTGCCTATAATTGTAGGCTAAAATATATTGCTGCATTTTAGATATTTGGTTGAAGCTGTTAACCACAACCAATTGAAGATGTGCAAATGCAGGGGGGGGGGGGGGAATCTACCAATATCCAAGAAATCTACAGAAAATCGGAATTATTCATCTACTTCCAAGCTCCCCTCCTCCCCAACAGGAGTGGATCTATAGATATTGAAGACTTACCATATGGTAGAATGCATTTCAGAAAAATTACCCATAAAGTCTAATTTTTCCCTGAAACGGCCACATAAGAATTCCTTGATTACTTTTAACATTTACCGATTCAGCAAGAGGACTGAGGAATACATATTTATAGTTTAACAGTAGAAAGACGTCTGCCGTAATTTTGACGGTTTCGGACATACTACTGAACGCTATTTCTGTATTTATGTCCTCAAGCTTCTGAAATTTTATGAATATTTCTAATTTTACTCGAAATATGCAGACACATTTGCAAATTTATATTTGATGGTAAATACGGTGAGAAAAAGTGTTGTATACCTATAAAGACCGAAAGCTGACGATTTCACGGGAATATAGAAAACAGGCAGAAATCTTTAAATTAATACCGGAAAAATGTTGTCACTTTTCGTTTCTTAACCTTTTTGAAAATAACAGAATTATTGGCTCTTCGAAGATATTGGTGATGAAAAATAAGTACTGCACAAACCATGCATATATTTTTACAGATAAAACATAACAGGTTGTCAACTTGGCATACCTACATAAAAATATATCTAAATATATACTAATTTCTTATATATTGGTAAGAAATAGTTCAAAATTTAAAGTATTTAACCATTTAAAACAGAAAAAATTAAATATTTTATAAAATTGATTTTATTTCCAATTATATTTTAAATTATCACATAGTTCATAAGAGACTAAGAAAAGGGGCTTAGAAAATAATAGAAAATATCTAAGAAAGCTTTTGTTATATTTAGTACAGAAAGTATGAAGGAATGACCCTAAAGTCTTATCCAAACAAACCGAAATAAGTGTCTTACATGGTAAAAGGACAATACTTTTGTTGAAGGGGAGGGTTAGTATGGGTATAAGAGCGTGGGAATCACCAAAAGACTACTTGTGCATAAATAATTAAGAATGAAAAGTTCTGGAAAAATACCTCAGTCAGGAGAGATTGATTACAATAGGCTTTGTGGTCTAAGGATAAGGCAAGCGAACAATTGGACACGTGAACACAATATGGGTATTGGACAATTTGAAATCACGTGTTGGACAAACTTCTAAAATTTCAGGTAGCATGGTGATGTGTTGAAATCTATTCTCAGAACTCAAAACCCCGTTGGATTTGTACTCAACACGACACTTTTGCAAGCTCGAGTATTCATTTCAATTCGTCGTGCTGAAGCGTTCCTGAGTTTTCCGATTCTGCTCCTGAAGATTCGTATCGACAGTTATACAGCTTATTTCTTTTTTAAGTTAAATCAAATTTTTTGGTTTCTCAAGAACAAAAATGCGAGAAAATATAAATGAGCCTTCTATTTATGAAGCCGAAGATATGAATTTTCAAGAAAATATAAATGGGCCTTCTATTTATGAAGCCGAAGATATGAGTTTTCAAGAAAATATAAATGAGCCTTCTATTAATGAAGTCGAAGATATGAGTTTTCAAGAAGAGCTGAAAAAAGGCTTAGTGTTTCTGCATGAACCAAGAGTGGAGCAAGATTTAAAAACACTATCGGTAACTATTAACGCTCTACCTGAGCGTTTTACTCCAGATACAGTATGGGGAAACTGGAGATATATATCTCAAAGATTCACATTTTCATTTTTTGGTTTTCGGAATGTTACTTATTATTTTATGAAACACGATCCACTCATCGTTGCAATAGTCATTGAATTCCATACCGGCGGAGGGCTGGTTAATGCAAGATTAAGCACAGTGGACAATAACTTTACTGAGATATTCCGTACGGAGGAAATTGGTTTGGACGAAGAGGCTCCATTTCTCCAGATATTACATATACCATTATCGTTATTTTATATTGAATCTCGTCGAGATTTAAAATTATTCTTTCACCTTGAACTAGACTTTAGATGTGAAGAAAAATTGCCAGAAGATTCTTATGCTGGAATGCAGTTGGATAGATAGAGGTAAGGTGTGCTTCATTAATTCAATTTTATAGTTACTTTGAAGAATGATTCATTTAAATGTATTTAACTTTCCTAGATATCTCTCTATATATATGTTGGTGCATGGTAAAATTCTAGGTAAACAATAGTCTATAAAAATCTAAGTCAAGCCATTGTTCTTTCTTCAGTAATTTTAACAACAATTATTGACAAAACGTGTAATACCGATTATACGTAAATCTTTAGAAGAATTAATGATTACAGCATTAAAAACGTGAAATAATTCCGTTAGTTTATTTAAAAAAATGTTTGCACTAGTTTGAAATTTTGTTTCTGCTAAACGATTATTCCTGTTCATATCGGCTTGTTCTTAAAACCAATGTATTGTTTTTATTGATACAGAATTGGTTCGCTTTAAGATATGTTCATTTCTAAAGGAAGTGGTTTGCACAAAAAATTTATTTCCAGATATTTTTGCGTTAATTAACGCTTTTTTATAATAGTTACTGGAAAAATATTGTCACTTACCGTAAAATCTTGAATGTAGTTTTTTCACATTTTAGTCCGCGAAACTGAGGGCGCGTATTATACTCGAGTACAATAAAATGTAGTTTTAAACTTTGAATAAATGACAAACAGTAGATGAGCTGTATTCCAGTGAAAGTGCTGAGCTGTATTCCAGTGAAAGACTGATAATTTGACATTATTGTTTATTCTGAATTAAAAATTGAAGTTTTTTTCTACCGAAATTGACGTTTTCGTTTCTTTTTATTACAAATTTTATTTATGGCAATAAATATTTATGCAATTTTTAAATAGAATATTGAAAAAATATGGGTGCGTATAGTCTAATTTTATTTTTTTTTCGAAAATATCGTGCAGAATCAAGCATGCGTATTATACACGTGTTCTTATTATAGTCCAGATTTTACGGTAAATCCTAATAATTGTAAAAGTAAAACGCTTAAACCAGCACATTTGTAATATGTAATTATTGTATTTAACTAGCATATAAATATATACATATATAAATATATATATATACATATATATATGTGTGTGTGTGTGTGTAAATATATATAAAATTTTGTATTCAGCATGTTTGTTGTTTTATGGGACTCTTCATTTTTATTATGAATTTCTTTTTTACCTTTTTTTAATTTCATGCTGATGTTCGCATATTTTTGTTTACTTTTTTGATTAGCACTTTGGAAATGAGATAGGTTTATTGTCTATGACATTGGATTCAAAACATGGATGTGGTCCCATTCTTTCTCTTAAATATACTGATATCTGAATCAAACATATTTTTTTCCCCAAAGAACTAGTGGTATCATATTCATAAATACTAAATATGAACAAATTCATAGTCAATATTATTGCACATTTCTATCTATTTGTAGAAAAAAGTTAATAGTCATTTAAAGCGATATTAATCAAAAAGTTGGACACTTAATTGGAAGATCACATTGTTTCTCCTGCCCTTCGGTTTAATGTCAAATGCAAGGTAAACGTAGTTCAAAGCGATGAGGTATGCCACATTCATGGGAATCAAATTGATGATCGTCCATGGAACGTACAATTTTTGTTCGGCTTTTGCCCCCGCGGGTATCAAACTTAGAGTTCAAGAAAGGATTTTGTGTTTGCTGAAAAACAAAATATTTTGATTGTCTTCCGCCCTTATTTCAGACTGCTTCAAAGGGTAATTACTTTGACATATTTACTTGCTGTTAAAATTAATTTTTTAAACTTTCTAATCGAAGGAAAATAAGACTTTTAATATTTGATAGGGATTAAGTTTTGTAATACAGCATATATAAAAATTCAAAACCAACAGTAATGTGACTATAAAAATAATTTTTTGACAAAAAGGGGAGAAAATTGAGAGTACAAGCGTGGTGTAATATTTAACCAGAATATGAAATGCCATATTGCTAAACGTTACATAGAAGAAATTTAAATGGATGACTAATTTTTAAAGTAATAAAAGTAAAATTTATTCCCTTCCCACATGCATGGTCAGAATTCCTCTGAAATATTTAGCATTATATGGAATGGGTAATTTTCATGCGTTATTATCTAATTCTTTTTGATTTTCAAGGAAAATTTTTTAGAATATATTCTATTTGAAAAAAAACTATTTCTAAATATCCCATGGTTCACTTCCTTCTATCTAAAATATTTCTTCTTTCCACACTTTAAAAATATTGTTATATAAAGTTAATGCAATAAATTATATTTTTACTGGACGTCGTAGAACACTTCAAAATATTAAAGTGTCTCTTAACCCTAATTTTGAAAGAATTCAAATTGTTAAGTTTATAACATGTATAGGTTACAGAAAATACTTTTGCATTCAGTTCAAAATTCCATGATTTAATTTTTGGGAAAAAGGGAAAATTTTCCTTTCTTGTAGAACTCAATGTTTTTTTTTTCTTATTTTTTGATTAAAGTTCCCATTAAAGTGAGAAAATGTAATATTCTGCATTAAAATTTATTCATTCCAACAAGATAGAAAATTTTTCTTTAAAAAATTTTACTCTCTAATCCGGGCAACTACTTTTACATTTCTAGAGAGAAACTTTCACATCAATTCTCTAAAATTACACAAAATTAGGATCCTATTACAAAACCAAATCTATTTTTTGACGCATAACATGAATATGGTGAACATTTCTGCAAAAGATACGTCTTTCTTTTCCAATAATTTGTACTAGTGAATTCAATTTGAGAGCAATGAAATTTCAAAAATATTTTGTGTACAACAAAAAATAAATTTTTCTGTTCAATGATTTATTCTATTCATCATATTTGATCTCTATAAGATTTTAATATATAATTTATGAAAATAAGTTGAAAATCAGTTTTTATGCTGCTAAAGCTTCTATAAACAATATTTTTTTGTATGCATCTATTTAAAGTTTAACTTTATTTTTTTTTTTTGAGATTTAATACTACTCTAATAAGATTACTTTCCAAATTAAATTTCCGAATATGGGAATAAACTTATGTAGTAAAATACGCACTAAATAATTGCGTTTCATTAAATACCATTTAACAGATTAAACAGTAGAATGAAAACTGTCTTGTGAACTCTTCCCCCCAAAAAAGGCATCTTGAAGGGGATATCTTCAAAATAATTTAAGTATTTTGTTTACAAACAAAATCCCTTAATTTCTGTCAAAAAATATTCCATGTCATTGTAAAATATTTATAGTGTATTTGTGTTTGTTAGAAATAGTATTCATAAAAAAAATCTGTTTAAATATATATTTGTTAATTTTGCCATAGTCAAATAGAACTTGGCAAAAAGAAAAAAGAAAAATTTTCAATCATTTTTCGTAGAGCTCACCGAATTTTTTTTATTATTTTGTGCAGGGGGCTTGGGGTGCCTTGAGTGGATTTCAGATCTGTACTGTATATCCGGCATCCTCGGGCCCTAAATGAATGCAAAATGGCACCCAACCTGGGAAATTAAGGCTGCTATGTACAAACCCCATTGGATTCGCTCACCTCAATGTTAACCTATGGAGAAAATTTGTCCACGGATTGCCGACTTCGATTCAAAGATTTTTTTTAAAAATTCTACTCCGTCATAGAGAAAGAAATTTTATATCTGTGTACCTTTTTCGTTTTTTTAAAATAATGCAATTCATATTTAAATTATTCAAATTATATTTCAAATTATTCGGGGAAAAATCTGGTATAGTGTGTTTTAAACGCTCATAAATTCCTTCGGTGGACGAAATTTATAAAATGAATCCTGTAGAGTATTGCAGAAAAGTTCAGGCTATCTGACAATACCAATTTTATTTGATTATCAGCATTTATGTAGCTCTAAATAGTTGACAAAAAAAGATTTTTTAAAAAATTTGCTGAGAATTTCGTCTGGTGGGAGGGGGGGGGGGATGATTGATAACTTTGACGGGACCGCCCATCACAACGAGGGGTAGCGCTCCCGACTTGCCATCCGCGAGTGAGGGGGAAAATTATCGTCAGGGTTTCTGAAACCCCGAACTTTGGAAAACAAGAACACGGGACAAACAGGATCTGGGATTAATTTATGTAACTCTTAAACGAATATCAGAAATAACTCCCCTCATGTTGGGCTCGTTGTCTTATCCCAACCGTCTCAATTTTTTTTAAAATATATAAGCAAAGTAAATATTCTTTCAAGTTCATCCTTAATTATAAGTAAAATTAAGAACGGATAAATGGAGATCGTAAATGTAAACTTCAAATCATTAAACTGACAAAGTAAAACAGTGAAACGGAACATAGCATTTGAGAATGATTTTTAATATGAATGAGCAATTTAAAAACACAATTTAATCGAATGTTACGCGCATACATATTCTGAATGTAAACATTATAAAAAGAAGTCAAACTACAAGTTTCTGTAGAATGGGTAAGGATTATTAAAAATTTTAAAAAAATGTGACACATATCACAGTAAATACAAAACAATATTTCGAATCACAATTTAAATTTTGCAAACTTCAAATAATTAAACTGACGAAGTAAAATAAAGAAACGGAACATAGCATTTGAGAATGAGTTATGCCGTTTGTAAAAGAGTTATGAGCATTTCATTTTTGGGCGGGAAAAACACCTAGCCCCCCCCCCTGACATTGAGATATTCAAATTTTGAAAACGGCATTCGTTTGACGGCCAAAAATTTTCGTTTGAGCAACATTTGTAAAAGAATGCACTTGTAAAAGTGCTTTTATATATATTTACTTTTATTATACCTATATTTAGTAATTTTCTTAAGATATCGAACCTTTTCTGAAATTTACGTGCAAAAAGTCAGTGTTTGTTTACTTTAACGCCCACAGAGATGACGTCAGGGAGAATGGTTTCTAAATATTCTTATGCCACCAAAATAGATTAATAAATATTCAAATGGCTCAGTTATATCTAAGAAGTTAGAAATTCATGTATTTAAAATACTCTTAATATATTTTATTTAACAAGGACAAGATAGCAAGTCCATTAAAGGTACATTTTAGAAATTAGAAAAAAATGTATAGTTTAAATATTATTTCCGAAGTAGAGAGAACATAATTTTATATCTTTTCAAATATAAATTTTTTTTTTAATCCACAACTTTAGATTTAATACATTAATATCAAATCACTTTTACATTACTGGATGGAAATGAATTTGAGAAAAAAATTGCAATTAAGTACATATAAATTAAAGAGAAAAAAATGTAGTTCTTACTATGTTTAGATAAAATAAATCAAAATACGTTGTTTTAATGGCTCTCAAATTTTAGAAAATACAGATACATTTTTCGCATTAAAGTTCCGAATATTATTATACACAACAGATATGCAGTTTTTTTTAGATAACAAAGTACTAACGTCAACAAAAGGACAAAGTAAGATGTCAGCTTTCGACCTGTATTCGTTTGAATTGGAATAGGGTGAAATTTGTAAAAGCTCAACATAAGATATATAAAATTGTTATAACAGTCATGTTTTATAATACAGACACAGGATACTTATTAGCAGCAAATGACTGGTGATTTCCAAATGATTAGATCGAAATTACCATTAAAGATATCTGCAATATCGCACGTCTAGACTTGCGATATTGCAGATATCTTTAATTTATCGGAATCCTCTGAGCAATTCCTTGAAGATTCAAAGTTTTCTGAGATTATTTCTTTTACACTTAAGGGGGCGCTGGACTGAGCCTCCGATGTTTCGAAGCCAATGTTAAGTCAATGGGGAAGTTCTTAACAAATTGCAAATTCGCATTTAAATATTTTGAGAAAATTTTTTCTGCATAAGATACCTGACGACTTAACAATTCGTGTTTGTTTATCAATTTTTGGTTTTCTCTTAAAATTTAATTTTAAATGACTCTCGAATTTCTGAACTGAAAAAATAAGAGGTACTTTTGCTTTAAACTCTTTATAAGTACTCGAGATCAAATAATAATACAATATGAAATAATACGCGGGATTTCTGAATCTTTTGACTTTTCAAAGATACTTTTTTCTTAATTTTACGCAAATTAGGGTAAGAGTAATTTGTCAGTAAAAATGGGGAAATTTTGTAAAAATCGGAACATTTCTCCAAAAACCACGCCTCCCGCCGGCAGTGAGGTTCAGGGAGGGGAAAGAATTCAGGGGGACCCCAGGCGGTAAAACACAAGGGTTGGGGGGACGGTGATTTATGGATAGTCGAGTTGCCAGGCGAAAAGAGCACAAACGTTTGCTATGTGCCTTTTCAGCTGACGGGTAAAGATTTTAGAACTAAGTAAAACTTGATTCCTAGCTGGTATATGTATATTGATCACTGGCTAAATTTTGGCTATCATTTTCATCATGTTTCGTATATATATATACATGTATATATATTTGAGTTAATTTTTGTCGTTATGTAAATAGTTTGCATAAATATCATTTTAGTATGTGTAAATATTTATAAAAGTAAATATGTATAAATGTAAATATTATGTATACATATGAAATGTATTATGGAATGTAAAATTATAAGAAATGTTAATAATTTTAATTGCCCTGACCAATTTATATATATATATATACAGGTAACCCTCCTATAACACGGTACATAGGTTCTTAGAAACTGCCGTGTTGTATGAAACCGTGTTATATGAGACCAAGATATAGTTCAAAAACGGGGGGGGGGGGGTTTAAGTTCTGAAAACTTATTAAAAAGAAACATTTATTTTAAAATTCCATATAAGCAACTTTAATTTTTATTAAAACTATAAATGTATGCATAACACAAAACGAAAAGAAGCAAGTAAATATTATTTTCATTTAATACGACCTTAATTAAATAAATTTCTTACTCATCACTGCTCAGTACAATCAAACGAGAACATTTTTTCGGTTGAACGATATCGCCTTCTCTTTCAGAACCTTTTTCTTCATTTAGATTTTTTGTACAATATATCCTCATTAAAAAATCTGTAGATAGATATAGATACATATATATAATCTTGCCTGCACCTCTATTCGACGGCCACTTTTTTTTTTTAACCATGACTGGCCCGCCATAGAGAAGTTTCACTATATGTGTGTGTGTGTGTGTGAGTGTTCGTTCCAGTATCACTCTGGAACGCTTGGAGCAATTTCAACCAAACTTGGTACACATATCACTTACAATCTGGAAAGAAACACTTGGGGGGGGAGACACCCCTAGCATCCCCAGGGGGGCAGGGGGCACATGTAAAAATAATCGAAAACGGCTGATATTAGTGTCGAATCCATAGTTTTCGGGGTCGCTGAGATTAATAGTGACACTCCCGATTCCGTCTAAGTGCAAGTTAAGCCCCCCATCAGCATTGGGGGGAAGGGGGGGAAAGAAGAGGTGAATATAAAATGTCCAAAATGACTGATATTAGTGTCGAATCCAAAGTTTTCGGGGTCGCTGAGATTAACAGTTATATATGTATGTATATATGTATATATATGAATGTATATATATATATATATATATATGTATATATATATATATATATATATATATATATATATATATATATATATATATATATATATATATATATATATATATACAGTCGAACCTCCATATATCGAAGTAGCAAATTGCCGGAAAAAAATTCGATATATAGAAATTTCGATATATAGAATTGAGCTTAGTTTTATCATAATTCTCCGAAAAAAAATTAAAGCTAATTTTCGTATACGAAACTCTATTTCTAATTTATATGCGAATCCCATTAAATGAAAGTTAATAACTAAAAAATGAATTAATATGAAAGATTTATTGAGTACTGCATACCTTTAAAAAAACAATAATCCAGACAGTGGTTACAATGATCACAGTTACATTCTTTTTTAAAAAAACTACGAATATCTTGCTGAACAGTGAGTTTTGCGGAAAGTTCAAAGAAATGTTCGTATTTATTCAGTCTACTAAAAACTTAATCGGGGATATTTTCGGCGAATTGAAATCCACGACATATTGTTTCAAATGCCAAAAATTGGGAGATTTTATTCTAAAGTGGAATAAAATCTCCCAATTTGTCTTGAAAAAAATTTCGATATATAGAGATTTTTTCAATATATAGAAACAATTTTTCTATGTAATGAATATGGAGATTTACTAAGAGTTCGATATATAGAAAATTTCGATATGTGGAAGTTCGATATATGGAGGTTCGACTGTATATATATATATATATATATATATATATATATATATATATATATATATATATATATATATATATATATATATATATATATATATATATATATATATATATATATATATATGTATATACAGAGGCTGTTCGCACATTTTTTAGACAATTTTGGTAAGCGGTAATAATTAATGCCGCAAGTATTTTTTGTAGTACAGCTGCCTGAACACAAGATTGTGTAGTATGTACAGAATAACACAATATAGAATAACATAATATACGTAGTAAAATAACACCAAAAACTTACAAATACGGTACATTTAATATGAATTTTGAAAATTTGGTGGTTACATGCTTGAACATCAATATTTTTTGGGCCAGCCGTTTGCTTTAATTCCATCTTTTTGGAATGGAATGCACCAATTTCTCAAGTTCTTTCATGACAACATAGTTGAAGGAAAATATTAAAGCTTCAATTAATTCACGTTTGTTTGAAGGTTTTTTCTTTGAAATATCATAACCAATTTTATGCCATAGGTTCTCTATTAGATTAAGATCCGGAGACTGTCCTGGTCAGTTCATCCTATTCACAGTATGGTCTTCGAACCATTTCTGGACTACATTTGCACGGTGACATGGAGCATTATCGTCCTGAAAAAAAAAGACTGATTCCCAAAAGGATCTCCTGCTGTTGGTAGCAATTTATTTTGTAGTATTCCAATGTAATCCCTGGCTTTTACTATTCCGCTCACGATGTGAAGTCTTCCAACACCACGAGAAGACATACAGCCCCAATATCATCACTTTCGTCGGGTGCTTTACTGTGGGCTTCAGACACTGAGGGCTGAATTCCTCATGAGTACGTCGTCTTACATAGGCACTACTTTGGTTACCAGAAATACAAAACTCACTTTCATTACTAAATACTTATCCCAGTCTTTAATAGCCCATAACGAATGGTCCCTTGCCCAAAGCTCCTCTTGCGTTGAAAATCGGACAGTCGGTAGTTTTGAGCGAGTTTGCAGCCTTGTTATCCAATTTCCAGCAGTCTTCCTGTCATAGTTCTTGGGCACATATTCACATTCGATATTAAAGTCCATTGTTTCAAAATTTATGGTGAATTGATTTTTCTGTTTGAAAGTGAAATCTTGTGCAATACCCTGTCTTCACTTAAAGTTGTTTTAATCGGTCGTCCAGATCGCTCCCTGTACGCAATAGAATTTGTTTCAGAATATCTTTTCAACGTTCTCACGACAGCATAAAGACCACATGGTACTTTAGCAGCAATTTGGTGCATAGGATAACCTTCTTCCTTCAAAAATATTATTTTGTTCCATTTATCATCAGGCAGAAATGAAAATTTACCCATAATTCCAATATTTTCCACACAAGCACTTCAAATTGCAACACACAACTGCTTTCAATACACTAAAACATGCTGCATATTCTGCTTTCAACCCTTCATTAGTACTAGTCTCTGATTGGTTGGAATAACGGAGCATTTCATTAGTTGAAAAAACAGTCACTCATTATTACAGTGACCTTGTGCTTGTCTTATCATGGTTTATTTCAAAATATCGATGAAACTATTTACTTTACATGAATTCTATGAACAGATTTGAAATCAGCATGAAAAAATACATTAAAATCTTTAACAATAGTTACGATAGTACGATAATTTCATTACGATAATTTCATAACGAAAAATTAAGTCAAACACAAAAATTAGGCAAAAAATGAGTATGTTCAGGACTTTTTGTCACCACTGTATATATATATATATATATATATGTGTGTGTGTGTGTGTGTGTGTGTGTGTGTGTGTGTGTGTGTGTGTGTGTGTGTGTGTGTGCGTGTGTGTGTGTGTGTGTGTGTGTGTGTGCGTGTGTGTGTATGTGAGTATGTACACTCTTAGACAAAAAACAAAAAAAAGAAAAAGAAAAAGAAAAACGACGCACCAAGGAGTTAACCGAATGGGACGAAAATCGGCAAATGTGATGTACATGTACAGAAAAACAAATGATTACAGTCTGAGAAAAATTGGATGATTTATTGAAGAGAAATTGAAGAGAAATTGATCTTCACAAAGTGAAAAAGTCAATAACGCGTTGGTCCACCTCTGGCCCCTATGCAAACAGTTATTCGGCTTGGCATTGGTTGATAGAGGTGGCGGGTGTCCTTCTGCGGGATATCGTGCCAAATTCAGTCCAATTGGTGCGTTAGATCGTCAAAATCCCGAGCTGGTTGATGGGCCCTGCCCATAATACTCCAAACGTGCTCAATGGGAGAGAGATCCGGCGACCTTGCTGGCCAAGGTAGCTTTAGGCAAGCACGAAGACAAGCAGTAGAAACTCTCGCCGTGTGCGGGCGGGCATTGTGTTGCTGAAATACAAGCCCAGGATGGCGTGTTATGAAGGGCAACACAACGGAGCATAGAATATCGTCGACGTATCGCTGTGCTGTAAGGGTGCCGCAGATGACAACCGAAGGGGTGCTGCTATGAAATGAGATGGCACCCCAGACCATCAATCCTGGTTGTCCACTCGTATAGTGGAAGACAGTCAGGTTGGAATCCCACTGCTTTCCAAACACGTATTCGCTGGTCATGGGAGCTCAGTTTGAAGCGGGACAATTCTACTCCAGTCAGTGACATTCCAGGTCGAATGTGCCTGACACCACTGCAAACGGGCTTTTCGGAGTACAGAGGTCAATGGTAGTCGGCGCAAGGGGCGTCGTGAGCTCAGCCCCCTTTCTCTGAGCAGCCTATGAATGGTCCTTGTGGTCACTGAAGCACCAGTTGCACGTACGATCGATGATAATGATGAATCTGGGGCTGTGAGTGCCGCTTTGACGATTGCTCGGTCCTCACATTCTGTTGTTTCTCTAGGCCGAGCGCTTCCTTATTGACGCTGTGTTCGGACATGGTTCACCCATTCCTGCCAACATCGTTTGATAGTGGCATCGCTCCTATCCAAATGTCGAGGGATTCACCGATTAGACTAACCGGCTTCTTTCAGCCCAACAACACGTCCTCTCTCAAATGCTGACATCTGCGCATATTGTTCGCGCACCTGTATGCGAGGCATAGTTACTGTCTACCTGAGTACACGGAATGAAATTCGCGAAGAATTTATGACCTGGAATCGAAATTTATCCTCTTTAATATCCTGCCAGTTAAGATGCTTTGCAGCGTCACATGTTCATTCATTGGCCGCCAAACTTTAAAATTTTGCATTTTCCGTCGAAACATGTATGCATATCAATTTGTGTCCAATTTGCATTACCCCTTCTTGGTGTGTCTTTTTTTTTGTCTAAGACTGTATAAGCTCCTTTGTAGCTTCGAAACAGCCGTATGCAAAAATTATTGCATCTTACTGCTATTTGTGCTTTGTTTACGTTAGTTTTCCTGTTTATTTAAGACTGTATATATATATATATATATATATATATATATATATGCTGGGTTTTTAAACCCAGATCTGGATCTTTCAATTACCATATGGGTTTATTGAGTTGTTTTTTTTTTATCAAAAATTTCTCAAATTTCTCATGTAAGAGTTATTTAATTATGTAAACGTAATTATGTGATTTGAATATGTAATTTTGTAAATAAATGAATGTAAAATAATACAAATGAAGAACATATCGTTTGAATCATAATATATGTGTCTCTTTTGCGAAATCATCCCAGAATTTTGGTATTTGTTATGTAATATCAAAGATGGATCTAATCATCCTAAAATATGAAATCTCATCAATCTTTATAACCCTCTTGACGATTTTAGCTTACGGTTCTGTGTACGTAGAGAAAGTTTTCATAAGTTAGTAGAAAGAAAACACACAAATTCTAATATTTTACAGGTTAATTGCTTAACAAATTTTCACATTTTTGAAAATTTTCCCTTTACAGAAATATTCTAAATAAAGAAATGCAAAAATCAAGTACAAAAGAAATAATCCTTATATACTGTATCAAATAAAATACACATATGCATTTTAAAATTGTTTATAAAACCGTCAGAGTTTTCATAAAAGACTTTGTGAGAAACGTGTTCGTAACTTTAACTGTTTTTAAACAAATGTTGTAGGAAGAAAACTCAATTTTCTATTAAAATTATTTTTTCTCATTTCTAAATTGTTAACGGGAAAGCTTATTAATCGATCTACTTGATAAAAACACATTATTAAAAATTAAAATTAAGTTTAATATTAATAAAAAAAATGATAAATAAGGAATTGCAAAACTGATAAATTTATTTTCTTTGAAATTAAAGTTCTGGTCGCATAGCTAGAGCGGTAGATTTCCAAATCCCAACTAACTGTCTGTCTTATCACTAAAATGCAGGAAGTTAGTGTGTGTGTGTGGGGGGGGGGGAAGAATTGAATGTGAAAGGCTGTAAATAGGGGAAGATATCTGACCCCATCCCCTTGTTCAGTCGAAGTGTAGGCAAGAACCATTGATAGCTTTGTTGACAGTTTCAAATTACGAGGGGGTTTTCTACCCCTTCTCAACTTC
Source organism: Dolomedes plantarius (assembly GCA_907164885.2). NCBI lineage: Eukaryota > Metazoa > Arthropoda > Arachnida > Araneae > Dolomedidae > Dolomedes > Dolomedes plantarius. Next base: position 34,395,222 of record OU015503.1, on the reverse strand, counting down.
GAAAACTATTGCCTCTCTGATTGGTTGCTTTTCTGTCAATCATGTCGACATAGTCCCTGCCTTCCTCGGGAGGTTTCTTGTGGGTTTTAGCGAACACGGGGGAAAAAAAATAACTCCAGCGGAGCCTTAATTTCCTTTTCACCGAAAAATCCCAATTTTTCAGTATTAAAATCGTTAATTTCTATTGTCTGTAATGAACTCATATTAACAACATATTAACACATATTTTTAACATGTTTCATATATATATATATTTGAGTTAATTTTTATCGTTATGTAAATAGTTTATATAAATATTATTTTAGTATGTGTAAATATTTATAAAAGTAAATATGTATAAATGTAAATATTATGAATACATAAGAAATGTATTATGGAATGTAAAATTATAAAAATGATAATAATTTTAATTGCCCAGACCAATTTATATATGCATACATACATACATACATACATATATATATATATATATATATATATATATATATATATATATATATATATAATTTTCATTTTTTCAAAAATATCCCGAAATCTGGGTTTTTTTGGTACGTTAAATCTGGGTAAGTTATAAAATAGCAAAATGCTTTGTTTAAAAAAATATTTTTTCAAAAGCTAGGTTCTCATATTACAAACTGGGTTTATTATATTTTTCTATCTGGGAGTCCTCTGTGTGTGTATATATATATATATATATATATATATATATATATATATATATATATATATATATATATATATATATATATATATATATATATATATATATAGAGAGAGAGAGAGAGAGAGAGAGAGAGAAAGATACAATAAAACTTCTCTATGGCGGCCAGTGATAGTTCCTCAAAAAAGTGGCCGTTTGGAGGGGTGACCAAAAAGAGATATCGTTCATAACATTCATAATATTGGCTCAATCTATTCTTGAACCGGTTCCAAACAAAATAGGACCGTTTAGAGAGGTTTTACTTACTTACTTTCTCTCGCTCTTTCTATCTCTCCCCCTCTCTCTCTCTCTATATATATATATATATATGTATATATATATATATATATATATATATATATATATATATATATATATATATATATATATATATATATATATATATATATTTATATACAGAGAGAGAGAGATACAATAAAATTCCTCTATGGCGGCCGGCGATGGTTCATCAAAAAAGTAGCCATTTAGAGGGGTGACCGAAAGGAGATTTCGTTCATAACATTGGCTCCATGGATTCTTGAACCTGTTGTAAAAAAAACGGGACCGTTTAGAGAAGTTTTACTCTGTCACCCTCTTTCTGTGTATATATATATATATATATATATATATATATATATATATATATATATATATATATATATATATTTGACGGCCACTTTTTTTAACCATGACTGGCCGCCATAGAGAAGTTTCACCATATATATGTGTGTGTGTGTATGTGTTCGTGTTTGTTCCAGCATCACTCTGGAACGCTTCGACCAATTTCACCCAAACTATTCAACCAAGCAACAGCCAAGCAATTTCAACCATTATATACTGTTTTATACCATAATTATTTTACAGTTTTAAATACTCAAAATTGATCTTTAGAACGCAAGTAATAATGTCATACGACTATCAAAAAAATTTGGGAGTTTTCACCAAAAAAATTGAAAGTATACTATCAATTTTAAAAATGTTTCCCAAATGGCACTCAAAAGAATTCTGTATTTAAAATTATCCTCTACGAAATTTGGAAATCGAAAACTTAGTGTTTGTTCTGCCAAAAAATGAAATTATAACATCTTTGGCAATAAAACACTCTCAAACGACGCTCAAATGAATGCCGTTTTCAAAATTTTAATATCTCAATGTCGGGGGGCCAATTTCACAGACGTGGAAATATCTTGTAACGATGCGGTTTCCTTCATCTTCAAATGGGCGGAAGTGACTGAACCCTCGTCGATTCCCGTTCGTCTGAAAAGACATAGCTTCCCTGTACTGGTAAAAGATCACTATCGGGTCCTTTCGTTGAAGTCCCTTCTGAGCAGAATTGGATATGATGACCGGAGTGCCCTGACCAGCTGGTTTTAACTCCTGTACGCAAGATGTTATGTAATCAAAGATAATGTGCTCAGGAGTTAAAATATTAAAGCTAGGTTAAATTTAAGCGTTACTATTACAATCACTGTACAAAAATTTTTAGTTTAACACCTGCAATAGTTGAGGGGAAGAGAAAATTTAAGATTAAAAAATTAAGCAATTATTAAGAATAAGAATTTAAGTTTAAAGAGTTAGCTTAAAAATTTAGAGAAGGTAAGGTGAAAAAATAAGCAAGTTTAGGATAAGGTGGGCCTCAGGAAAAGGGAAAGAAAAAGCCCTGTTTAGGGTCATACAATTTGTAATGAGATGATTGCAGATTTCCGCGGGGAAAAATGAAAATGTCAAGGTAGGGAAGTCCCTTCTGCTCTAGGAATGCTCTAGTAAAACCATTCGATTTAAGCCTGATTACTTTTAAAATAATGTAAGGCTCAAGAAATATGTCCATACCGCGTTTCATTAAAATCGTCCCAAATCAGACAGAGCTACACTTTTTGGAAAACTAATTATTTTTTCAAATGTATACAAATGCATTATGTTTTTCCATTTTAAATCTGCTATATATATATATATATTTATATGTGTGTGTGTGTGTGTGTTTATGTATATATATATATATATATATATATATATATATATATATATATATATATATATATATATATATATATATACATATATATAATAAAAGCCAAATACTACTCACTCACTGATCACTGTATCTCACGAACCATAAGTTCTAGGAAGCTGAAATTTTGTATAGTGGTTACACTTCGGCTCTGGGCGCTCACTAAGAAATATTTTTAAAAATTTGATGTGAAAAGGGACTTAAACCCTCAAAAGAAAACACGGACTGACGGATCACTGCATCTCTGGAACCATAAGACCTAAGAAGCTGAAATTTTGCATGGTGGCTCATCTAAGGCCCTAGGTACTAAGAAAGCTAAAAAATCCAGAAGGGGCATAAGGCGCCCAAAATTAAGAAATAAATATAAATCTAAAAACCCTTATTTAATGTTGGATCGGGGTCATTAAATTATAGGGTTATCTTCTCAAAGAAATGAAAACACTTTACTACTGAAGTTATGTATTCCGTTGTGAAGCACGGGTATTTAGTTTTAGGTATAAATAGGAAAAAAAGAAAAAGGTAAGTAAATATATACAGGACAGATATATGAAAACTTTCTTTCAAGTTCATCTATAAAGTATAAGAAATATTAAGAACGATTCAATGGAGTTTATTGAAAAATTTCATAAATGCATTAAACACCGTTGTCTGAGGCCTAAACTATATCAACTAGTTTGAAACTATTTGCTATTATTAGTTACTATTATATTTTATAAGTTATTTGTTGTTAATTTTGTTATTTTACTCTGCCTCATTTTGGCGCCTCTTTCAGTGTCTTATTCATGGGACCCACCATATTTGGAGAAACTTACAACAAAAACAATCTGCCGTTTAACAATTCTAAAATTTCTACATTTGTGTCATGTGAAAACTTTTCAATAATCATGCACAATTATTTATAGTACTTTTATATATATAACTTATATATATAGTACTTTTATATATATATACTTTTATTATACCTATATTAGACAATTTTCTCAAGATATCGAAACTTTTCTGAAGTTTATGTGCAAGAAGTCAGTGTTTGTTTACTTAAACGCACACAAAGACGACGTCAGGAAGAATGGTTTTTAATTAAGTATATATAAATTAAAGGGTAAAAATGTAGTTCTTGTTTAGATAAAATAATTCAAAACACGTTTTATTGACTCTCAAATTTTTGAAAATACAGATACGTTATCGTATTAAAGTTCCGAATATTATTATACACAACAGATAAGCAGTTTTCTTTTAGATAACAAATTACTAACTTCAACAGAAGGATAAAGTAAGATGTGGCAGTTTTCAACCTGTATTCGCTTGAATTGGAATAGGTTGAAATTTGTGAAAGCTGAACATAAAATATCTAAAATTGTTATTACAGTCATGTTTTATAATACAGACACAGGATACTTATTAGCAGCAAATGACTGGTGATTTCTAAATGATTAAATCGAATTTACAATTAAAGATATCTGCAATATCTCCCCTACGTGCGATATTGTAGATATCTTAAATTTATCGGAATCCTATGAGCAATTCCTTGAAGATTCAAATTTTTCTGAGATTATTTCTTTTAAACCTAATTTCATTTTCACCGACAAATCCCAATTGTTCAGTATTAAAATCCTTAATTTACTATTGTCTGTAATGAACTCCTATTAATAAATAGTTTCAAAATACTAACTTTCTCTCTGTAGATAAGGATAATTTACAACATTGTTTAAAGACACAAAATCAGAACTATCTTTCAGTGAAATTTATATTTTGTATATTTTGCTTTGTATAATTTCTCGTTGATTTTGTGAAAGGCTGTCTTAATTTTTCTTCTATGCTTATGGCGGGACCGATCGTAGCCGCGAGTAAACTGATGGCAAAATTATAAGCCTTGGACCGTTTAGAATTTTTGCCCGCTACGACTAGGTTTTTGCGATTTCTTTTCGGGGATTATTTGGAAAGGCGAGGATATCGGAGTGCAGCGCAAGACCCCCTATAGAAAGAGGGTCATTACAATCCCTCAAACTGTCAATCCTAAGGGGCGGGGGGTGGAATTCTCGAACTGTCAACTGGACTCCTCCCACCACAAGAGTCGGGAAGAAGTGGAAATGGGAAAGGAGATATTTTTTTTAGTACATAGCCACCTTTTAACCCTCGGCTGCGAGTACGGGTTTTGCTATGTAGCTTCCGGTTGACAGTTTGGACAAGGCGTATAAGCGAATGCTGGGGTAGCCGTAATTTCTGAATACTTATTATATTACGCTTAGAGTTTACATTAAAGTTGGAAAATGCAATATTATGCATTAAAATTTCCTCGTTAACACAAAATAGAAAATTTTACTTTAAAAAATCTTACTCAATCTGGGCGACTACATTTAAATTTTTAATTAGAAATTTTCACATGAGTTCTCAAAACGGACAGAAAATTTGGATCCTATTACAAAACCAAATCTATTTTTTGACTTGTAACTTGAATACGGTGAACTTTTCTGCAAAAAAAGACATATTTCTTTTCCAATAATTTGTCCTAATGAATTCAATTCGAGAGCAATGAAATTTCAAAAATATTTTGTGTACAACAAAAATTCAAATTTTTCTTTTCAATGATTTATTCTATTCATCAGATTGGATCTCTATAATATTTTAATATATAATTTATGAAAATAATATGAAAATTATTTTTAAGGTAATAAAACTTCTATAAACAATATTTATTGGTATATACCTATTTAAATTTTAACTTTAATTTTTTTTAGATTTAATATTACTCAAATTTACTTTCCAAATTAAATTTCCGAAGATTAGATTAAACTTATGTAGTAAAAGACGCACTAAATAATAGTGTTTTTTTAAATACCATTTAACGAATAAAACAATAGCATGAAAACTGTCCTGTGACACCACTCTTTTCCTCGAAAAAAAAAAGGTATTGTAAAGGAGTAAAGGGGATATTTTAAAATAATTTAAGTATTTTGTTTAGAATTAAAATCACCTAATTTCGTTCAATAAATATTTCATGTCATTGTAAAATATTTTTAGTGTATTTGTGTTTGTTAGAAATAGTATTCATGAATGAAATCTGTTTAAATCTACATTTGAAAATTTTGCCATTTTTAAATATAGTTTTACTTTAAGTTTTCCTTGCTTGATATATGTAAGAAATAATTATAATATCCCAATGTTCATATCGTCTGCGGTTTATTTTAACAGTACTGAGGTATATATATTAACAGCCTCTGTGTTAGTTTCCGCTTTCATTTCTTAACACTGGAAGAGAATTTTCTAAGTATTTATATTGATTTAATTCACCCCTCACTAGATATGTAATTTTATTTTTAAAAAATTGCTTAGTACATTCATAAAAAAATATTGATTGCACTAAATTTTGCAGTTGGTTCTTATTAAAATTGTATTTATTGATAATAGTGAAAATACTGAAAGAAGAATCACGTAAACGTCATTAAACTAACAAATCCGATCATTTTAATTACTCATCATATCTATTTTTGAATCACTTTGGAAACAGGAACAAATTTGCCACTTTTACTCTTTTAATTAGTTTGCTTTAATAGAGTGGGATTCGAATTATGACAAAAATTATTTTACGTAAAAATGAAATAAAAAAACTCTTTTGTAAAGATTTATTCTTAAATTTGCTTCCAGGACAAGTTTGGAGGTCCACTCCATGAGTTGGCCTCCTGTTTTCTCTCATCTTGTTAGAAGGAAGGAGAATTTTTATTCTATCTGACTTTGTGCACAGTCTGCATTTTTAGGTCTTTTGTTATTTTTACTTACTTTTGTAACCCTCGTGGTATACTTTGTGGTACACAAGGAGTTTTTAAATTTGTTTCTTAAATAAAAAAAATAGGAATTTATTGATGTTTCAGCGTAAACTTGCTACGCTCGACTGATCTACTTTATTCTAATTTCTTATTGGGAAATTATGGAAGCACCAATTTTCTTGATTTCAAAAAATCACTCAATGGGTCTTTAGGTTTGAAGGTTTAAACTCATAGTTGTTATAATCGTTGGTATCTTTGAGGTAACAGCACAACTACAAGAGACCGGGTTCCTGACAGTGTAAATAGGGGATAGACGATGGTCATACCTTCATACTTTGTAGAAGACATTAGGTATCCTACCAGAAATGTGTTATATGATATCAATAGCCAGTTTGATACTCCTATAATCGGTAACCATAGTGATGTGAGAATCACGTAAGATGAAGGATTTTTTGTCTTATGATATGTAGTGCAGTATATATTGTTTTCATAGCAAGATATGCAGTATACTTGTTTCATAGATAAGATCAGAGATTCCCTATGTCTGTTAAATTAAAAAAAAGAATATCTTAATATCTTAATTCTAATTTAAAAGCAACCCTCAGTTTATGTTAGTTATTTTCTGTTCTCACTTATAATAAAAGTTAATGTAATTGTCATAAATACTACTTGACTGCAGAACTGTAGATGTGGACCTATAAAAAAAGAACATTAATAAACAGATACTTATTAAACAGTTATGCATTATGATAATATATTTAACTAATAACTATCTGAATTTTGGAACTAACTGTGGAAATGACGATTAAATTTTTAAAATATGACTATTAAACTAAATAAAGTATTACCTTCTTTCTAATTTAAAGGCTTTCCACACTTTATGTTATTTATTTGCTGCTCTCACATAAAATAAAAATAATTTTGTTTTCAAAAATACTAGTTGACTGCAGAACTGTAGATGTGGACCTTTAAAAAAACTAAACTTTAGTAAACAGATATTTATTAAATCGTATTGCATTATGATAAGATATTTTACTAATAACTATCTGAATTTTGGAACTAACTGTGGAAATGACGATTAAATCTTTAAAATATGACTATTAAACTAAATAAAGTATTACCTTAATTCTAATTTAAAAGCTTTCCACACTTTATGTTATTTATTTGCTGCTCTCACATAAAATAAAAATAATTTTGTTTTCAAAAATACTAGTTGACTGCAGAACTGTAGATGTGGACCTTTAAAAAAACTAAACTTTAGTAAACAGATATTTATTAAATCGTATTGCATTATGATAAGATATTTTACTAATTTTTCTCTTTATCTGAATTTCGGAACTTCCTGGGATAAATAACTATTGAAGTTTTAACCTATGACTGTTAAATTAACAAAAAAATGTCATTCTAATTTATAGGCTTCTCACATTTTATGTTAGCCATTTTCTGCTCTTACATATAATAAAAATTAATTTTATTGAAATAAATACTAGTTGACGGTAGAACTGTAGGTGAGGACCTATAAAAAAAATCAGTAAACAGATGTTTATTAAATGATACTGTTTTATGATATGATATTTTACTGTTTATCTTATTATTTGTATTCATTTGCTTTCAGGTCAGTTCTAGTACTGCATTGATAATGCATTTATCTAAATTGAATATTCTTTTCTTTATTTTCAGAATGACTGCTTTAAAATGGAATACTATACCTCAGTAACCAACAAGAATCTTTTCCGAAGTCGAAACGTTGAATGCTAATGGTCTTTTCTGAACCGAAATCCATATTACTAGGTTAATCGGGTGATTTTTTATTGTTTTTCGTGCAATTGGACATTTTTCAAACAAAAATACTACTTGTGTAATATGCAATATTTTTCTATTGATTTAATTATTTCATTTAAGTTTCAAGCAATGCATTTCAAATCTAATGTGTCTTTACTTCAGTCATGTACCATCTATTCTTGTAATTTGACAAAATGCTATTTCAATAAATTACTTTTCAACTAAAAATGCCTTCGTTTCTTCCATCCATCAGTAGTGCAATGTCATTATTTTGGATCTTATAACGTGGATAGTTTGTTCCTTTGAACAATTTATAATACAGCTTAAAAATATTAGAAATGCTTCACGGCAATAATCAGGGATATATTTGAATTGATGGAAAATGACGAGAACACATTACATTTCAATAAAAATAGACAATATTGCTTTTGTCTGTGGCATTTATCAGATAATCAATCTCATTAGTTTTTGCCGTGTCAAAAAAAAAAAAAATGTGACAGGAAACTCAACTCATAATGCAGATTTACGCAATTTGAATGGATTGATATAATTAAAAACTGTTTCTGACAATACTATGACTGGAACTGTTTTAATCTCTCAAAATTCTCTTTTTGTATTTATGACTGCATTGACAAATGTGTTGTATAAACATTCACTATTTCTTCACATATGCTTCCAATAGTAATGTCCAGATTATTACGGACAATTTTTTTTCACGTTTATATTATTCAAGTTTTATCTGGTAAACATGTTTTAAGTACTTTCTGATGTACAAACTCATTTTTTATTCAATGCGTTTTACATTTTATGACTTGAAACCCAAAATGTGCTAATCAGGATACTATAGACAACTTCAGAGACTATACATTATTCAATGCAGAAAGTAAATTTATCAGGTTTCATAAACTAAATTTGCACTAAGTACTTTTTATACAAAAAATTCTATTCTAATTACCCCCATATGATACAGTCTTGAAACTCCTTAAGGAACTTAAGTGATATCGGGTTTCTTGAATTTTAAAAATAAAATAAATTTTTCATTTTTCTAGTTTATTGGAGATTTTATATCTCTGTAGCTTCAAGCTCACAAACTGAGTACAAACATTTAGGTTAAGGAATACTATAGCTTCAAACTCCAACACTGAATACTAAAGTTTAGGGAAAGTAATACTATTTATAGATTCAAACTCCCAAACAAAGAACAAACATTTAGATAAAGGAGTACTTATTGTCTCTCCGTGTTTATCCGTAATTTCCGTTGTTGGTTCGAGCATGGTGCGTTTATAATTACTCTTCATTGACTCTAGTTTTGTGTTTGGCGCTTTATGTCATATTTTGGACCTTGCACCATTAAACCCTATCAACCAACGAAAGGAGTACTAGTGCTTCAAACTCACAAACTGAGAACAAACATTTAGGTAAAGGAGTACTGCACAATCCCAAATGTATGTCAATAATTTTTTATGCCATTGTGTTGAAAATAAATTTTCTTTTGCATAAAAATCTGAGTTATATAAAACATGATGTTTTCTCTTTCTCCCGTAGCTATTGCCCATTCACTATACTATGACTGAATCGGACTTAATGGTGTTCATATTCAAGTAATAGATGTTTTGGAAATCAAATATTAAATCTCTTTCCCCTTAGAAAGATGCTTCAACATATTTTGGTTATAAAAAATGATAAATTTTGGAAATTCAAAACAGTTGAATAGACATATAAACTGAATGTAACCTTATTAATTACAAACCGTCAATTTTAATGACTTTATACGTTGATTTGACATTTATATTACCTAGTAAACGGAAAATAAAAATAATTTTATATGTACTATATTCGTAATTCAAGTATATATTTTACTTCTCATGTAAGATTTTTGGGTTTTTAGTTTGAAATTCTGCCAGAGAACTGTGACTGCCAGAAAAAAGAATGGAAATTACAAAACGAGACATCATATGTTTGACAGTAATCATTAGAGTGAATTAAAGTAAAAAGCAGAATGAGAGATAAAGACCATAGTATCGTTATCAGTATCCTTTCATACTTCTTTGAAGTGGTCGTTTCTCATTTTGGTCAACACTTTACTAAATTTTAAAGGCCAGAACTTTATTGCATTAGAGAATAATAACATTGGATTGTTTAAAGAGCGTAAAGAGGTAGAGAAAAGAACAATCTGAATCGAGTAAAGATGACCAGTTCAAAGAATTACAATCATATATTCCATGGAATAGCTGTAGGCGGAATGACTAAAGTTGCGGAATAAATAAAATCTGAATAAATAAAGCATGTGTTAATAGAGTCATCAATTAATAACTACATCAACAAATAAGTAATCATACGAACTACTATTTATGAGTACTTATTTATGAGTACTCGTGAGTACTCATCATTGAATACTTTTTCCCTACTGTCTCGGAGAGATATTAGGGGTCACATTATTGAAGAAACTTAAAGAAATGGAAATATAATCCAAATTTTGAATACCTAGGTAACACATTTGTACCAATTTGCAGTCTAAGGTCATATGAAAGATATAATTATGAAATGTATTTATTTTTAAGTTCACGTTACTAATTGCCTAGTATAAGAGTACCTGAGCCAATTATTTACTTCTAAGCAATAATAAATAATAATATCTTCCATAAAACTATATTTTAATATTACATCGAGATATGGATCAGAATCCTCATACCCATTTTAAGCAATTTCTGGGAAGCATCAGTATTGGAGTAAAAAAAATCTAGAATCACTAAAATCAACTAAAAAACTTTCAAAAGTTTCAAAAATGTAGGAAAAATCTAGAGACTCTAAATGCATTTTGCTTTTTTATTAAATCAGTTAAACAGTATTTATAAATTTCTGGAAAGTTGGGCTATTTATCCAAATTGGACGGATATAAAATAACTAAAACATTGTTGTACATATAAGAGACTATGCACAGGGCACTTCCACCAATATTTTAAAACAGTTTTATTCATTAAAATCATAAATCAATGTCAAGTAAGATCCTTTGAAAATTCATTATATTTAGATAATACTGAAAGCTATTTACCATTTATTAGATTTTGCACAATATTTTTAAGCTAATTTTTTGCTATTTCTTTGTAAAATAGGATAATTATCAAAAGTTTTGAAGTATTTAAAATCTCAGTTTTTTAATAAAAGGTTTCAGAAAAGAACTTTTAAACTGAAATGTTAGAGTATCAAATCATTCAGTTAATTCTTCTACTAAGGAGTTTGACTATTTTAGAGAGATTATGATATTAATTCCTTCAACAGCAAATTGTTTAATATAAGAAGTTTCATTTACAAAATGTATTCACTCGTCATAGAAAAAATACATTAATTATGATCAGGGACGGATACTTTATTAGACAACTGTCACTTGACTTAATATGCATCAGAAAACCTGATATATTACATGAAACTTTTTTTAAAATCATTTTCCTCGTTATGTTGGCTTCGAATTTTCTGCTGAGGTCCATAATCCTTGAATAGTCTTTACATTGTCTCTGAGATAAGTTAAATGAAAAGAAAATTATTAAATGTTGACTTTGTGTGATATGGAATTTCAGCCGTTCTTATGCTAAAATTTTCTTGGTAAATAAATATACCTGTATTTAGGTTGTTGAAAGTTATCACAGAGAGTCATAAAAAACCAATAATAAATTGAAAACAAGACATGATTAATATTCCAATGCATGCATTATACTATTGTAACGTTCTTCAAGCAATTAAATTTAGGCATTTATTTTATTTCCACATTTACTAATAATTATTTACAAGATTAGGGGAATCGCATCTGGGCTCGCTACGATCGCTCCTCTGTTAGGGCTAATAGCGAGATACATAGGGGTCGATACATAGGGGATTATCGAGAAATGTAACAGCTTCCATCCATTTACTGTTGTCACACTTATTCGAAGGGCTTTTCATCACTGTTGAATTATCAGCTTTAAAATTCAATTAAAAATCGAAATTTTAAGATACGGGCTTGAAATGAGGTTTATATAAATAAGAAAGCTTTCAGTTTCCAGATTATGAAAGTATTTTATTTGTAAGATAAAAACTCAAGTAGCATCGATATTGCATCCACATACGATATATCTTGAAAATCTGTGTTTAATTTTTTGAGGAAAATCTTAGTCTGTTTTAAAATATTTTTAAACAAATGAGGTCTAGTTTTAAAAAGAAAAGTCTGTAGTCTTAGTTTGTAAAACGATCAAAATTCCACGATAATTTTTTGGCGAGTTATCGTAAACTGAAGATGAAAAAGTCAATATTTTCCCACAAAACATAAAATAAAAAAAAATAATAAAATGAAGTCCGACGAAGATGAGACATGTCTTACATTGGTCATGCCATTTTTCTGCATCCATTGGTATCGCTCTCGACCCCATACCCTCAGCGGTTTCGGAGATAGCGGGAAAAGCTTTTGACAGCGGTGGCAGCGGGAGTTACTTTTTTTTAGAATAGAGAGATTATTATTTATATTATAAACGTGGAACTGTAACGACAACAAAAGGATAAACGACAGATACCCCTGTTGTTTCGATATTTGCAAATCGCTTTCACAGAACGTGAAGATCACACTATGTAGCTAAAAGATATCTTCATGTTGTTCATGGTCTTATAGCGTCATGTTGTATATACTTCTAGCTTCATGGAACACATTCTCGCCTTTATGGATCTAAATTCGGAGTGCCTCTCATGGTTTAATGGTTTTATAGCTTCATGGATTACAATCTCTTTCGGATTGCCCCTGAACAAACCGCGTATTGGATTTGTCCGTACTAGAGTTGTTCCCCAAAAATCACCTGGGCAGCGTAGCACATTCTGTAACGGCCTGACTCGATCCTTCTGAGGGTTCGTTTCTGACCAACCCTACAATCGAACTCTTCAGGGGAAAGTTGGTGGGAACTGCAGTCCCTGGGCCAAGACCTACAATGCAGAGATTTTAGTCGGTATTCATATGTAAAAATCAAAGCATTTCTGAAGAGAGAAATACTCAGAGATTGTAGATATCGATAGGGAAAAATTATTTTTTGATCCGTAAGTTCAGAGTATTATAACATACACTAGACGAGAAAGTTTACTTCACGGGGCTAAAAGAGAGTTTAAATAAATATATTTTTTTACCATTTGGAGTTCACTAAATAAAGAAAATTTTGGGGAAGATTTCAATTTCTTAATGGGGATTGAATCACGAACCTTGATTTAGGAGTTATTTTGAACTCTCGAATTTATCTAAAGGCAATTTCAGGGTTTCCGTGAATGTTACAAATTAGAGTTTCATAGTTTCGGTTAAGGGGGCTTGTGGCGGCCCAGTAGTACAGCGCGCTGGTTTATATATATATATTATATATATATATATATATATATATATATATATATATATATATATATATATATATATATATATATATATATATATATATATATATATATATATATATATATATATATATATATGGATCAGTGGTACAGTGCGGTGATTTTCGGCGCTGAGGGTGCTCGGATCGAATCCTGGCGTCGCGCCACGAAAAATGCCTCCGTTCTTGTCGTCCCTTCATAGGGGGTAATGCTGTCCGCCTATATGGTGCCCCCACAATAAAATGGGCAGTAAAAATTGCGGCGTAGTATAGGCGAATGTCTGACGACAAGTGTCTCCGCACTGAAAAAAAAAAGTTTCGGTTAAGGAATTACATACTAGCATGCCGGGCGTTTTTATATATTTGTATACATTTATTTATTTATAATTTAAAAAAGAGGAAAATAATAATAATTTCGAGCAACGATAATACAAGGTTTTTTCTCATTAGCAGGATCTAGGGCAAATAAATTTTTGATATTTTTATTGCTAAGATATTTAAAGTAACTAGTTCAAAATTGTGGAGGTGTTTTTGAACAGTTTGAGGATCAATCTCCCTAAAAAAGCTCTAACGACCTGTGGGGTCTAGGGGTGGAAGTACAGCTGTACTCAAGGAGTGCCAATAGCCACCCCCTCCAAAGTAATGGATACGAAGAGACCTGGGGTCTTGGTAACGTTACACGATATTTGATAATATTTTTAAAAAAACAAGTCCAGTTAAAAAAATTTCAATATTAATCAAAGAATTTCCTGGTATGTAGGGAGGAAGTTATTACCGAGCGTCATAGCATAAAAGATGAATAAAAAATTGTATTGAATTGTCATTTGTATATCTAACCATTTTAAGATTTTATCTTAATTTTAACTATGTTTAAAGCGTGGAATATATTAAAATAGAGAAAGATCTTACAGTCATTTCATAAATTATCTTTTTATAGAATTTTATTTTCAAAATATCCAACACGGTTTATATCTCTCCACTTTTTTTCTTTTTGTACACGTGATTTTATATATATGTTATTTTTATATTATTAACTGTTGCAAAGAGATACACTGTTCCCAAGTACATTTCAAATTATCTTCTTTTATCATTAAACTCTTACAGACTAAGAATATCTTCTTGTATCATGAAATTAGTTAATTAGTATAATTGATGTTTAATAGGTTACTTTCAGGTAGCGTGGAGTAGAAACGTAGAAAATATTTGTTTTTATACAGCTGAACGGTATAACAAATGTAACTGAATTTTTTCCAGTGGTTTGATGAATATGGGGGGAAATATATAATTTGAAGATTACGTCCGTCCGATGGATCCAACATTTTCGGAGTTGCATTTTTTTTTTTTCGCATTGGAAAAAAGCTAAAGATCATGGTGCCCCTTGAGCCGACTACCATTGACCTCTGTACACCGACGAGCCCGTTTCCAGTGGTTTCGGGCACATTCGACCTGGAATGTCACTTACTAGAGTAGCTGCAGTGATGAGTTCTGCTTCAAACTGAGTCCCGATGACCAGCGAGTACGTGTCTCGAGACTCCCCGGACATCGGTGGGATACCAACCTGACTACCTTCTGCCATACAGGCCGACAAATTACGGGCGCCATTTCATTTCATAGCAGGATCCCTTTGGTTGTCTTCCGCGGCACCCTTACAGTACACCGGTACGTATGACGATTTTCTACGCCCCGTTGTGTTGCCCTTCATATCACGCCATCCTGAGCTTACATTTCAGCAATATAATGCCCACCTGCACACGATGAGAGTTTCTACTGCTTTTCTACGTGCTTGCTCAACGCTATCTTGGCCAGCAAAGTCACCGGATCTCTCCCATATTCAGCACGTTCAGAGCAATATGGGCTGGTCCCTCCCATCATCTTGGGATTTTCACGATCTAACGCGCCAATTGGACATAATTTGGCGTGATATCCCGCAGGAAGACATCCGCCACATCTATCAATCAATGCCAAACCGATTAACTGCTTACATAAAGGCAAAAGGTGGACTAACGCGTCATTGACTTTTTCAGTTTGTGAAGCTTTTTTCTTGAATAATTCATTCAATTTTTCTCAAATTGTAATCATTTGTTTTCCTGTGCATGTAGATCACATCTACCGAATTTCATTTCCATTCAGATAACTCCTTCTTGGTGCATCATATTTATTTTTTTTTGTCTAAGAGTGGATATATATATATATATATATATATATATATATATATATATATATATATATATATATATATATAATGATGGAAAAGAATATGTACATAAAAAAGAACATTTTTGTAAAGTTTCAGTTCAACATAAATTTCTGTTCGAGATTTTCAAGAAGCATAGTCTCTTTGAAAACAGTCTCAGACTTGCACATCCAGTATTTTTATCTATTTAATTATTCTCACCTCTCAGAACTGGGAAATACCATACTGCTTTACAACTCTACTCAAGTTTTACCTTTGAGTGAATCTACTCAAAGGTAATGCTGGGGCTTTCATAATCCTTTCAAATGACATCTTCAATCGAGGAACAGAATAATACTCCCAAGGCGTTTTTTTTTTTTTTTACTGGATGAGGGTCATCTTTTAGTGAAACTGATCGATGATTAACAGCGTAATCATAAACGGAGGTGTTTCAGTAAAGAACCAACCCGTATATGTGTTTCTATATCTGTATAATAACTTGTCTAATGTATCATGCAATCATTTACCTATACGTTTGACATGTAAGTTCGAAAATATCATGATATTTTAATGTATATTTTAAACACATTAATATAGTATTCAAGCCTGTCAAAGCATTTCAACAGACGAAGAAATCGCAGGAATATTGATTTTTTGATTATTACTTGCAATAAAGATTTCTGATTCGTAAATGACAGCGGTAGTAGGAAACAGAAGGGGATACGGGTTTTACCTTGATTTAATAGATTAATCTTGCAACTGATCTGGAAAAGGTTTAGACAGAAAAAAATGTCATTACTGCGCTTATATCAGTATATAAGTTTTGTTGGGAAGTATAGCAATTTGCTGCTGAATGTAAAATCATTTGAAATTATAAAAGAGAGCTTATAAAATACAAATATATGTTAAGCCACTATCTTCTGCTTATAATAGGGTACTTGTTAAAATTTAACAATTTATTGGCCTCTAAATTCTGTGCCTTTTTTGTTTAACTTAATGAATTAATTAATCGGTATAGGCTTTTTCTCATTGTGTTTTGTATGAATACGTACACCGTAGATTTTATAGTTTTTTCCTTTTTTTTCTTTTTTGAAGTTGGGATTTTTTATTTATTTATTTATTTATTCTTCTTGATTGTGTGTTAATTCGGATATACTTGAAATGAACGATTGTGAACAAACAAATTAAGCATTAGATTTGAAATTCGGTCATTGTCCACACCAAATGCATGTGGAGCCGTTCGCACATTTTCGTAAAGTGAATTGCAATGGTGAGACCTCCAATTCATATCTGGGGCCGTGGCGGCATTGTGGTACAGTGCACTGGCCTTCGGTGCTGATGGTGCTCGGATCGAATCCCGGCGTAGCACCACTAAAATGCCTCTGTTCGTGTTGTCACTTCACAGGGGGTAATGCTGGTCCGTCTATATGGTGCCCCCATAAGAAATGGCCGGAAAAATTGCGGTGAATTACAGGCGAATGTCTTCGAGACAAGTACGTACATTAACATTGGTTTAAAAAAAAATACATATCTGTGTACCTGAGATAAGCGACACTAAGTCACAATGATTGAATTTTACAGAAGAGTTAAATTAAAATTCACTCAGTTCCCTTCACCTCGATACAACGATTGGACATGGTGACGTTTCCCACAGGCGAAGTTTCTCCAATATAAGCGTACTTGTTAGGTAACTGCACCACTAAAAAGTACTCTAAATATATGTAAGAAAAATGTTCAAAAGTCCATTTGTAAAATATGGGCCTGGTGCCTTTTACTTCCGGCACATAAATATATGTTAAGTAGTACGTTTACACACAGTTATACATATACACACACACACACACACACACACCCCTCACACACACACACACACACATATATATATGCGTGTGTGTGTGTAAGAATTCCACTCTTGTGGCAACATGGATGTTTTAAAGTTGCAGGACGCGCGCCACGCCACGAGTTACGGATGACGCGCCGCTTGAGCTAACGAGTTGCAACTGATCGACTTTCAATGGAACGCACATTAATTTTATTTTCACTGGATAAAAATTTTATTTTCACCGGACATTCTGTTTTTTTTTCTTATTGTAATAATCTGTTGTGTTTGATTAAACGTTAGTCGAGAATACGCGTTATTGCATTTTGACTTGAAACATTTTTGATATTTCAACCGTGGGAATAAATTTCCCACAATTATGGTGTCAGAAGATTTACGGACCCTATTTCTCGGTTTTGAGATATGAACTAAAGGCGTATGAAGAATGCATGTATTTTCTGTCTTAGAGGAAGACTAGCACTTCTGTGAGTACAAAGTGAGTACAAATGAGTACAAAATGAGTACAAAATGAGTACAAAATGAGTATATATATATATATATATATATATATATATATATATATATATATATATATATATATATCTTAGTTTTCTATAGTAATACTTTTGAGAGAATCACTTAAATATAAACATAGATTTCTCTTGGGCGTTATCACCATTTTAAAGTCCTTCAGAGACTATTTTCTTAATCACTAAAATTTCCGTAATTAAGAAGTTTCCTCCTTGAAATTTATGTACCTATCAGATATAAAAAGTATTAATTACGATAAGAGACGGATGCTTTATTAGAAAAATCTAAGATCAGTTGATTGAATAGAAGTAATTCTCGCCCGTGAGTGAGAGATTTTAAAGTGTAATTTCTAAGTCATTTTTAAACGTTAGGAGTAAAGTGAAATATTTTATTTACCACTGAAAAAGTTTTTTAAGGGTTGAAGGTAATAAAATAGAAAGTTATGAACTTTACACTTAAATAAATGAAATTGATTTATGATAAGTATTTTAATATATGCATTGTTAATTGTATATTTAATGCTATATTAAATGTGATTTAATATATGCACTAGCTGTTATATGTCATAATACGAAATAGCAAAATATATTTGCCTTAAATACTTGGGGAATATATGTGGAGATTGTTTAAAATTACTTATCTGCATATACTATGATATCCAACCTCATTCTAATCATCAATCTTTCTTCAATTATTAAAATACTGTCAAGCAGTATTCGAATATATTTTAGGTTCTTCTCATTAAACGTCACAGAAAAGAAATTCTCCACATAAGTTGTGTGTATAACAAATAAATTTTATTATTTTTTATCTGAATGTATCAACACAATACAATCTAATTAATTTGAAATATATTTCTCTTCAGCATTTTGCCCTTTTTAAATATGTTTTTAAAAAAAATTATTTAACTATTCACTGGACGGCAAAAGATACGTGACTATAACTGATTGTTAAAATTGATTTTTTTCTCTCGCTTTAAAATGTTGAACTCGTTATATTTCGTTACTTGAAATAACCCTTTCTTGTACAAGGATACCAACGAGTAATCATCCATATTTTGTTAACTCTCTAACCAAATTTAATGAAGGGTTTACTTTAAAGCGGATACAGAGACTAACATTATCAAAACTTCTTTCTTCAGCGTTTTAAAGGTAAAAAAAAAGATTTAATATAAAGAAAATTCATTCTTTTTAATAAAGGTAAAATTTTTCCTCAAAGTTTTGTACTTTTTTAATTTAGGTTTAAAACAAAACTATTTTCTTTGTACTTGACAGCAATAAATACGTTGATATAAGTAATTGTTAAAATCGGATTTTTTTCATTGTTTAAAATTTTGATCTCATTGTACGTCATTCATTGAAATAATAAGTCTTGTACGCGAGAACTAACGAATTCTAACACATACTTTGTTTTGAACTTATAAAACCATGATAATGAAGGGTTACTCTGAAATAGATAAAGCGAATATCAATAACCATAATTACTTTTACAATTCTACAACGATATAATGAAAATATAATAAATAATTATCTCTTGCAGACAGGAAAAGGTAACTTATGCGGGATACATTCTCTGTTGACTGATTGAAACCAACACGGCTGGAAGTGTTACCTCAACATCGTCCCCACTCAGATATTTTCTAAAGCAAATTCCCTTGTCCTTTTCCCACGGAACTTGTATTGAACTATGATTGAAATGAAACATACGTCTCCGTGCCTCGCGCTTTATTTATTTATCCACTAAAAAAACTTTTAAAAAGTAAAAAAAACGCCAAGCTTCAAAATATAAGTTACGACTAAAAAATGGTGTGATATCAAATATCCAAGCTTATTAAGTTCTGATACTTAATTTCCTAATGACGACTTTTTCACATCTAAGTGATGTGGTTAAGCATGACTTGTTGATAGAAACCCTTCTTCCCTAGACCAAACTCATCATAACCTGTTTCTCAAAATTTAAGTTTTAAATATTTATACATACCAGGCTTGTCGGCCGTCTTTTCGTATTTGGAATAAATAAATTTTGTCTGTTGATACGTCGAAAGTACCGGGTGGCCATAGTTAAACTGACAGTGCTCACAGTGTTCTGTAGCGCGATCTATTTGCGAGAATGACGCCACATTTTGTAGGAAGATTAAACAAGACGGGGGACGAAGGATTCCGCGAATAAATAAATTAGTTCCAAAAGTCTCCGCTAGGGGAATATTTGGAGCTGTGTAATAGAAAATAGCGTGTTAACAAATGCATATCAATACGGAAATTGCATTTTATTTCGCATTCAAATGAGGTTCAATGTGGCTGCCGTTGTTGTGGACCACATATTGCATTCTGTGCACAGTATGCACAACAGCAGAAAGTAACATGTCTGCAGGAATCTCCCGTACAGTCCGTGATATGTTATCCTTCAACGTAGCCAGGTCCTGGACCACTCCTTGATAGAACTTGGACTTAAGGTAACCCCATAGCCAGAAGTCGCATGGGGTAAGATCAGGCGACCGAGGTGGCCATGCAGTTGGAAAGTAGCGGCTAATGACTCTTTCTGTTGTGAATTTCTGTCGTAGCAGCTGTTGCACCCGTACAGCAACGTGTGGAGGGGCTCCATCTTGCATGAAAATGATTTCCCCCAGGCATTGTCTTTGCTGAAGTGCCGGAATGACAAAGCTGTTCAACATGTGGCGATATTTCTCTCCGGTAACAGAACAGGTTTCCGGTCCTGTCGAGGTAATGTTCTCATAGAAGAATGGACCTACGATAAATTCCGCTGTGAACCCACACCAAACAGTTACCTTTGGTGAATGTAAGGGAATTTCTGTGACTGCATGTGGTGATTTGTCATCCCAAATTCGGCAGTTATGGGTATTCACAGTTCCATGCAGGTAAAAGTGGGCCTCGTCTCCCCATAAGATTTTCCACGGCCAAGCATCATCCACCTCCATTCTGGCAAGAAAGGTGAGAGCAAAAGTCAATCGCTTATCATGGTCGGGGTACAGTAACTCCTGTACACGGCTGATCTTGTACGGATAGAAGTTGATAATCTTTCGTAAGATTTTCCATACCGTACTGTAAGGCATATCCATATTCCGAGCTAATCCACGAGCGCTAGAGGTAGCAGCAATATTGTCTGGTCCTCTGTCGACAATCGCCGTGGCAACTGCTTCGATTGTATCCTGTGGTACAGGTTTTCGTCCTCTGCCTGACTGAACCTTCAGAGAACCTGTTTTCTCAAACGTCGCAACCATTGCTTTTAGCCCATTAACTGACACAGGACCGTTACCTTTACGCATTTTTTTTTGTGCGTTCTAAAAGCGCGAAGAGCGGCTGACGCGTTGCACTGGTTGAGGTAAAAGAATTTGACCAGTAACGCACGCTCGACTAAAGAAGGTGACAATGCACATAAACTTTCAATCCGATTGATTCAAAACGTAACACATTGCCTTTTAAAACCCAAGCAGCTGGCACTGTGCCAATGGATGTAACGTGAAATTTGAATAAAGAACTTCTTCTTCTGCTCAGCGTACGTGATATTGCAGATCACGAGACTTTATCTGTGTTTATGTAGATTTTACGCTTTTTTAAAAGTGTTGCCATATTGCACTTGAACTAAATAAGAAAATGTGCATAATAAAAGGTAATTTTATTCTATTCCGTATTAATTTGCATTTGTTAACACACTATTTTCTATTACACAGCGCCAAATATTCCCCTAGCGGTGACTTTTGGAACTAATTTATTTTTTCTCGGAATCCTTCGTCCCCCGTCTTGTTTAATCTTCCTACAAAATGTGGCGTCATTCTCGCAAATAGATCGCGCTACAGAACACTGTGAGCACTGTCAGTTTAATTATGGCCACCCGGTACATGCATGTTTCTATAAATACGTATATATATATATATATATATATATATATATATATATATATATATATATATATATATATATATATATATATATACACACTCATGGATAAAAAAATTAGCGCACCAAGAAATAATTGCGGGATCGTAACGAAACTTGCAATGAAGGTACATGTCGGGGAGATTTGCAAATGATTAGAAATGCAGCGTGATTGCGCATTACGTATAGCCGGTATAGGGCGTTGAACATCGTACTCTGTGGAGTATAAAACAGATAACCAAAGCTTGTTTGAGTGTGCTGAATTATTTATAAAGGAAGAGCTGAGATAGACATGCCATTAAGCCGTGTTCGAAGACAATATAAGCAGTTGTCGCAATTTGAGAGGGGGAGAATCGTCGGGATGATGGAAGCTGGGTGGTCAGCTAGGCGAGTAGCTCGTCAATTAGGCCGCTCTGATTGTGTTGTGAGGAGATGTTGGGACCAGTGGACCCGAGAGATGTCATGTACACGAAGACCAGGCTCAGGACGCCCTCGACAGACCAGTCGTCGAGAAGACCGCCACATCGTAAGAAATGCACGCGTACAGCCAACTGCTTCATCGGCCGCCATCCAGGCACAGGTAGCACCTTCACTAGGGGCCTCTGTGTCTTCTCGAACCATTCGAAGGCGCCTGGCTGAAGGACAGTTGGTATCGCGGCGCCCATTACGTGTTCTGCCCTTGACGCCCACCCATCGACGCCTCCGTTTGGAGTTTTGCCGCGCACGAGGAAACTGGACTGCAGCGGAATGGAACCAGGTCGTCTTTAGCGACGAATCCAGATTCAATCTCGGCATTGATGACAATCGTGTTCGTGTGTGGAGAGCCCGTGGTGAACGCTTCAATCCTGCCTTTGCTGTACAGCGACACATCGCTCCCACAGCTGGTGTGATGGTATGGGGTGACATTGCCTACAATACACGGTCACCCCTAGTATTGTTCCGTGGCACCATGACAGCCCAGCGGTATGTTCATGAAATCCTGCAACCACATGTGTTGTCACTCATACAACGGCTCCCAGGAGCCATTTTTCAACAAGACAATGCTCGGCCTCATACGGCAAGGGTGTCACAAGACTGTCTCCGCACTGTTACTACCCTTCCTTGGCCTGCCCGATCCCCAGATTTGTCTCCAATCGAGCATATCTGGGATCGTTTGGGACTACGAGATGGGCATCCCACGAGTTTGAACGAACTAGAAGCAAGGTTACAGCAAATATGGAACGAAATGTCTCAAGACATCATACAGAACTTGTATGACTCAATGCCCGATCGTATCGCATCGTGCATTTGCGCTAGACGGGGTCCAATGGAGTATTAACTCCTCCGTTCTTTTGCCTTTCTCTCTGAAATGAATTATCCTTTTTCTTTGATTTTCTTATCATTTACTTATATCAAAGTAGTCATTACGTATGTAAAATTTCGTTCCATTTTGAAGACTCCTTCTTGGTGCGCTAATTTTTTTGTCCATGAGTGTATATATATATATATATATACTTGTCGGGCGAAGCCCGGCTATGCTTGGGCCATCTCTCCACCAGACAGACGACTTTAAATTGATTGATTGAGAGGGAGAATTTTAATAAGAGGCTCTTTTAATTTGCAGTCCCCCCTCACAAAACCACAAGAAGAAAAATTTGTTATTCGTATTAACACCCACCACCAACAGGTATGATATGAGCATACCTGCATTACAAAAAGATAAATTTTTATGTGAAAAGAAATCGGCTGGCTACATTAGCCTATATTCCTGCAATACAAAAATTCAAATTTTCTGAAATTTGTGCTGTTGGTGACATAATAATGCATTGTACATTGAACTTATATGAGTGCATATATTAGGCAGAATTGTACATGTCTATGTTGCGAGATATTCTGTATTCGGTTTAGTCTAAAGATAAGCACAATTGAAATATCAAACAGACTTCCGGAGCATATGATATTGTGGAAAACAAATAAACCTCTCAATAAACAACAAAATTTCCTAAATATAAATATTTATATAAAGAAAATGTGAATATGCAGTTTTTAAATATTTTATCGCGTAATCAGCAAAGTAAAGAAATGGTGAACTTCATACAAAAATATCTTAGTAGAATATTTATCTCATTCCAAAAACTAAACTAATCAGCAAAGAAAGAAATACATGAAATATGAACAGTTTTGGAAAAAAATCGGTAAATCGAAAATAAAAATTAAAGATTTATTTATTGTTTGAACAGTTGAAACATGATTCTACATATCTAAAATCAAAACTGAAAACCTTGTATAAACAAAACTGAAGATAGATATAGAACTATGAAATGAGAACAAAAAGAATCTTAAGTCACATGTTCACGTTTAATTATTCAACAACCTCTCAAGAAAGGATATACGGGCCGAGTCTCAGGCCTTTCGAAAAGAATTCGCTATCGAGAAACGTCAGAAATGACGTCACGATGAGAGCGTTCTCGCAAGCTAGAAGAAAATCGGTAGTCTCAGGCCATTTCTCGGGAGCTAAACCCATTTCGTATTTCTCACTTAGCGGGTAAAACTTTCCACCAAGCTTGAATCGACGAGAATGTACTTCGCTTTCGAGTTTTAGATGGCCGACGATTTCGTGTTGATTGAGTTCAGAACAAAGTATGTTCAGCTCTTTAGGTCCATCGGTTTGGTCTGTGCGTTATCTGTCAGTTAGTCACGGATCTGTTTTACATCTATGTATATAAAAGAGCTCGTCTGTTTATTTGTCCGCTATAGAATCCTAGAATGTTTCACCGTTCGGAACCAAATTCGGATGAGTTAATGTTTAGGACCTGTTGCCTCCTAGTTGAGACAACGTAAGAAGAACTTACTAATTTAACGGTATTTAACTAAAGAAAAACTAATAATACAACTTATCAATCCAAACCTTAACAATCAACACCAAACCATTTTATTTTTTCAACTCAACTGCATTCTAAAGAGAAACTATGTATATAACTGTTGCCACACAATTATTTTAACAATAATTACAAAAGTAACATTTAAAAATTATAAAAATATTTGAGAGTCAATTTTAAATCAATTATTTACATTTTAGGCCGTTACAGACCCGAAAAAGGCAACGCAGAAAAAACGAAATTGGGGCACATTAAGTTTTTTTTAAATTTATTTTTAATGATTTTTGTCAATTTATTGGCCAACAATATTCAAAATAAATAATAAAATTGCCGTAGCATTTGCCATTTTTCATTATACATAAACGTCAATTCCAGTGTCACGCACGTTTGCGTAATATATCAAGAGATAGTTGAAAAATATACCTATGCGGTGACGTCAAACTTTATCTCTTTTGAAGTTTAACGTCACCGCATGGGTATATTTTTCGTTTCTCAGTGTTTCATTTTTTAGTGAGAATCACGCTGTGAACGAATCCCGCCGTGTTGACGTTTTGTTCGGTGAAGTATGCATTTAGAACTGGAATATTTCTAAAATTATTAAAGTAACAGATTAAGTGTACGCAAAAAATTATCAGTTTTGAAAGATCTCACCAAATATGTAACATTTAAGTAAATTCATGAAAAAAAAAAAACATCGATTTTGACATTTTCAAATATGGCCGAATTTCAGCGGGTACACCTGGAAGTGTGACCGCGACAGAACCCGACTTTGCTTTATTAATATATATATATATATATATATATATATATATATATATATATATATATATATATATATATATATATATATATATATATATATAAACGGGGAAAATATAGACTTTGAAATTATTTTCTTAAAATATTTTTGTCTTCAATTTACGATATTGTTTCAATCATATATTTTAATTTAAACAAGTTGGTACCCGTCAAAGCATGACGGCTAGATAGTAAATAAATGTACTAATAATGAATATATATAAAGGAAACACAAATTATACTCAACACATCATTGCTAAATGCTGAAAATCATAATAATGCTCAGAAACATATTAACATGTTTAAGCGGCCTCGTGCTTAGTGAGTATATAAAGCCAGATTTCACTCAGTGATATATACATATATATATATATATATATATATATAATTATATATATATATATATATATATATATATATACACTCATGGACAAAAAAATTAGCGCACCAAGAAATAATTGCGGGATCGTAACGAAACTTGCAATGAAGGTACATGTCGGTGAGATATGCAAATGATTAGAAATGCAGCGTGATTGCGCATTACGTATAGCCGGTAGAGGGCGTTGAACATCGTACTCTGTGGAGTATAAAACAGGTAACCAAAGCTTGTTTGAGTGTGCTGAATCATTTACAAAGGAAGAGCTGAGATAGACATGCCATTACGCCGTGTTCGAAGACAATATAAGCAGTTGTCGCAGTTTGAGAGGGGGAGAATCGTCGGGATGATGGAAGCTGGGTGGTCAGCTAGGCGAGTAGCTCGTCAATTAGGCCGCTCTGATTGTGTTGTGAGGAGTTGTTGGGACCAGTGGACCCGAGAGATGTCATGTACACGAAGACCAGGCTCAGGACGCCCTCGACAGACCAGTCGTCGAGAAGACCGCCAAATCGTAAGAAATGCATGCGTACAGCCAACTGCTTCATCGGCCGCCATCCAGGCACAGGTAGCACCTTCACTAGGGGCCTCTGTGTCTTCTCGAACTATACGAAGGCGCCTGGCTGAAGGACAGTTGGTATCGCGGCGCCCATTACGTGTGCTGCCCTTGACGCCCACCCATCGACGCCTCCGTTTGGAGTTTTGCCGCGCACGAGGAAACTGGACTGCAGCGGAATGGAACCAGGTCGTCTTTAGCGATGAATCCAGATTCAATCTCGGCAGTGAGGACAATCGTGTTCGTGTGTGGAGAGCCCGTGGTGAACGCTTCAATCCTGCCTTTGCTGTACAGCGACACATCGCTCCCACAGCTGGTGTGATGGTATGGGGTGCCATTGCCTACAATACACGGTCACCCCTAGTATTGTGCCGTGGCACCATGACAGCCCAGCGGTATGTTCATGAAATCCTGCAACCACATGTGTTGCCACTCATGCAACGGCTCCCAGGAGCCATTTTTCAACAAGACAATGCTCGGCCTCATACGGCAAGTGTGTCACAAGACTGTCTTCGCACTGTTACTACCTTTCCTTGGCCCCAGAATCCCCAGATTTGTCTCCAATCGAGCATATCTGGGATCATTTGGGACGACGAGTTGGGCATCCCACGAGTTTGAACGAACTAGAGGCAAAGTTACAGCAAATATGGAACGAAATGTCTCAAGACATCATACAGAACTTGTATGACTCAATGCCCGATCGTATCGCATCGTGCATTCGCGCTAGAAGGGATCCAACGGAGTATTAACTCCTCCGTTCTTTTGCCTTTTTCTCTGAAATAAATTATCCTTTTTCTTTGATTTTCTTATCATTTACTTATATCAAAGTAGTGATTACGTATGTAAAATTTCGTTCCATTTTGACGACTCCTTCTTGGTGCGCTAATTTTTTTGTCCATGAGTGTATATATACTACACTCAGGAGATGGCGTTCTCCGGTATGATAATCCCCCTATACATACAGCTAAATCTATTAAGTATTGGTTTGAAGAGAATGGAAAGGAAATCAAATATCTTATCTTGCCCTGTACAATCCCCCCGACTATAAATCATCCAACTACCGTGATCTGTACAAGCGGATAGATAAAGGTGTCGATATCCACTACAGCATCTCTGCAGGAGCTTTCATGGTTTTTCCCTGAATAATGCAATAATATATTCTTAACCACTATTTATGACTTGTGAATTCCAATTCCAAGGTGAATCAGGTGGTATTGCATACAAAGGTGATCCTGTCCCTTATTAATAAAGGTCTTCACGATGTTTCTTATTGTTTCCATTATTTTGATAACCACCTGTATATATATATATATGTGTGTGTGTGTGTAAACAGTAAAAATTGTTTATAAAAACATCTGTTATAAAAAACGTATCGCTTAAAGGAGCGGAAGTATTAGTTCCCAGACAATTTTCATGTGTAATGATGGATACAGAATCCAGTTATAATAATATTATTAATAAGAACATATCGCTTTTAGTGACTTAAAATTAATCGGTTTCTTTGAAAATAAATCTCTAAAAAGAACATGTTGATTGTGAACGGACGGGAAGTAGCAGCACGTTATTTCAACATATAGCTAGTTTTAAATATGACTAAATTTTCTTCGTAAACAAACACACAAAAAAATTCAATTCAATTAAAACACATTGCTATAATATCATTAAAAAAATAGGCACTTCGTGAAACGTAAGATAATGCAAAGAACCTTTCAAAGGGTTCAACAGTTCGATTAAATAAACAGAGTTCATCTACTCAAACAGGGGTGAGGATAGTTCCTGGGAAAAAAACTTACTCGGTACACTCACGTAGATATATACACGTATTGTTGATGGCCATCTTTCCT
The DNA here is from genome assembly GCA_907164885.2 of Dolomedes plantarius. NCBI lineage: Eukaryota > Metazoa > Arthropoda > Arachnida > Araneae > Dolomedidae > Dolomedes > Dolomedes plantarius. The sequence continues at coordinate 34,366,754 of OU015503.1, read as the reverse complement.
TGTGTATGTAGCGACGGGTTCACGAAACAAAATAACGAAGAGGGGATTTAGACAGAGACACTCCATACAGCCATTGCTTAGCTTTTATTTTGAGATCAACCACCGCTCATATGTCATATTTCCACCTGTAGGTATGGACTAGTGGTACAAACGATATCTTCGGAATATGCAAATTTATTGCACTTTAAAATACAGCGTTTAATGTTTCGGGTCGGAATGACGTCATAAATTAAACATTTGAATCGAGTGTCGTATCTCGTCTACAAAAAACGACGTTATTATTGTGTTTGCTCCGTCCGAAATTTTAATTCGCTAACTGTGACTCATGAAGAAAATAGTTAAGGCTAGATAGGGAGAAAGGAAGGAAAAATACATTCTAGCTATTTTGCTAACATTTACCAAAAAATTTGATAACTGCTTTCAGCTCCGCGGTGAATCTCTCACTACAATTGCCTCTGCATTAGGGGAGGGGAGAGTTCTCATTTCCTCTACAGTGCAAAATGGTGAGGTTATTTTGTATTTTCTGCCTTTCCAATTAAGAACTCCATGGCGTTTATTGGGCAGAGTCAACATCTTCTGTGAGAATGAATCTTCCATGCACAGTAGTTTCAAAAGCCTGTGGTTTTCGTTTCAGGAACTACAGTTACTTTGCTGTTACTTTTTGAACCATCCTGGTAGATTCCGGAATTTTTAGAGAATTTTGTTCAGGGATTCCCAATTTTTTTTATGTGTGCTGTACCCTTGGGAATGTCATTAAAAACTTAGGTCACCTTTGTTAGAGTTTTACTTTTTCAATCTTTTAAATATTAAATATATATCAGGGACATACTAAATTTAATTTCAAATATTTACTCCATTACTGCTTTTACTCATTTAGTTAAAGACATAAGCAACAAACAACACAACACAATAGAATGTATTAATACAGTTTCAAAAATAGCCATGGAATTCAGTATTGTATTACACTAGAGGATTACAATGAAAATTCTCAAGAATGAGTTTTGTTTTATTAATCTGAGATTTGGAACAGATGCTTAGAGCATAAATGTTTAATATCAGACCTAGAAATGGATGACGAAATCATACGCATCATCTTCAATGCTTAGCAGTTTATTTCTTGCTTTGTAGTTTATTGTTGCCATAATAGAGAAGGCTTGCTCGTACAAATATTAAGTTGAAAAGGGCAAAAGGTCTGTTGCTTTCTTCACTAGGTTTGGGTACTCCTCTGCCAGTCCAAACCGAAAAACAGGGTCTGATTAGGGATGGGATATTGATATCGATATTATCGAAATATCAATATTTTCCCTTTGATATTAGATATTATAATATCGATATTTGATTTCTGATAATATCAGAATATCAATATTATATTCCCAACATTATCGATTACATATTTTCAAAAGAATTTATTTGAAATAATTATAATTTATAAAAATTTGGGTTGAAAAATCTCAAAACCAAAGAGAAAAAATGAATGAGTGATACAATTAATTTCTAATATATACAAAGTAATTTTTAATACAGGCAATCAGAAAATGTGTGAAAAAAATCAAAGATTGCTCAATATAAAAAAAGAATTTTAGAAAGAACAAAAAATGAATAAATGTTTTGCATTTTGCACTTTTCTCATCAATACGAGAGAAATCACTACCATTTAGATTTTGGAGGCATTATTGAACTTATTTTATGAATTATTGAAAAAAAAACTGAAATCTACGAAATGAACATTAAAACACAACTGCAGAACTTGACTACAGGGAAAAGAATAGAAGATAGAATACTAGTAATAGATTTGAGGAAACCAGTTATCTCCAATATCCAATTTGTTTATATACACTCAGTGTTGCCATTGCTTTACCCAAACTAGGGTTTCTTTCTTTCTCTAAATAGAAACTTTTAATTTGATAAAATATTGTTCATTGAAATCTTATTTCATTACTAAAAAATTTACAATCATTTTTTTAATCATACTATTACCATACAGTATATATTACTTTACCACACAATCATTCCTCCGAATACGATTGACTGCATATTGAAAGGAAAATGGTGTCATCGATAGTTTGAAATATTGTTTATATTTTAAAATATCGATATTTTTGTTCAGATATATTGTTGATATCGATTTTAATAGCCAATATTATTATCGATACTCATATCGATATTTTACTTTCGATATCCCATCCCTACCTCTGATGCCGTACTTTTGGTAAACGTTGAGTGTGGAATCAGTGCTGAGATAAATGAATTAATCTCATTTGCAATCTGAGTGCATCAAATTGTCTCACAATCTGTCGGTTGTGAGAGTAATTATCCAACTTAATATATTAATTATTTTAAGTAGGACCTACTAATTATTTTTTAAAAAATCTCTCGGCACCCTAAAGTGCCATGGCATACTGATTGGGAATCATTGATTTAGTTAATGAAAATTTGCCTGGTCTTGTTAAAGAAAAATGTTGAATATTTTGTTTATTTTTCAGTGAAACAGACATAAAAAAGTTGCATTGTTTAATATTGTTGCATCCTTTTCATTTCTATAGCTCTTCTGACAAAACAGTCAAAGTATGGGAAATAGCTTCTAGGGAATGTATCCACACATTCATTGAACATTCTGACCAAGTCTGGTGTGCCAAGTATAATCATAATGGAAGCAGGATAGTATCTGTGTCAGATGATAGAACTATTGTAATTTATGACTGCCCACCATAGCTTTATTTTTTTTATGCTAAATATATGTATATTTTAATAAAAGCTTTTGCTGTGTTTTTATTGTGTCATATTCCATAATTTTCCTATATTGTCTTTCAATATGTAATCTTCTCAGTATGCCCATTTGCAAAATATACTACAAGGATCTTAAAAGTATTGAGTCAATCTTAAAATATTTGGTATACAGTCGATTTTGGTAAATCGAACCACATCGGGAAGAAATCATTTTGGTCCTAATAACTGGCTGGTCCGATTAAATGAACATGCCTTATGTTACAAGACAGGAATCGGTCTGATTAACCGGAATAGACTGTATATGTATGAGGGTGAGTGCGAAAATAAGATTCTCTTGGCAACTGTGTACATAGGTGTGTACGAAAGACAAAAAATATAATGGGACATTAAAGATAAGACGTAACTTTTTTTTTTCCACATAAGTATCAAGTACATTGAGACATTTGTCGTACCGCTTTATAAGCTTCAAAAAGCCCTCCATGGAAAAATCAGGGCTCTGCATATGGAAGAAGTGTTTAACGGCTTGTGTGACTTCAGCATTTCTTTTAAAGTGCCTTTCGCCGAGATTCTTCTTCAAAGCTGGAAACAAATGGAAGTCGCTGGTTTTGAGATCAGGACTGTATGGCGGTTGGTCAAGGCGCTCCCAACCAAGAGTTGCAATATGGTTTTGCATTGCTCTCGCCGAGTGGAGCCTCGCATTGTCATCCAACAACAGAACGCCAGATGTGAGAATGCCAGGTCCCTTTTTCCAAATATACTCCTTCATTTTCGACAGGGTGTGGCAGCACTGCGTAGAATTGATGGTTCAAACCTCCAAAAGGTCCAGCAACAAAACTGCTTTAAAGAAGAATCTTGCCGGAAGGCACTTTGGAAGCAATGACGAAGTCACACAAGCCGTTAAACGCTTCTTCCGTATGCAGAGCCCTGATTTTTTCCAGGAGAGCTTTTTGAAGCTTATATGGCGGTATGGCAAATGTTTCAACGTACTTGGTACTTATGTGGAAAAATAAAGTTACGTCTTATCTTTGTCTCATTATATTTTTTGTCTTTCATACATGCCTATTTCCACAGTCGCCAGGGGAAACTTATTTTCGGACTATCCCTCGTATATGTTTATAAGCTTATGAAATCTTGGCCGTATATTTTATTGTCTATATATCTTGTATCAGATTTCAAAGTACTTTGAAAGTTGTTAATTTTAATTATTTCATTTTACCAATTTGCAATTTGTCTGTTAATAAAAAGTACTTGAATTGTTTTAAAAATATATTGAATATTTTAAAAATTGTTATTTGTATAATACCTTACAAATTTTTTTTCCTGTTTAATGCACCTGAATCTTAGTCACAAGTGACTTTCCTAGACACCTGGAATACATAAAGATTATTGTAACTTATAACATGCTTGAATTTATTTATAATTAGCTTACAAGCAGCGATGCAGCCATTGCTTACTGCCATTGATATCTATAATAAAAATGAATTGTATTGAAGTATCTTAAATTTCTTTCCCTCATTCATCAGAATTTTTAAAGTCCTTGAAATTTTTATGGTGCTGGTAAAATGCTTGATTTTTTTTTTTAAATTAGGAGTAAGTACTTTTATTTCAATTTCTGGCCCAAAATAGCAGAGTGGTATCATGGTGGCTTTCGGCACTGAGGGTGCTTGAGTCAAATACACCCACCTGCAACCAATTGCTCTACAATTTTCCGGTGGGTTAACGAAGTTTCCAAACTTTACATTCTTTCATAGTAGTTAATTCTTCGTCTATAGGCCGATGCTAATTATCTCTTTCGGGTAATTTATTAGATTTATCAAAGTTTCTAAGAATTTCAGTATTATAACCTTTCTCCTAAAACATATTAGCATTTAAGGCTGCTGTGTACTAACCCTATTGGATTCACTGACCTCAATGTTAACCTATGAAGAAAATGTGTCCAAGGATTGCCGACTTGATTTTAAGGATTTTTTTCTAAAAAATTGTACTCTGTAATAGAGAAAGAAATTTCACAACTTAAGGCAATTTTAGTTTTAAAAAAATGCTAATAATATTTTAAAATTTAAATTTTTCAGTGAAAAAAAAATCTGGTATAGTGTGTTTTAAATGCTCCTAAATTCCTTTGATGGACGAAATGTATAAAATGAATCCTGTTGTAAGGTGCAGAAAAGTTCAGGCTATCTGAAAATACCATTTTTTTTAGGATTATCAGCATTTATGTAGCTGTCAATAGTAGACACATTTTCTTCATAGGTTAACTTTGAGGTTAGCGAATTAAATAGGATTAGCACACAGCAGCCTTAAATACTCAGATTTATCGGCATTTCCCTCACTCGAATCATTTTATAAAAAATCACTAACACATTTTATCCGCTGAGAATTAACATTTTTTTGAAAATTTTCTTCCTGTATATACTCGCTCAACTTCCTACCTTCCTTCCTTTCTGGGGATGGAATCACCTGCTGACGTTACAGCGTGCTGCGAATAGGCATTTTTATTTTCTCAGTCCAACATAATACTTCAGCAGATTTATCACGATTGTAAACATTTTTAGGGCACTCGTTAGTAGACACTCGTTAAAGTATTTACTTTAGTTGACTGGTTTGCCGTTATCAATTACCAACTGTCTGTCTATGAATGGTCCAAGTCAGAGATCCTCAAACTTTTTATGTCTTATGTTGAGCTTTACTATTGAAACCACTTGCACCAGGTGTGGCACTTATATCATTGCAAATACCTTAAGGTATAGTAATGCTGCTGTTCATCAAATAATAAGATACACGAGTGTCGCAGAGGATGAATTGGACTGTGTAATACAACAAACCAACGCACACATAACAAACTGACCAAATGGAGTTTCAATAAAACATTAAATTTGAAATTCTAGCTTCTGATGGTAGGTTCTCTAGTTAGTATAAAGAATATTATTTGTCCTATAATAATAATAATTTTTCCCAGGTGGAACACCCTACCAGCTATTGAACTCAAATTTTAAACTTTTATCGGTTGGTTTCTTTTTGCATAACACAAACCAATAGTACTTTCACCAGATTATTTGAAACTTTAAAACAGTTGATGGTATACCGAAAATTCTGAGCAAGAGTAAGAAAAGCACACACGAACTGTCGTTATTACCATGTTTTTATTAACTTGCTTTCTTGTTTGTGTGTTTGTCAAGTACAAATCTTGCAATCGATTTTTAATTAACTTCCCGACTAGCTAGACATTTGAAACTTTTAGAATAGCTCAGAACACGATGACAATGCATTTTTAAAATACTTCTAGCCATCTTTAAGCAGAATTAAATTAATTTTAAGTTATGTTCAGTTAATTTTGTTTTGTAGACTGGTGCAGCCATCTATTGGCCGGAACATTTTGTAGACTGTTGCATCCATCTATTGGCAGGAACGGGAACGAAAAGTTAAATGCAAGTAAACTTCCAATTAACTTCATTTTCTTTCAAGTTGATGGGATAATTCATCAAAAAAATTTAAAAAAAGTATTTATTAATAAATAGAATTGTCAAGTTTATATGATTCAACAGAAAATTTAAAAGCATGGTATATAAAAAGTTCTTTTTATCTTGTAATTATTTTATTATTCGATTCGAAATCTCTTATAAGCACAGTTTTCAACTCATTCATTCTCCAAAAGTACACTGGTGAAATAAATTAAGAGAATTTGAATATTTTATCGAATTTCATGAAAAGAACTGAACTGAGTGTAAAACCACTGCTTCTAGACAAAAATGCAAATCTTGTACGTCAAATACGTAAGCGTACACGTGTGTGTAGACGGAGCTAGTAGAGAAACAGGCTTTATAAGCGCGCGTAAGTTAAGACGCATTTCGTTCGCTAGCACACCTCGGCAAATTTCTTGGTGTTATTTTGCAGCAATTTCAAAATTTCATATTTCTCGGTTAATTTCAAATTGTAACAGTAAAAATGAGTATCTACGAACGATTAGATGATGGAATGAGGTGGCGAATTGTGGGGAGGCTAGAAGCAGGCCAATCTCAAGTCCAAATTTGTAGAGAGTTCAAATTAAGCCCCAGCGTCGTTTGTAACTTATGGAAACAGTTCCAGGATACCGGATCCATTGAGAGAAAGCCTGGGAAAGGTCGTCCAAGAGCCACGACGGCCAGAGAAGATCGCCATTTGTCGATTATAGCGAGGCGTAACGGGAGTGCTACAGCTTCTCAGCTCTCTCGTGACTTGTATGCAGCCACATGAACCCGTGTATCAAGGGTGACTGTTTCCAAAAGACTTCATGAGAGAGGGTTGTTTTCAAGAAGACCTTCTGTTTGCGTCCCGCTCACTTCTACGAACAGGAGAATCCGTTTATCATGGTGCAGAGAGCATAGAGATTGGAGTATGGATCAGTGGGCCACCATTCTCTTCACTGATGAGTCCCGGTTCAGCCTTTACACTTGATTCTCGCCGTACGTTCATATGGAGAGAACCAGGGATCCGCTACCTACCCTCCAATATCCGCGAAATCGACCATTATGGCAGAGAAGGTTTAATGGTCTGGGCAGGCATCATGTTGGATGGCCGCACACCTCTCCATGTCTTTGAAAGAGGCACTGTGACTGGTGTGAGGTATAGGGATGAGGTCTTGTAGCCCTATGTTCGCCTTTTCAGGGGGTGCAGTTGGCCCCGAGTTCATTTTAATGGACGATAACGCGAGGCCACATAGAGCTCTTCTGGTCGACGAATTTCTAGAGAGTGAGGATATTTGCCGGATGGATTGGCCAGCCAGATCTCCAGACCTTAACCCTATACAGCATGTCAGGAACGCTCTGGGGAGGGCAATTGCAACTCGCAACCCCCCTCCGAGAACCATCCAGAGAATGAAAACAGTGTTGCTGAACGAGTGGGACCAATTGCCACAGGAAATGATAAACTGCCTTATTTCAAGTATGAAATCACACTGCGAGACCTGTATATCTGTAAGAGGGGACCATACCCCCTATTAACCCATCTGTTAAACCATTTTTTTTTGTTTATCATGCAACCGCTGTTTCATACCTTCCGACTCCAACGAGTGTTACTCACGATCATGCGTGTGTATTACAATTATTGAATGGTTATTTGTTTTGTATTGTATCGATGTATGTGCATATCAAATTTCATTAAAATGGGTATAGTAGTTCTAGAGATAATCGACCAAGTCTGCAATTTCTCTTAATTTCTGACACCAGTGTATATGCTAAATGCAATGCTATGGTCACAGTTAAAATCTAGGGACATTAATCTGCCGTGGACCCCTTTTACAAGAGTTGGAAACTCCAAAACTATAGTCAAATAAGTAATGCTTTACTCATTCAGAAATTCGAAACCAGCCAAATAAGCACACATTTAAATCGTCACCAATTGTGCGTTATTCAGTCTGAATGCCCAATTACGAGACTGTGAGACAGTAAATAGCTAGTCTCGATAATCTGGAACAAGCACTGTTCTCAGTTAATTTATTCTCCACCAGCTCGTCATATGAGCACAATGCTTTGCTCAGTCTCACAGATTTAAACCATTGATATAACCTCCTACCCTTTTCACAACGCAATACTGTTTGGAGTCTTTACCGAAACTATAGCCTAATAAATAAGGCAAGGCGTATTTGTTGTTGTTTGCTAAATCAGTGAGAGACGTTGGTTACTTTCGATGGTTGCATCACATAGTTGAACCAACAAATCCGTGGTGCCACCTTAGTTTAGACCGAGCACCCCCAGGGATGAAATCGGGTTAACTCGTACCTTATCTGATCTCAAAGAAAGACTTACCGGTGTGAGACAAGAACGTGCCGATAGCCGGCCTAGAAACAAATGTATTTGATGGCATTCGCCGGGATTCGAAAGGAGCCCCACGGGCCCGAAGACCAACGCACTACCACTTGACTACCTCGGAACCTATGCGTATTTAAAGATAGCAATAAATGGGCAGTATTATGCAACAAGGAACTAACCCACTAAAGCTAAATAGCTGATAAGGTGCGCCACATTTTTACCTGACTGGATAAAAATAATTACAAGAAAAAAAGAACTTTTTATATACCATGTTTTTAAATTTTCTGTTGAATCTTATAAACTTGACAATTCTATGTAGTAATAACTACTTTTTAAAAAATTTTTTGATTAATTATCCCATCAACTTGAAGAAAATGAAGTTAATTGGAAGTTAACTTGCGTTTAGCGTTTCGTTCCCCTCCCGGTCGATAGATGGCTGCACTTGTCTACAATGCAAAATTAACTGAAAATGATTTCAATTCTCCTTAAAGATGGCTAAAAGTATTAAAATAATGCATTGTCATCGTGTTCTGAACTATTCTAAAAGTTTGAAATGTCTAGCTAGTCGGGAAGTTGGTTAAAAATCGATTTCAAGATTTGGACTGGACAAACAAACACACACACACACACACACACATACAAACAAGAAAGCGAGTTAATAAAAACATGGTAATTATTACTATTCTAGACCAAATAATGTTTTTATTAATCATCAGCGAAAGAAATATTTAATTTACTGCTCTTTAAAAACACAAATTTCTCCGTTTTAATGCAGTATGTGTTTTTTGTTGTTGCATAACACTGTTCAATTAAAACTGAGGTTAAACTTAAACAATTAATTGTGTATATAACTAAATTTAAATAATTCAACAAAGCAAGATAATTATTAGCAAGAAGAATGCAGACAAAAATAAACCGAAATGACGCACTTAGGGCTCAACGCACCATAATGCAAGATTCTGTAGCAGTAAAGGAACTAAACCATATAACGAGGCAACCGACTGGTCTCTTCATCAGGAGGCCTAACCAAATCAGTTATCTCAAGGGGGATCTTCCTGAATAGGATGCAGGTCTAACCAAAAGACATCCCAAGGCCCCGAGATACCCATTGAAACAGATAGTCAAATCAAATGAAAATGAACAGAAATCTTGCACTTAGGACTCAACGCACCATAAATGCAAGTACATATACAATCCTAAAAGAACACAAATGAAAAGACAGAAATTCTAAAGGCGCACTCATCCTATTCCAACGAGTAACGGTTATAGCCAAATAGCAGCCATTTTATAACCTTAAGAGTTACGCCACTGTAGCAAGACTACAGCGCCAAACCCCATTAAAGATTTTAAGGCAGAAAAATTTAAAGAAAGTGTGAAACCCGAAAACCCTATCTTAAATGTCCTTAAAATATACCCAAGCCTAGGTGCCATTTTTTAATACTTTTAGATTACCAAAATTATAAGGGAAATTGTTCTTACGTAGGTTTTCTCGAAATTACTACACGCCTCCAAAAAGTCGTCACTTTTATTGCAAATGTTTTTTATTCTGTTTAGTTGATCCCTTGAGGCTCCCTTAGTTCCCCCTTGAGGTAACATATTTGGTTAGGCCTCCTGATGAAGAGACCAGTCGGTTGCCCAGTTATATGGTTTAGTTCCTTTATTGCCACAGAATCTTGCATTATGGTGCGTTGAGCCCTAAGTGTGTCATTTCGGTTTATTTTTGTCTGCATTCTTCCTGCTAATAATTATCTTGCTTTGTTGAATTATTTACTTTATTTACATTTGTCTGTTTTCAGTATGGGGATATGTTGCAACTGCTCAATCTTTTAATGAAAAGTTAAAATTTTTCAACGCTAGGGTAGGGTTTTTGCTAATTTGTTCGGCAGTCTATGCCCTCTTTATACGTTTTATTTCATGTTGAATTATTTACTCCATTTGTGTTACAATTAATTGTGTTTAATACACAAAATAATGGGTATTCTCACGCATTAGAGTACTTCAAAAAATGTTGAGTTAAGTATAAAATTTATTTTAAAAATATTTTACGACCTTACTTTTTACAAAATTCTCTGACAGATGATTGCTGTAAATAATGTAGATAAAAGATAATGTTTTACATTTTATGACATTCAAAATTATTGTATAGTATTGTTCGAAATCTAAACTTTTTCTTCCCATTTTGTTTTGGTCTCTGTGATATTTTATGCGATTGCCAACATTAAAAACTTTAAAACAACTCCGAGCAAATTATTGTAGTATATAAAACTTGTTCTTGAAGCTTACTGCGGCTGATATTTTATTTTGTTGACGTCATTATGTTTATTAAAAATTACCACTTCTCCATTACACAACAAATTTGATACTGTTCAAGTTTGCTTTCTCATAAAAATTAAGTTTTATAAAACGAAGTATGTACACAGTGGCGCACCCAGGGGTGGGCGGGAGGTGAAGGGGCCCTGTCCCCCCCCCCCAAAGAAATAGAAATGAATATTTTTATCCCTTAATCTCGCCCCCCCCATACATTATAAATATTTTTATCCGTTCATCTCACCCCCACCCCCCAATAAAAAATCCTGGGTGCGCCACTCTACGTGCATATAATTTTATTCCCAGGCTTTTGTTTCTTATTTTCAACACTAGAGAGCAGCACTAGATAAAATTATTTGGAACAGTCAGAGAGTAATAGGCCTATACCAGTGATTCTCAACTACTGTGCCACGGCACTTCAGTGTGTCGCGAGATTCTTGAAGTGTGCCGCCACTGCGAATTATTTTGTATGCTATTTTTATAAAATATATTATAGGTTCATCAGTCAATTATCAAAGTAAAACTCTTTTAAAGTTATCTTATTGTTAGTGTGTCGCTAAAATTTTAAATCATTAAAAGTGTACCGTGACGAAAAAAAGGTTGAGAATCACTGAACTATTCACATAGAATCTGTCAGCGTCATGCGTTAAAGATTCTGTCGGCACTGAGAAAAGAACTTGCTTACACCGAGTAAAATACAACGGTCGTCAGCCAATCAGATAAAAGCAATGTGAACAGGTCTCGTTTCAGCGATAACGGAATCTTTAAATCCGCATGACGCTGACGGATTCGGTACGCTGACGAATTCCGTTGGCGCTGGTTTGTTAAATGGATCAATGATTGGTATATTATTGGTTAAAAAAATTTACGCTGACGCTGACGGTTTCTATCGCGCACTCCTTTCAAGAACGTCATATCTCAAAAATCGGCGATTTTTAGCTATAGAGCCTGTTCACATAGGAGTCCGTTGCGTTGCGTTAAGGAAAAGATGACGTTGAGACGACAATAAACCAATCATAGGCCTCCAAACGATTAGCAATGAAATTTTTAACGCCTATGATTGGTTTATTTTCGTCTCAACGTCATCTTATCCTTAACGCAACGCCACGGACTCCTATGTGAACAGGCCCATAGTCCTGTCAACGAATGATTCTAGGTGGAAAGTCAGAGGGCGGAAGAACTGACTTCAGAACTTTGTTTGGACTAGTTAGGAGGTAAACATACTAAAAGCACCCGGTCCTAGGGGGGTGAGGGGGGGCCTAAGAAGGTCCCGTTTTTTGGTTTTTCACTTATAACTCGAAAATGATTGATTCTACAAAAAAAAAGCCTTTCACAAAAAATAAGACCGATAAAATTTCCTACAAAAAACATACATAAAGTTTATTCGTATCTTCAATAGCTTCTTAGAAATGAGCCGGAGAAAATCGCTAATTTATGAAAAAATGACTTTTGCCCCCCTATTTTCGATAAACTTCACCTCTGGAATTCTTTACCGTCGATTTGAGAGACAAACCTTGGGAATGAACTTGCACAGCATTAAATTTCCTTCAAAACGAATATATTATTTAATGTTTTACCTTCATCTGTTCAAAAATTAGAGCAATTTTGTGATTTCTTACAAATTTCGAAAAATAAGCCTCAAAGCTGTAGTTTGCACTTTTTACCATATAAATGGTTATGCCATCCATAAAAATTTTTTGTATGTGGACATGAAACGTCTCGTAATTATGTTTTGTACTTCTATTCTTAAGGTGATTGGAAGTAGTAGAAGAGGGACGGGGGGGTTCCTTAGGTGGTGGGTCATCTTTTACTGCGAATGGCTATTCCGGATCTTACCCCATTTCTGCAGTGAAGGGAAGGGTTTCAGTTTCTTCTTCGTCCTCATCTTCGCAATCCAAAATGGGGATACCGTTAGTGCAATGCCCTTGACAGTTATCGCAAACAGTAGAGCAGTTCATCGATGCTCTCCTGCACCCACATTTGCTACTGGTACAACCTTTAGTGCACCGGCAAAATATCATATTCAGGATATCATCTGGTGCGGGTGGGTCCTTCGTTGGTACTGGATAGAGATGATTCCCTTTCCGATCCCACCCCCACTCTTCAGGAGGAAGCTCTTTTCCTAACCACAGTTGGACCTGGTGGTAACATCGATACAAATGTTGCGTAGTTGCTCCCTCAGTTGGCGGAACAGTGGAAATGTCTGGTTTGACATTTGAAACTGACTTGATAAATGTGTCGTATCGTAAGCGGTTAAGAGAGGTCTCGTTTGACTTAGCACCGTACCATCTTAAAAGACATACAGTTCCCTGTTCGACAATCCTAGTGGGTGGCGAGGAGGGGTTGGAGAATACTGCAGAGGCTTCTTGAATATCGAAGTGTTTCAGATATAGCTTATAGAAACCAACTTTGCTCTTTCTGAAAGCAGCAGAAGTTGTATCACAGCCAGTTAACGTATGAAGGAACAGTATGTCTCGCAGCCCCAACAACTGCAACTCTTGTGTGGAGTAAGTAGTGGTTGGAACTTTTCCACGGCCACGTTTTATTAAAATGATATTTTTATCATGTTGGGTGATGGCCATTAGGAGAACTACTAAGTCTATATCTTCTCCAACGACAGCAAGAAAAGAATTAATTTTTGATTTCTCAATCGCGGTTCTCACAATCAAGGAATCAGCATCACTTGGTGCTTCTTTCGTGTTAATTCCATCAGTCTCAAGTTGATATCTAAGCATAGAGTTCAGTCTCATTTTGTTGTTCTTACTGGAGAGAAAATGGTCTTGTTTGGCGTTAATTATTGTATCCGAACTGAAAACAATATCAGCGGAAATGTTTACACGATACCGACGTTCTTGTTCTGCTGTCTTTGTGCTGTGGGTTGAGTTGGAGTATCACCCATCAAATACAAATGTACAGCTCTTTCCAAGGTAGTGGCTCTTAATAAATTTCACGTAATATGGACAAATTGTGAAAACTCTTGCTGATCTTGGCCAAATCACTTTGTGCCACAGGAATCCTCCTTTAACAACTACGTCAAAGTGTGGTAGGGGGCAAGGCTTTTTGGTTGGATCGAAAAGTGTGTAAAGAATAGATTTGTTAGTTTTTCTCATTCCGGTTTCACCGAAGAAAGATAGAAGGAATGGGGCCAACTCAAATTTCAAATAATATCTCAAGTCTTCATCGGTTTGTTTGCTGATTGAAATTCATTGAAACCATAAGAGAGGGTCTATTAAGAACCTTTTCATTATTAATTTTGATTGAAGAATTCATTGATGAAAGAGGGAGAGCCATATATTTATAAGATAAGTTGATTCCTGAAAACGAGTTGCCTTCAATTTTCATCATTGCTGCTTGCCAATCTAGACAGCATTGTAACAATTGATTGTGTCATCACCCACAACTCCGGTAAATATTGACATTATGTCGCTAATAACAGGGAAGGGATGGTGATTTTCAAACCATGCTGTTATTTTAGATACGTCTTGTGCATTTCTATTTTGACGGGCAGACCCAAAATCAAAATGTTGCTCTGATGTGGCTCATCACTTGAATTTTTCTCATGTTTCTCGTACCAAGAATCAGACAAAAGTTTAGCTCCAGTGTCCCTAAAACAAACTATTTTAACTTGGTATCGAATTACTCCTTCTGAGAATATGATACGGTCTCCAAATTTATTCAACAGTCTTGCTGTGATAGTCTTGTTATTTGGAGGTTTCTCTGTTAGTGAAGCTCGTAATTCCTCAAAAGAAAACTGGCAGTCACTATTATTTTCCATGAAAGCAGAAAAATTTCATTCATGGCTTCAGTAACATAGTCGTAAGTTTCTGATTTATCTTTTGGAGGAAAATACGACGGTCTAAAAAAATCTTTGCAACAACTTTAGTGGTATAGTGCTTCCTCGGCAACTAAATCAATGATTGAGGAAATGCGAGAAACTACATCTTTATCCTATTCATCATTTCTAAATCATTATCCATACACTTGATTTTCAAGGTATCTATGTCTCGAACATTGTATGCTACCTTCCTTTTATTTAAGCACATTTTCTCTTCATTTTTTACAGATTCCTCACAGAACAAACATTGAATCTTAAAGTCAAAATTAGGTTTTGTTGACGTCAAACTTACTTTTCTTGAGGTTCTAATGAAATTGATGAAGCTTTCTTCTTATCAGTCGTGATGGTGCTGGCTCTAATGTACCTCTTCCTGCATGAGGTTTGAACTTCGAGGGAATTCACACCAAGTACCTGAGAACTCTTACTATCATTTCTTTCTCTGCTGGCTTGTATCAGTGAAGATATACCCTTTTCAGCCAATATGGACACATCACATACGATTCATCCATGTATGCATCACAAATGAAACACTTCTCAGTCATGGCGAATGACAATGCACGACAACAAATAAAATTTAAATATTTTAAACAACTGACTCGACACGTGTTTGGAAACTGAATGAGGGTAGATTCCTAAACTGAATGAGATAAGATTCCTGGTAACTGACCTGATGTATTATTCCTACCCACGTGTGAGATACTAAGAACCTCTCCCGATTTTCTTGGAAGTTATTGCTTTTGAAAGATTAAATCGGTCGTTTCGACCACGGCGCAACTGCTGCGTCAGCAGGAATTTCCACCTGGTGGCATACCCTGCGCTTGTGAACCCCACAATAGCTCTATTATCCTACAAAGAAGAACGATGTATCTATTACACAACAAAACAAACTAGGAAAACGAAGCAAACATGTCGAAAATGTTGCTCATATATATGCAAAGAGCATAATTCAGTAGGTATGTTTTAATAAAAGGACATAATCTGCGTGTAATGCAAAGCGCGCGTGTTCATGTTAGGAACTATTTGCATTAATTCCCCTTCCTCTCCTTCCAATCACCTTAAGAATAGAAGTACAAAACATAATTACGAGAGGTTTCATGTCCACAAACAAAATAATTTTGTGGAGGGCATGACCATTTAAATGGCAAAAAGTGCAAACTACAGCTTTGAGGCTTATTTTTCGAAAAATTTGAAAGAAATCACAAAATTGCTCTAAATTTTGAACAGATGAAGGTAAAACATTAAATAATATATTCGTTTTGAAGGAAATTTAATGCTGTACAATTTCATTCCAAAGGTTCGTGTCTCAAATCGGCGGCAAAGAATTCCAGAGGCAAAGTTTATCAAAAATGGGGGCAAAAGAATTTTTTCACAAATTAGCTATTTTCTCCGGCTAATTTCTCAGAAACTGTTGAAGATACGAATAAACTTTATATATATTTTTGTAGAAAACAGTATCATCTTTATTTTTTGTATAAGACTTTTTTTTGTAGAATCAATCGTTTTCGAGTTATAAGTGAAAAACCAAAAAACGGGACATTCTTAGTCCCCCCCCCTCCCCCCCTTGCTCTCCCCCTAGGACCGGTTACTTTTTGTATGTTTACTTCCTAACTAGTCCAAACAAAGTTTTGAAGTCAGTTCTTCCGCCCTATGACTTTCGATCTAGACTAAGGTGACCAGATTTTAACATTGGTAAAGTGGGACACATTGACCGTGGGGATTAAAAATTTGGCCTATATGGAGCAACAAAAATTTTCATAGAACGCAAAAATAGTATTGTAATATATTTTTTTTAATTTCAACATAAGTACAATTTACAAATAGAATAAATATAAAAAAATTATGTATAGTATCATTTTATTCTTTGGCATATGTCTCATTTGAGTGAATTTTTTTTTAGTAGATTTCTGTCGTTGTTTAAAAGGTCTTAAAATTTTTCACAAGAATTTGTTAAATTATATTTCACACATAAAATGGCTTTCAACGTCTCAACACTTAATTTTGATTTTTCTGGTGTCCACACTTTATTTACCGTACAAAAAAACACGTTCAGTCTTAACATTAGTTCCTGGTAAGGACAGTACGTATTCCACAATTTTTAGTGCATTATTATATGGAACATGGTTTGTTTCAAAATGATGCAATATTTCTAACCACTATTGTGTCCTCTATTGTGATTTTTGCTGATGCCGAAGATTTAACCTTTTCCTTATCAATATATTTTTTTATTTATGATACCTCATTAAAATATTATTTTCGGAAATATTACAATTATTTGTTATTATCAAAGCTTAACATTATAATATTAACAAAAATAATATAAAACTCATATCGTGGCTAAATAGCCACATGGTCGCCGGAAACGTATATTCCCTTCTCGTTCCCTAGCTTGTCGAGCATTCTTTCTAAATATCGGGACTTTTTTAACACCCCGCGGGACGCGGGACAAATTGTTAAAAATCGGGACGTCTGCTCACCTTAATCTAGACCCCTCTTATGAGCATTTATTGACTGCACTATAACGCTGAAAAATATATCGGATTGAATAACAGGTCGAAAAGTTGTTATACGTATGTATGACTTGTATACGGGTATTGAAATGTATGTGGAATTTTAGGAGTGGTTCGGGACCGCGAATTGCTCACGAAGTCGGTTACAGTTTTACCTATTCTAGGCTACGCTGCTATCGCCATCTACTGGAGAGAATAATTAACAGTTGCTTAACGCGAAAGATATGAATATGTTTAAACGGGAAAAAATTACCAACTTTTTCAATACTATTTTTCATTTAATTGTGTAAATGCTAAGTATTCAACACATACTGACGCAGAAAAAAGTTTCTCCTTTCAATAAATTTAGAAAATACAAAAATTGAAATTAACTTTAAACAACTGGTTCTAGTTAATTATTTTTAATTTGCATTTTTTAATATATAATGTATAGAACTTTAATTGGAATCTGGCCCAAAATTCCAGAAAATTTATATTTTTAAGTTACCAAATTATGTACAAACTGAGGTAACTAAATTTATAAATTTATTTCATAATAACTATATGAATTATATGATTATGACTTATGATATTTTAGGCACACTGCCTTAGGTACAAGTAACTGTACAAATTTGTTGAATAATATAAAAGTTTTTTTCTTTTTTTGTCATGTACCAGACATCTTGAAATGAAAATTCTGAAAAAAAATTTTATGAGCTATATAAGAAAAAATTTTAGTATTTTTTCTAAAAAACACTGTAGTTGGATCTGTTTGAACTATGAAAGTAAAAGCTAGTAATCAATATGACTTATAAATTTTGTAAACAATAAATATAATTGCTTAACAGTGATTCGGTGAAGCTATTAAGTAGATTTCATTGTTAGAATGGCCTTTATAAGAAAATCATAACATCCAATCCATTTTAGATGGGGGGGATATTCTGTGATAATATTACTACCTATAATCGCCCATTCTGTCCTTCATCTCTGTCCTGGTAACCCGTCCTTCTTGTCTTGACGTAAACGCTTCGCCTTCCCACATACTAACTTCCTCCGCCATTTCTGGCAACCTCTCTGACCTAATTCTATTTTGGCGCTCTTTGCGAGACGCGGGACTGGCTCGAAGCGAGTAAGATGTGTTGCTTTACTGTTTAATAATATAGTTTGTTCCTGAAGCTGATTTTATTATTTTCCGGCCACGATGTATGCTCCTAGTTCCTGAGATGTCCATCCGGACATTTCATATATACAACTTTCTTTAGATTAAATTCAACTTCGATTAATATTTTACCTTTTGTAATACCTAGAAAAGTTTAAGAAAAATTTTGGAATGGCCAATTTTAATTTTAAACGAAAAACATTATATATTTTCAACGGAACATGTATGGAAAATTTCTGTTCCCATGTAACTGTCAAACGAAGATCATCAAAAATCCATATCACACACACAAACACACAAAAAAAAACTCTATAATTTCAGCAAAAATTTTTTTTATTGTTTTTATAACTTTTAAAATACATTCAACTCAATGTGACTCTACAGAACTGTCAAATAGTCCCTTGCCATTGTCTTTTTAATAACAGAAACATCCTAGAACCGAGGTCTTCGTGCTGGTCTCATAGGCTGGTAAAAACTTCTTTAGAGTGAAGTTTACAATCTGTTCGTAAAGCTGAGGTCGGCGAAGGATGGTTTACTAGATGAAAGTGCCGACACGTACTTTGGATAAAATTCATCCTCGGAGTTTTGCAGCAGGAGATAGTGCTTCAAGGCAGTCGGAATGTCAAGAGCCCACACTCCATGCGGCAGATTTCTCGACTTCGCCATGGACTCCCTCACCCGGCACCGGCTAAGATGCTTGAGCGATCGGGGTCCTAAGGGATCTGCGCTTCTTGGGAATTCCTTGACAAACTCCTTACAGAACTCTTCGATTCCTCTTTCTTTAGTATCCCCCGCAATGGTCAGACCGAGGAACCTGAAAACAAAATTATCATAAATTTAAATAATACAGAGTTTCAACCAAAAAAATTATATTACCGCTCGTGAGAATAAAAATTTGCGTAATAATTTAATAGAATAATATCATGGAATATTTTAGGTAATATTTTGTTTGGTATAAAAATTCAACGTAAAAGTATATTATAGTATACTACAGAAAATGTCTTTTATTTAAATATCGGAGTGTGAAAACCATGTTTTTTGAATAGAAATAAAAAAATTTTTGAAGAAAAAGTACATACATACATACACACACACATAGTATATATATACATACATGTGTGTGTCGAATTTTAAAAGAAAATTCCAACCATCCCATGATTTCAGCATTTTTTATTTGGTATCTAAACTCCGAGTCAAATATTTTTACCTAAATACTAAGCGTCAACTATTTTACTAATAGCACTGTAAGGTATACTAGATAAAAAGAATAGAAATAATAAAATTTTTAAAGAAGGGTAAGTAAACATCGAGGTATTTTATTATATGTATACATTTATATTTAAAGTTTCAGTTTAATTTTTAGTATCTTGAAGATCGCTCAGCAAATAAAAAGTACACAAGTTCACGTTTGTATCAGAAAAATAGTAATTTGTATAAGTTTAGTCTCTAGCAAAGATACTTTAGAGCAAGAAAGTCGATTACACAGGTCAGGACTGGACATAGAAATAAGATTTTGAGGCGACCGCCGGACGGCGTCTATCTAAAGGAGTGCCAAAATTATGAAAATTACCGGCCTCCTTAATTTATATTTTTTAATTGGATAATTGGATCGGGATCGAATTTTTAAAAATATTTTTAGAAGGGGAGGGTCGAGATACAAACAGTATAAATTCAGACTAAAATAGATGTAAAATAGAGCTTAAAATGTAGCTAAATTTATAGTCCGCAATATGACTCTAACAATTAGATTTTAATATATGTATATACATCAAAATCAAAGTACAAATTTTCCCCATACACTGTGACTGCTTTGAGAATTTTATTCCCAAAGCAGTCTCATACCAAAAAGCCGTTGGAGCGGTGAGAGTGAAGTCTCACAGTCTAGACTCTATACTCTAGAGCAGTGGTAACCAGATGGCGGACTGCGGTCCGTATCCGGCCCGCAGGCAAGTTTTGTAAGGATCGTGATGAAATGGTGTATTTTCAGAAAATAGCGACTCAGCAGTGATACAAAATGCAATGAAAATTTGATATCCTACCACTATTCATCAAATTTGTGCTGCAGTCTGAATCCCAGTCTTCAGAATAAAATGCAAACGGTGATACAAATTATTAAATTTATACGGGCAAAATTATCTCTTAAGAACCGTCAATGATTGCTTGAAGAGACTGATGCTCATTTTTACAACTTGCTTCCCCACAACAATGTGAGATGGCTAAGTAAAGGCTTGATGCTTGAAAGATTTTTTGCAGTATTGGAGGACATCAAAGAGTTTCTTTCAACTAGTGATCAAAGAGTAGCAAGTGAGCATTTAGGCTTCCTCTTTGACGTTGAAGAAATCGTGGCATCCATCGTCTTTTTGACAAATCTTTTTAGGAACCTGAATCTTTTAAACCTCAAACTACAAGGCAAAGGTAAACTTGTGTGCGAACTTTTCTCAGAAGTAAAGCGTTTTTAAAAAAAGATTGACCTCTTCTCCGAAGACAATAGCGGAGAACGTTTACACTTTTCATACCTTAAATCAGTTTGTGACAGTAATGAGGGTATTGACATCAGCCTACTCGAAGATTTTTTGGAAAAACTTAAATCTGAATTTCAAGAAACATTTTGAAAAGAATTGAGAACGTTATGCAGCTGGTTAACAACAGTTTTTGACTAATACCCAATGGTGTATGGACAAGGGAAGCGGCAGATGCTTTCAAGAGCAACAAAGCTGCCCTACAGTTAGAAATTATCGAGTTCCAAAAATATGGTCTTTTAAAGGACATTTATGCTCATGTTCCAAAAACTCTTATGGGCGTGATCAATTGTGGATTAAAAAAGTGTGTGAAATAATGTATCCTGAACTCAAAGCTTTAGCCATAAAATTCTGTGCCGTGTTTGGATCAACTTATGTGTGTGAAGCAGCATTCTCAAAAATGAACTTCATCAAGAACCGGTACAGTTCTCGACAGTGGCGTAGCAAGGGGATGCTAAGAGGGTCTATCATGCCCCGGCCAAATGATCCGTTTCACTAATTCTATATTCTAGTTTACTATATGTTTTTAAGGGGGGGGGGGGCGCTAAAAAGGTATCGTGTCCCGGGCGCCAGTTATGCTCGCTACGTCACTGGATCTCGACTCACAGTTGACCACCATAACACCTAGATGAGAATCAGCTGCACGAACATGACCCCAAATTTCAAGCAGGTTGTTCAAAATAAAAATGTTTTCCCCATTGAACATTAACCATGATAAACTTTGTGAGAAGTCTTTTTGAATTTATATGTACTTTAAATTGATTTTCTTGTATTCTAAATATCATAATAAAAAATCTTGATTTGACATTTATGTACTTCATTTCACTGGTATCCATTGTGTTTTGCACGTAAGGTAACAACTAATTTCAAAGAAAAGTTTTACTAAGCGAAGCAAGTAGCCTTAGTTAAGTAGAGTAGTTGGTAACTTGGTGGAAGGAGATAGTAGAAGGAGTTGGGGGAGATGTTTAAGTTTTCTGGACCGCGAAAGTTTTGCAATGTTTTTAAACGGACCTACAGGAAAAATAATTAGTGGCCACTGCTCTAGAGTCTAGACCAGTCGTGCCCAAATTGCGATTCGCGGAGACTTTCAAGTACGACATTGAGTTATTTAATTACAAAATACGATTGAAACTTTCTATGAGTGCATATTTTAAATTTTTTATGTTAAAAAATGGTTTGACATTGTTGAATACGGTGCCTAACAGTCTTATGATAAAAACTCGATCAAAAAGAATTGAATTTAATCTTTTTTTAAAGTAAAACAGATAGGCGTTGAATAAAATGTCACTTTCCAAATGTATAACCCTCTCAGGCCTGATTATCTAATCCGAATTTGAACTTGAACCCATTTAAGGCAACAATGGACATTCAGACTGACAAAAATATGTCCACAAAACGATTTTTTTTCCTTTCACAAAATGATTCTGTAACTCATCAGCTTTAAATTAAAAAAAGTATGTTGATCCGATCATTATTAACCGAGTTAAAAGTATTTTTTCAAACGTAAAAAATGGAAATGTTACGCTAAATTAAAACTTTAAATGCTATTTTCTCAAAACATATCGTCTTCATGTCGTTTCGGTAAGTTCAAAATGTTCCATGTATCATAGTTTTTCTTGAATTTTCATAAAATTTCAGAAAATGATTATTTATATATGTTAGAATAAAACTTACTAATAAATTCATTATACTATTTCAAAGAAACTTTTACAATCAAAAATATTTTTTTGACAAAATTTTGCATAAAATGACCTATTTTTATCGATTTCTTTTCTAGTTTTTATAAATATGGCTGTAAATCAAATATTTCTATAACTTTTATTATAACTATATAAAGAGAGCTTAAGAAAGAAAATTAGATATCTGACACAAAAATTGATGTGCATGAAGCATTTTTAAATAGAGTAATTAACAAACTGATTTTAATTAATATCTTAATTAATTACATTCTGATTTTTTCTTTAAATTAGAATTTTCATCTCTAAACAACACTGTAAAAGTATACAAAATTTCATAGCAATTGGTTGATAAATAAATAAAAAAGTTTTTCATGGTCCATCGTCGCCTTAATTGCAAAACAGAAGTATTTTAGTTATAAATAAATAAATAAAATTAATAATTTTTAGTATTTCTATATGAATCTTATAATTTTGAATCGATGTTCTTCTTTAATTCAAATTTTCTTAATTTTAACTTATATGAAATAAAAACACATATTAATATTTAAATATGAAATTTTAGTAGCGTGAATTTTTCTAAAAACAAACAAAAGGGGTAAGAAAAACTTTTTTTAATTTTTATTGTACAATTTATTGATTTTTCACTGATCTTAAAAAAATTTGCTTTTTTATTCTTTTTATTTTTTTACTCTTTTCCTAATATTTGAGAACAATTTTACTACTTCAAACAATATTTCGTTGACGATATTTTGTTGTAAAAAAAAAAAAAAAATTACGCACCACTGCTCAAATCAATCCTTCAAGATTTTTAAATATTACAAAAATTTTTTAGAAATCTTGAATATTTTTCTTCCATTTAATTTATTCCTCAATATTAATTCGCTATATTATTTTAAAGAGCAATTTTGAATTTCGCAAAAATTAAATACATGAATAAAAACACTTAATAAAGTTCAATAATATTTTCCTATTAAAAACATTTCTTTTCATTTCATGCCTCAATTAAAGTTTTCATTCGGGAAATTAATCTTCCATGTAAACAATATGAATTCATCTCTTAAATATCTGCTAAATTTGAGTTTCAGAAATTTAAGTATAGGAACAAACAAAAAGAAAAAAAAAATCCTCAAAAAGTCAATCTTAAGATGTGTGCAGAAAATTTAATAATTTACGTCATCGATTATTTTAAATTTGATCGAAAACAGATAACAAAGATATAAACAATATCGTAATTTGAAAAAAAAAATTATTTTAAGAAAATAACTGTAAAATCTACATTTTCACTGTTTGTACATATATATATATATAACATATATATAATCAGTGGCGTAGCTAGAACTTTTGCCGCCCGGGGCGGTCTCCAATTTGCCGCCCTTTCTAAGTCAATCATTGGTGGTTTTTATAAATTAATAAACATAAATAGATAATTGTAATTGAGACAAACTATATGTGGGGAACTTTTTTACCATTGGATTCCATATTTAAATTAGGCAGTAATAAAGGAGGCCGCTTAAGTTGATATACCTATAAATGCAACTTTTATAAAGACCACAAGAAACTTACGGAGGTCGCAGTTTCCCCACCTATGAGACAAAACATATACCTAATTTATAAAAAAAATTCCATAAAATATGTTTTATTTTATGTGTTTATATTTATAAATAAAAATAAATAATTTCATTTCTTTTGGATAAACAAACAAATTGAACACATATGTGTATGTAAACAAAGCATATTTATATATTTACTCTTCTAACTTTCATAGTATAAAAATCGTGTATAATGCTCTCAAAATTTATATTATTTGTAATTTCTTGTTCTATAGACAATATTGCAAGATTTTGTAGTCATAAATCTCTCATTGTGGAACGAAGATAATTTTTTATCAACTTCAATTTGGAGAAGCTTTTTTCGCAACTAGCGACACTGATAGCAATTGTTAAAAATATTCTTAGCAAAATTAGAATGTTGGGTACAGAATTTTCCTATCTATACTGTTGAATAAATTTTAGTAGATCAAGAAGGCCTTCCTTACCGTCTTTCCAACGCTTTGCGTCTTCTTGTAGTGCAGGTACAGCCATAAAAACCTGGATCCCTTTTCTTTCAATATAGAACTGTTCTTTATCAATGTCAATAAAGTCATTTTTTTTTACATTCAAATTCTTGAATTAGCAGGTTACATGGTATTATACACGAATATTTTCTTGCAAGGACATGCAACTGATCAAAGCGTTCTTTTATTTCCTTTAGAATTCTATCCATTGATAAAAACATTTACATAGTACATAGAACTTCTACTCGACGTCGGCACCCTTGATGTCTGTATCCGAGCAAAATTTTTAGAGATAATATTTTCAACCCTACATTGACTTGACGATGAGGAAAAATATTCGAAATCATATAGTAATTCATAATTCGTAGAAATCGAATAGTAAACTTATGAATTGAACAAGTGGTTTTTTACAACTAATACTAAATAAAAATATGCCGCCCCAAAATATGTGCCGCCCGGTGCGGCCCGCACCCACCGCACACCCCTAGCTATAACATACCACTGTATATAACATATATATATATATATATATATATATATATATATATTCTAGATATATATATATATATATATATATATATATATATATATATATATATATATATATATAAATATATATATATATATATATATATATATATATATATATATATATATATATATATATATATTAATATATATATATATATTATATATATATATATATATATATATATATATGAATGTATATATGGATAAAAAACAAATTGTGTAAGGTTTAAAATCACTAACCTTGAAATCTCCGAAACAGTGATTAAGGGTTCCGGTATCGTCTTGAACAAAAGTTTCAGGCACTGTATGTGGCTCTGGTTCTTGGAAAACGGTATTCTCTCCTGCTTCCGTAACACGGCATTCAGTGTCATAAGGACGTAGTACAGTCGCCTAAGTTTCTCATAGGTACCGTAAGCTAAGTTGAACCCGTCGTTATGACACTTGACATCTTCGAAGAATAAAGGGAAAAGTCTCCTCCTAAAAGAGAAGCACACTATTACACTGAGAACCGAACCTTAATTTGCCTTAGTGTCGTGATTGTATAAATATCCATGGATAAAGTCCTCAACAAGCGAACTTCGTTGTACTCGAAGGGATTTTCTTTTAGATATTTCAGTGTAAGTACGCTTCCCAGTTTTAACAATATCATTAAAAAGGGCACTTTTAAAGTTATACTTTTGTCAGACACATTGATGAATTTGAAAAAAAAACTGTATTCTATAATTCAACAATAATATTTTCCTAGAGGAAGATTGCAGGGCTCAGCGATGTTTTTTGACGTTCGCAACCTTTATAGAAACAATTTGTTAGAATTCTGAGTTTAAAAGTCACGGAGTTACTACCGATGTATGAAAGTACCAACAAATAGCAAGATGAATTTATCCCTTATACACTAGAGTCCTGTTAATCCGAAGTGATTGGGAACACACACTTTTCGGATTAACGAATTTTTCGGATTAAGCGAAATATTTCTAAAAATAAAATAAAATAACATAATAACGTGGGATTACACAAATATTACATATTACGTGTGATTATACAGTATATTTCATAAGGTCTGTCTAAACATAACCAAATCTCGGTACCAAATGGGTGATAAATGAACGGACCGTTGCCTAGTACAGTACAGTAGAGTGTAAGTTGTTCTAACAATACGTCACAGTGCTTGACAGTTGGAATTTAGACGATCATCATATTGTTGAAATGGTTTTGACAGAACCTATCAACGTCTCAGACGAGAGTGAAAGTGAATCAAACGGTGACAGAGAGCAAAGGGTATCCCACTCAGACGCCGCGACTGAATTTCATGTAGAGCTACGCTACATAGAGCAACACCACCTCGACCCAGCGGACACCATTTTTCTAACGCGTCAGCGTAATTTGGCTTCAAGGGAGAGGTATTTTTCTCTTTGAAAAAAAAAAGTTAACAGATTTTACAAACCAATGAAGTCCAGTAATAATTAGTTCAGTGCATTGTCTAACTTTGAATTTTCTTGAAATTTTCAGAAATATACTTTATACTACTTAGTATCACTGTGGTTTTATTGAAAACTTAGTTCTTTTTTACTTTTCGTTTCGGATTACCAAAGTTCGTATTATCGGGACTCTACTGCGATTTCATCGAGAAATTCACTATACTGTGTTGAATATCGTATATTGTGTTGAATTGGCCCAAAACTGTAGCTCTGTAATGGAAGACATAGCTGAACGGTGAATCTTCTTCATTTTTAGTGAATTCTACCCCTCCCGTCTTTCCTAAAATTTTCTCATGATACTCTCCTATGAATATTTATAACAAGATGCTACTTTCCTGCGAATGTTTTAAAACACTGTCAAATAATGCGTTAAGTCAGAAACTTTTAATTCATTTATCTCTTTCAGATAAATCAGTTCGGTGGCAGAAATATTTAAAATTTGTACAAATTACAGAATAAGGTTTTGGGAGTAATATCATTATTAGTAATGTATTAAAATATAGATATACTAGCTGGATACCCGTGCTTCGATACGGAGTACGTTGAAATTAAATATAACGGTCAATGTATGCAGTTAATGAAAAAAATATTTATAATAAATACAAAGGTCAAAATATGCAATTAATGCCAAAAAAAAACAAAAAAATATATTTATAAAATATCGTAGCGGATATTTTTATAGACAAAATAATGTAGACGAAAATATTCAAATTAAATCTAATACAACATTCTAAAGAATATAGTAATGTTAATATAGTACAGTTTGAAGACCATTTCTTTTACAGCATTTTAATATTTTTTTGGATAATGTCTAATCGTCTGCCGCATTAGAAAGAAAAAAAAATACTTTTTTTGTCAATTTATTTCGTTGTTAATCCCGTGACGATAAATTAATTTAAAGTATCAAAACGAAAAGAAACCACGTGATCAGCATTCAATAAATTAAATTCTAAAAATTAATCTTTAAAAATTCACCCAAAATCAGAAAATAGAGGTAAAGATTCGAATGTATCTTCTAATATTTCAGGTTGAAAAAAATTTATACAAATACATGACATTACAGTAAATAACTATAGTTAATATAAATATATATATATATATATATATATATATATATATATATATATATATATATATAAGAGAAGCGGACAAGTGATCTGAACGTCCCTGGTTCGATGCTCGTCGCTGCAAATCTACCGCCGTGTTCACTAATGGTGGCTTGGGCACGTAAAATAGGGCGTGGCTACAATGTCCTCCATGTTCTCAAATTTATCTCTGGAGGTGCTGGGTGAAGTGTTCCGGTCTCGTCACTTGACTCGGTTCAAAATTACGTGACTGGTCATTTAGCCAAGTCGGACTCCGACTCTTGTGGTGCTATTAAAAACCTGAGCAGCACTTTCATTGCCCATAGCCTTCGGGACTTGACCTGATGTCACATGTCGGTCAAGGGGCATAAGCAACAACAACAACAATATATATATATATATTATATATATATGTATGTGTGTGGGGGGGGTGGGTGGTTGTGTATATTTATAGAAATATTAAATAGTATACATATATTTATATTGGTATGTGTGTGTAGTTGTGTATATTTATATAAATATAGAATAGTATACATATATATATTTATACACACACACACACACACACACACACATACATATATATATATATATATATATATATATATATATATATATATATATATATATATATATATATATATAAGAATAAGATGAAAGAGAAAACCAGTAATAGCTCCAAAGCCACTTGCAGCCTGGAACAAACAACATGTAAAGAAAAGTATGAATACGGTTTTTGACAGCATTTCTTCATCAGCGGTGTCAATACTGTCTAAAAACCAATGGATTGTTTCTGATGAGTATGATCTATTAAATAAACACACTCAGACACCGTACAATCCATTATTAACAGAAGAATTGATTAATAAATGAATAAAGTTTGAATAAAAGTACTTAACCAAAGAACACCAAGCCTGGCGCTAGTCAGAGTGGAAGTTAAGAACTTGTAACCGCAAGATGACTGACGTCATAAAACTTGCAACCATTGAGGTAGTGTATTCTCAGTTACAGACTTACTTAGGTTACCGTATTTTAAGACTATTATTCCTTTAATTATTTAGTTTTTATTATTGTTACTACTATGAGTTAATTTTATTATTATTTTATTTTACTTATGATTTTTATTTTTATTTTTAGTAGTTATTATTTCTTCTATTTTAACCTATTGTTATGTTTAACATATTAATGCAACAGAACAAACTATTCATTAAAACAAAAACAACCAATTATGTTTTTGGATAGACTTACTGGGTAATTATTACGAGTTAGCACAGCTTTCATGTCAATAATATGCTTAATCCTATTGTCTTTAGAACATAGCCTATTTATACGAACTAACTGATTTACAATAATGTTATTAAAAACAGATTTATGTAAACAGGTTAGATAATTTTGAAATTTAACAATATTAAAATTATAGTCAGATCTTTTGTCGTATAAGTCAAAAGTAAATTTACTGTGAGTACTTAATTTAATATTAATATCTAGAAAGTTTACATTAATATTATCATGGCTACTTTTAATTAGTTCCAAATTAGGAGGGTAAAAATTTAAGTCTATAGGGTTATTACTTTTATTAATTACTATTATATCATCTATATGTCTAAATATATTGTAATTGCTATTTTCTATATTATTAATTTCAAAATAATATAAGTATAAATTAGCTAGCATACTTGAAGCATTACCACCTTGTGGTACACCTTTGGACTGTAAGTATATACTATTATTATGAACTATGTAATTATGTTTAGTTACTAATTCTAGGAGCCTATTGAAACGAGTTAGTTTAATTTCGTTGCTTAAGTATTGAATATTATTTTGTACTAACATTATGATTATTCTATTTAAATCAATTATATCAATATTATTAAATAGATCTTTAAAATCATAAGTCACAATATATTTACAGTTATCTAATGTTTGTAGTTTTCTAATTAGACTATAGCTATTATCAATTATTCCACAAACACCAGATGTTATACTTTTATAGATTAATTTAAGGTATTTTAATAATAATTTACTTGCTTTTGTAGCATAAGTGTTGTGACCACAGGTTACTGCTCTAAACGCAATAGGTGTTTTATGAAATTTAGGAACTAAAGTTATATAAGGAAAAAGATAATTGTAAGAAGAAATACCTAGTAGTTTATATTTTGCTATGATTTTCTTAATAATAATACTAATAGTTTCTTTTAATGGCTGAAAAAGATCACTATTTTCTAGCTGTTTTTTTTAAACATATGGCAAAATATTTTTTACAAATTATAGCATAGTTGTTGGCTGCTTTATCTACATAAGTGACTATAAAGTCATCTTGTAATTTTGTAATAGCAGCTTTAAAGTGTTTATAGGAATTATTAATGTTATTACTATTATTGGGTAATTTAGCTTGTACTAGTTTTAGTAAATTAATTTTCCATGGGTTGAATGCTTCTGTAGGTACAGAGTAATTAATTGCTATTTTGTAAATAAATTTATCTAAATCAGCATTTAAGAAACTTATTATTTTCTTATTATTATTAGTACTAGGTAATCGAAACTTAGTTCTCAAATTCATCAACTCTCGCAGTGCAACATCTTCCACAATATCCAAATTGCCTGTTATTGCATGACCATGTGTCGTATCTAAATAACTATTGTAAATGGGCAGATGACAAACACAAGTTAAATTTATTGACTCAGAAAAATTTTTGGAAACCTGATTATAGTTAAATATACGTCTACCCATAGGCAGAGTATATTTAAGGGCACGTTTTATTTTTATTTCTTTTATAGGAAACATATCATGAAGTTTATCA
Organism: Dolomedes plantarius; assembly: GCA_907164885.2. Taxonomy (NCBI): domain Eukaryota; kingdom Metazoa; phylum Arthropoda; class Arachnida; order Araneae; family Dolomedidae; genus Dolomedes; species Dolomedes plantarius. Next base: position 34,336,314 of record OU015503.1, on the reverse strand, counting down.
AATATACTATTGAAGTTTATATTATTTAGTTTATGGTTAGTAAAATTTAGTACACAATATGTGTTATTAGCTGAATTTTGTTTTTTATATAAGTTTATTTTTAAATGTTTTGCCCGTGTTAATATTAAATCATATACCAGATGCTGATAATGATAATTCTTTATTTTCGTACTTAAAAATAGTTGATATAGCTTAATGATATGTTTTTTAACGATAGAAAAAATCCAAGCTTTTAATTTTTTATATTGATAATCAATTATAAACCTTTCCTGAAAACTTATTAAGGCATTTTTATATAAGTTACTATCAAAAGTCTTACTTTTATTATAACTTTTACCTCTTTTAGTTCTTTTTGAGGACTGAGTAATTTCGATTAGATTAGGGTAAATAGGTTCAGCTGACACATCAGTAAAATTAAATTTAACTATATTTTTCTGTTTATAAATTTGATTAAGGCCATATGGAAAGAGAGTTTTATGTTTTTGCATATAAATATTTTCATAATATAACCTTTCAGAGGGTGATTTAATTATATCAAGAATGGAGATAACAATATTTTCAAAATTATGTTTTTTGAAGTGATCAAATTCAATGTTAAGTGGTTGACTATTTAGTGTATTATATTTTTTTATATTAGAACGGTGTAAATTTATTCTAATATGTAGTGGATTAGAAGTTTGTCATATATATTCCATATGACAACAACTACAAGTGATTTTGTATATGCAATTATAAGTTTTGCAGAAATTTTATTTTTTTGAATTTACTTGTATTTGTGAATTATGTGCTAGGGGACAAGTTTTACATAGCTTATTAGTGCATTTATCAAAAACCAACGCCTTTTGCCTGACTTGATAACTTGGAGAGGGCACAGAGAAAGAAGATGAAGATAATTGGTAATTGTTTGACGATCCATTGATACCCCAATAAGTATCAATGTACCGAGCATTGACATCAGAAGTATGATATACCAATTTGCCAGTCGCTAGATATGTTTTACTATAACTCATGATATTAAGAAAGTATAGGTTCAATTGAACCAACATAGTAGCTTAGTAAAAAGCTTAAGAGAATATAAAGAATAATTTATGTATGAAATAAAACTAAACAATAGTAGTATATTTTGAGTAATATAATTTTATACACCAATAATGTGATTAACTATTCTTAGAAAATTAAATTGTTTAACTTGCTTAAAATAATTAATGATTTTACCTATTTACAGTTCACAAATAATATTAACAATTCAATAAAATAATATGCTGATATACATATGTAAAATAATAAATAAAAATGTATCAATAGAAGATAAAGTGGAAAAATTAATATAGATTAAATGTTTAATCTCATAAACAAAACTATAATTTATATATATATATATATATATATATATATATATATATATATATATATTCCATAAAAATATCTTATTTATATCCTCTTATTTTGAATTTTTCCCTGGCAGCGTAAATATGCTCAGTGTCAGCTTTGGTGACATAAACTAAACTTTCATAAAATTAACTAACAGATAGGAATTTTGATTTTCTCACTGTAATTAGCATTTCAAAATTCTATTCTAGAATATCTTATATTTGAAAAAATAGAAAGATTAAAAATGTTTAAAAATATAAGACATTTTAAATAGTTTGAAAATCTGAAAAAAATGTCATCATGTCACATAATAAATTAATTTATATATTTTCCATCCACTTGAACTTATGTGAATTGTTTGATACGCTTAAGAAAAATAGGTTTATTGCTAACTAACATTTTCTTTGTGTATAATAATCCAGCAATCTGACGGTATTTATTTTCAATGGCATGTTTTGAAACGTAGTAGGAAAAAAATATAAAATAATTGCACGATAGTAGTATAAAAATGACAGTTCCGCGCCAGGATTAAGGGGAGGGGCTTAAAGTGGGCGGAGCTAACTGAGTGACGTGGACCAATCAGAGTGCAGCTGGCCACCTGGCGGTCGATTTGGACCAATCAGGAGAGGGCAGCGCTGCTATCGCCCCCTAGCGGGAAAGAGTGGAACCTTGTAGTTCAGCAGAATCTTGGAGGGAGTATGTGCTCTGCGGAACGCCACCTATCGGTTAAACAGGGAACTAAATTTCGTACAAGGATTGGAGGTCAGGGCATATTTTTTTCAGTGCTGCCATCTGATGCTGAAAGCTAGAACTACATTTTTGGGGACTTAGAAATTTTTTAATATAAGGTTACGAGTATATTTTTGCAACTTTACATAAGTATAACCACTAATGAATAGAATTAAGTGTAGAAAATAAATCACTTACCCACTAGTAGTAAACTTTGTTAAAAATAATTATAAAAACCTGAAAAAAAATAATTTTTTAAAGAATTGTTCCCACCACCACCCGACATGACACGAGCATATCGCAACAATTCAAATTATTAAATCTAAAAGAGAAGATATTAAATTAACGCTGAAATAAAAATGTTAATTAACAACATGAGCATACTGCAATAGTCTGCATTATTAAATCTGTAAGAGAAGATATTAAATTTATGCTGAAATAAAAATTTTAATTGTTGACATGAGCATACTGCATTATTATATCTAAAAAGAGAAGGCATTAAATTTGCGCTGCGCACATATATACACTTAAGGGTACCCTTTGAAAAGAATAATAAAACATATACAAAAAAAATAAAATTTAAATTTTTAAGTTGTTTCCCACCACCACCCGTTGTTATACAACACAACATTGTTATATAACAACGCAACAACTTGAAGAACTGTGCACAGTTTTATATAGAAATATTTTTTTTTCTTTTTTTTTCTTTTAAAAGTATTTTCCATGGGAATTGAACCCGTTAAGGAAATATTACCTGACTACTTTTAGCGACGTAATACCGTTACGCTATGAATCGTCGGAAGTTCAGTGAATTATATTCTATAACAGAGAGAATATTTTTATGAATTTACTAGAATTAATTATCAAAAATAAATATAACGTCATCTATTGTTTAAAAATAAAACTTAGAAAATTTAATACAAGGTTTTGAGTATATTTTTCAAAACTTTAAATGTTTTTAGTCGAATTCTAACTTAAAATATATATATTATCAACTTAGTAGTTCGAAAAAAAAAAAGGGCTTATTTTCAGGACATTAAAATTGTTTTGCTATGTTTTTTAACGTGATATATAATTTTACATAGATACATTCGCTAAATAATACAAAATAATAATAAATTTGTACATAGATAGACTAAAACGAATATTTTTTTCTTTTACTTTAAATTTTTTTTTATTAGGTTTTTAAACTTAAAACATATTATCAATTTAATAGTTTGGAAAAAGTATTTATTACAGAACATTCCATACTAGTATGAAAAAAATGAGAAATATTATTTGAACATTGAAAAAAACATTCCATGAAAGCTAACAAGGATATTTTTACGCATAAAATTATTGAAAACAGATGTTAAATTTAAAATATCTTTAATTTTCATGCTAATATCAATTTCAAGTATAATATAACTTAGATATATCTTTAAACCCATTTAAACATAACTTGAAGACATTAAATTATACAATTACCATCTAGAACCTGAAACTTAAAACATATTATCAATTTAATAGTTTGGAAAAAGTATTTATTTCAGAACATTACATACTAGCATGAAAAAAAATGAGAAATATTATTTGATCTTACCTTGAAAAACATTCCATGACAGCTAACAAGGGATATTTTTAGACATAAAATTATTTAAACAAAGCGGGAATTCCCCAGTAGAGATATTTTTTCCTATTAATATTAGAAATAAAAACTGAAATATGATTCAATCTAGATAATTATTTAAATTAAATACACATAACATACCAATCCATACTATTAAATCTGCAAGAGAAGATATTAAATTTACGCTAAAAAAATTTTTTAATTGTCGACATATGCATACTGCAATAGTCTACATTATTATCAAAAAGTTCATTGAATTATATTCTATAACAGAGAGAATATTTTTATGAATTTACTAAAATTAATTATCAAAAATAAATATAACGTCATCTATTGATTAAAAATGAAACTTAGAAAATTTAATACATGGTTTTGAGTATATTTTTCAAAACTTTAAATATTTTTAGTTGAAGGGCTTATTTTCAGGACTTTAAAATTGTTTTGCTATGTTTTTTAACGTGATATATAATTTTACATAGATACATTCGCAAAATAATACAAAATAATAAGAAATTTTTACATAGATAGTCTAAAACGAATATTTTTTTTCCTTTTACTTGATATTTTACACATGAAATTATTTTACAACAAGCGTTAAGTTTAAAATATCTATAATTTTTCTTAAGAATATTACTTTACAGTATAATATAATTTAGATAGAGCTTTGAAACCATTGTATCATTTAGTATAGAAAAAATTATTATTTGATCTTACCTTGAAAAACATTCCATGACAGCTAACAAGGGATATTTTTAGACATAAAATTATTTAAACAAAGCGGGAATTCCCCAGTAGAGTTATTTTTTCCTATTAATATTAGAAATAAAAACTGAAATATGATTCAATCTAGATAATTATTTAAATTAAATACACATAACATACCAATCCATACTATTAAATCTGCAAGAGAAGATATTAAATTTACGCTAAAAAAATTTTTTAATTGTCGACATATGCATACTGCAATAGTCTACATTATTATCAAAAAGTTCATTGAATTATATTCTATAACAGAGAGAATATTTTTATGAATTTACTAAAATTAATTATCAAAAATAAATATAACGTCATCTATTGATTAAAAATGAAACTTAGAAAATTTAATACATGGTTTTGAGTATATTTTTCAAAACTTTAAATATTTTTAGTTGAAGGGCTTATTTTCAGGACTTTAAAATTGTTTTGCTATGTTTTTTAACGTGATATATAATTTTACATAGATACATTCGCAAAATAATACAAAATAATAAGAAATTTTTACATAGATAGTCTAAAACGAATATTTTTTTTCCTTTTACTTGATATTTTTACACATGAAATTATTTTACAACAAGCGTTAAGTTTAAAATATCTATAATTTTTCTTAAGAATATTACTTTACAGTATAATATAATTTAGATAGAGCTTTGAAACCATTGTATCATTTAGTATAGAAAAAATTATTATTTGATCTTACCTTGAAAAACATTCCATGAAAGCTAACAAGGAATATTTTTAGACATGAAATTATTTAAACAAAGCGGGAATTCCCCAGTAGAGTTATTTTTTCCTTTTAATATTAGAAATAAAAACTGAAATATGATTCAATCTAGATAATTATTTAAATTAAATACACATACCATACCAATCCATACTATTAAATCTGCAAGAGAAGGTAACAAATTTATCTCACAATGTTAATAGAGAAGATTCTTACATTATCTGAAATAATACAGACTTTATCATGTTTAGAAGATATTTACAAGAGTTCATTTTAGAATTAAATGAATCATGGTTTGAATCCTACAACAGTAGGGGGTATGTGCAAACATGAAGACTTTAAATTATACAATTACCATCTAGAACCTGAAACTTAAAAATATATGTACCAATTTAAGTATCTTTATATAGTTTATGTACAGTTTTGAATATATTTCAAACCATAAGCACTTTTACAACTTTGAAAATATATTGTAAGTTAAGACGCTTACTAAAATTAAAAATATTTTATAGAGATAAAGACTTGAAAGATAAAATTTACAAGTTTTAATCCTAAATATTATATTTTATCCAGAAATGTAGACTATTAATATATGATTTTTAACCTTACATGCTTTCAACGATTACCTAAATTGCGATACAACCTTTAGACTTCCTTTTTAATAACATAAATATATATACATAAATGTTATCAAATTAAAATTTTTAATATACTTTCGTATAAGATAGTTTTCTACATGCAATTACCAAAATATTTTATCCTTACAGCAACAGAAATAATACAGACTTTATCATGTTTAGAAGATATTTACATGAGTTCATTTTAGAAGTAAATTGACCAAGGTTTAAATCTTACAGCGGTAGTGTTATACGTAGACAATATTTTTGCTTTATATAAGAAAATAGTTACTATATATTTTAAAATTAAAATTAGTTTTGTTAAGAATAAAACTTTGCTGGATATTTTATAATATAAGCATATACCAAACTCTCATAGTTATCATTTTCATCAGTTAACGGTTTAAAATATACAATTGGCTAAAATACATATTCAATTATTTAAAAGTAGGATAAGCTAATAGAATTTTTATATCAAAGTTGTTCGATTATTGCTTACAAGACTTTAAATATAAAGTTTAATGAAACTGGATCAATTTAACTTTCCTTTTGATACATCTAGAGAAAAATTATCTGAAAAGTATGATGATTTTAACATAACTAAAGAATTCGCTGAAAAGAAAATGATCAAGCAAGAATCTGCAGAAAAAGAGTCAATATACGATGATTTCATTTTAAACAGTATCCCACAAACTGTGAAAAAACGTGCTTCTAATCTGATATCTATTTTGAAACAATAGCCCACCATAATATCATGGAATGACAAGGTTAAGTGATATATCAAGGAAAACCTTATGAAAGTTCTAATATTATTGATTTATTCAATTCAATTTTAACTAATAAGAAGAAAAGTGTCAATACCCAAGCTGGATTTTTATCAGTGTTAAAGCGATTAAATATCGCACAACATTTCATACAAAACAAGCATTTATCTGTACAGCAACAAGAAGAAAAAAATAGTTATCTCTTTAATAAAATCTGTTTTAAAACTATATATTAGTGTTTTCATTTTTTTCTATGCATGCTTTTTAAATTAATTCACACATATGCATAATGAAATATACAAATTTATCTTTAAATTATCATTTATTTAACACATGAAAAAGTATTTACATAAAACAAATGAAGATTCACATTCACATTTTCCCATGTTCAATATAATATTTAAAATTCGTAAAAAATATCATGTAAATAATCCTTAAATGTTTTTATAGTAATATTATCAAAAAAGTTTCCATAATTATAATGACACGTACAATAATTTAAGCATATATTTTTTACGATGTCTCCCAGAATGATATGATACAATGAAGTCTTTCCCATACTTTCATACTTTTCAGAGATTGAAAGTGATACACAGCAATGTTCTTGGTTATGGGATTTCTCTATTTTACAATCATAGCATTTATAAATTTGATTAATACATCTACAGTACTCTTCGCGTATACAATGTAAATAATTTTCACGAGCTTGATTTATATCACAATGTTCTTTATAACATACACCTTTTTTAATCACCTCACGTCGAAGAATTCTAGGAAGACTTTTACATAGTAAAGTTTCCTGAATACAGTCATCAACATTTGTCATTTGTGATATAAAAGCCTTTCTTTGTTTAAAGTTCAATTTTATAAATAACGGATTTAATTGAAACTCACCAGTTTCCCTTATAAACATCTCTTGAAACATATAGTCTTCTCCATCGTTGGTAACACATAATTTCTGATTCACAATAAAAGACTTATCCGCATAAAGAGCATCGGATCTTAAAATTTTAGAACATAATTCACTCCACGTACTCGCACACATTTTAACACTCTGCTGTGCAGGATTCGAAACACCACATTCTCCAATATATATGTTAAATCCATCCTCGTTGTCCTGCAAACTGATACATTTACCATCGTATATATCCCATGATATGAAATACGATGTTGCACGCAACTGCTTGCTAATCTTTACACCAACAAGCTCTCCCTTAAATTTTTTTAAAGGCGATTCCATTCTTATCCACTCGCACAAAATAACAACCTATTCGTTTGAAAATCTAGCAAGCGACTAAGTTTTCTCCCCCCAAAAAAATCAACCTCACAAGATATGTCTGATCAGATAAGATAATGCATATCTACTACTAGTCACATATTTTGAAAAACACATTTTTATAAATACTTTTAAAAATTATTTTCTAAAAAAGGTTTTAAATTAATACTTTCAAAATTATTATTCTAAAAATTATTACACACATAAATAAATGCAATAATTCATCTTTAAATACTATATATAGAACATGGGAAAAAAGTACTTACAATTTAATCTTCTAATATATCTTCGTCAAAATATTTATGAAATATTTTAATGTTGTCGCTAGCGAGAAAATTAGTGTTATTATAGTGACATATGCAATAATTGTTGGTCATTTCATTTAAAGTCCTTTTAATATTTATATTAAATATAGCTGCTTTTCCCACAGCTTGATATTTTTCAATATCACTTGTGCTTAAGCAGCTATGTTGACGTTGTGAAGGATGGTCAAATTCACAGCCTCGACATTCATACAACTCACTGGATGTAATCATCACACTTTGTTTTATAACTTTGAAGAAATTTATCCGTGCTGTGGGAGAATCACAATGCTCTTTCACACAAGGTCCGTTTCTGTATACCCTATATTGTAACATGTTAGGGATGGTTTGAGTCAACAATGTCTTCTCTACACAGTCTATAATATCTGACGAATATTCTTGCAGTTTGTTGATTTGTTCCCGATTTAATTTTATACAAGAGTTTTTCAATCTGAAAACATTGTTCTCGTTTTTGAATAGTTGTTGCAACACACACTGTTCAGCGTTGTAAATCCCCACTAATTGATTATTAGCAACGAATGATTTTGTATTGTAAATTAATTGAAGTTGGGATATTTTCCACATAAAATCCCAAAATGTTGAGATGGTCGCCATTATACCGTTCTGAGTCGGTATACTGCTGTTATATTCACTAAATTCACGAATATGTACCCTTAGGCCTTTATGATCTTGATATATTAAAACGAAGACATTATATTCAATATTCCATGATGAAATTAATACTGGGCTGTTGCGATTTCTATAGTAATTCTCCATCCAGTCGTTTTCTGGTATCTCATCAGTAGAAACAGTGGATGAAGTTGAGGGGCCTGCAGAAACATTCCAATATGCAGATGTAGAGGTTGACGGATTCATTGTAGAAGGACCCGCAAGCTACAAAACATTTAAAGAGTCTTCGAAGGACGGAGCGTTAAATTCTGGCATATTCATTTTTAAAAATATTTGCTAAAATAGGATGATTATACTGCTAGCAACTAAACGTTTTGAATGAAAGTGAAATTCTACATAGAGCGTTTGATGTTTCAACATGTTATCTTTAGCTCCCCACCCCGCAAAGGGGAGATAACGCTCCCTTCTGCTATTGCATAGGGTGGGTTGAAATCCATCTTAAAGAGAAACATCTCGCCCTGCCATCTAGATAAAAATTGATAATAAGAATTTAGTCTCGCAAAAGTTGCACATTTTAGGGGAAATATTTGCAGGTAATAGCTTTTAAAGATCCCCTTTTTAAGATAAAGTGTTCTAAAGCAATTCATTCAGATAAGTACACCAATGCCATTCTTTAAAACTGAAATTTTCGAATCGTTTCGTGATTCTTTTAAAAACTCAATGAATATTTTCCCCCTATTTTTAGAAGAGGTAAAAAAATAACTTCTACTTTCACTGAGATAAGCTGTAAATACCTATAGCAAAGAAACTTATAGTATACACTTAATAACGAATATAAACGAAACTTATAGTATACACTTAATGAATAACCAATTCATTTAAAAAGCCTATAGCAAACCTATACCTATAGCAAAGAAGAATTAGGGTATTGTGAAAGGAATACTCGCTTTACACAGTTCATAAATTAATTTTTTTTTTAGTTTCGATTGACAAAATATGTCTTCTAACATGGAAAATCAAGATTCAACTCCTGATAATATCCCCGTAAGTATTCTCTGATTAATAATATTTTTAAACTTTTCTATTTTTAGAAATATAGTGATATATTTTTAACTTTCATGAATAGGAACTTATTATATATTTTAAATGTTAACTTAGTATATTTTTTTAATAGATAATAAACGAAACTTATAGTATACACTTAATGAATAACCAATTCATTTAAAAAGTTTATTTTATAATTGTTTTATTTATTTATTTTTTTATTTATTTTTCAAATGAATTAAAAAATAAATAAATAAAACAATTATAAAATAAACTTTTTAAGTGAATTGGTTATTCATTAAGTGTATACTATAAGTTTCGTTTATTATCTATTAAAAAAATATACTAAGTTAACATTTAAAATATATAATAAGTTCCTATTCATGAAAGTTAAAAATATATCACTATATTTCTAAAAATAGAAAAGTTTAAAAATATTATTAATCAGAGAATACTTACGGGGATATTATCAGGAGTTGAATCTTGATTTTCCATGTTAGAAGACATATTTTGTCAATCGAAACTAAAAAAAAATTAATTTATGAACTGTGTAAAGCGAGTATTCCTTTCACAATACCCTAATTCTTCTTTGCTATAGGTATAGGTTTGCTATAGGCTTTTTAAATGAATTGGTTATTCATTAAGTGTATACTATAAGTTTCGTTTATATTCGTTATTAAGTGTATACTATAAGTTTCTTTGCTATAGGTATTTACAGCTTATCTCAGTGAAAGTAGAAGTTATTTTTTTACCTCTTCTAAAAATAGGGGGAAAATATTCATTGAGTTTTTAAAAGAATCACGAAACGATTCGAAAATTTCAGTTTTAAAGAATGGCATTGGTGTACTTATCTGAATGAATTGCTTTAGAACACTTTATCTTAAAAAGGGGATCTTTAAAAGCTATTACCTGCAAATATTTCCCCTAAAATGTGCAACTTTTGCGAGACTAAATTCTTATTATCAATTTTTATCTAGATGGCAGGGCGAGATGTTTCTCTTTAAGATGGATTTCAACCCACCCTATGCAATAGCAGAAGGGAGCGTTATCTCCCCTTTGCGGGGTGGGGAGCTAAAGATAACATGTTGAAACATCAAACGCTCTATGTAGAATTTCACTTTCATTCAAAACGTTTAGTTGCTAGCAGTATAATCATCCTATTTTAGCAAATATTTTTAAAAATGAATATGCCAGAATTTAACGCTCCGTCCTTCGAAGACTCTTTAAATGTTTTGTAGCTTGCGGGTCCTTCTACAATGAATCCGTCAACCTCTACATCTGCATATTGGAATGTTTCTGCAGGCCCCTCAACTTCATCCACTGTTTCTACTGATGAGATACCAGAAAACGACTGGATGGAGAATTACTATAGAAATCGCAACAGCCCAGTATTAATTTCATCATGGAATATTGAATATAATGTCTTCGTTTTAATATATCAAGATCATAAAGGCCTAAGGGTACATATTCGTGAATTTAGTGAATATAACAGCAGTATACCGACTCAGAACGGTATAATGGCGACCATCTCAACATTTTGGGATTTTATGTGGAAAATATCCCAACTTCAATTAATTTACAATACAAAATCATTCGTTGCTAATAATCAATTAGTGGGGATTTACAACGCTGAACAGTGTGTGTTGCAACAACTATTCAAAACGAGAACAATGTTTTCAGATTGAAAAACTCTTGTATAAAATTAAATCGGGAACAAATCAACAAACTGCAAGAATATTCGTCAGATATTATAGACTGTGTAGAGAAGACATTGTTGACTCAAACCATCCCTAACATGTTACAATATAGGGTATACAGAAACGGACCTTGTGTGAAAGAGCATTGTGATTCTCCCACAGCACGGATAAATTTCTTCAAAGTTATAAAACAAAGTGTGATGATTACATCCAGTGAGTTGTATGAATGTCGAGGCTGTGAATTTGACCATCCTTCACAACGTCAACATAGCTGCTTAAGCACAAGTGATATTGAAAAATATCAAGCTGTGGGAAAAGCAGCTATATTTAATATAAATATTAAAAGGACTTTAAATGAAATGACCAACAATTATTGCATATGTCACTATAATAACACTAATTTTCTCGCTAGCGACAACATTAAAATATTTCATAAATATTTTGACGAAGATATATTAGAAGATTAAATTGTAAGTACTTTTTTCCCATGTTCTATATATAGTATTTAAAGATGAATTATTGCATTTATTTATGTGTGTAATAATTTTTAGAATAATAATTTTGAAAGTATTAATTTAAAACCTTTTTTAGAAAATAATTTTTAAAAGTATTTATAAAAATGTGTTTTTCAAAATATGTGACTAGTAGTAGATATGCATTATCTTATCTGATCAGACATATCTTGTGAGGTTGATTTTTTTGGGGGGGAGAAAACTTAGTCGCTTGCTAGATTTTCAAACGAATAGGTTGTTATTTTGTGCGAGTGGATAAGAATGGAATCGCCTTTAAAAAAATTTAAGGGAGAGCTTGTTGGTGTAAAGATTAGCAAGCAGTTGCGTGCAACATCGTATTTCATATCATGGGATATATACGATGGTAAATGTATCAGTTTGCAGGACAACGAGGATGGATTTAACATATATATTGGAGAATGTGGTGTTTCGAATCCTGCACAGCAGAGTGTTAAAATGTGTGCGAGTACGTGGAGTGAATTATGTTCTAAAATTTTAAGATCCGATGCTCTTTATGCGGATAAGTCTTTTATTGTGAATCAGAAATTATGTGTTACCAACGATGGAGAAGACTATATGTTTCAAGAGATGTTTATAAGGGAAACTGGTGAGTTTCAATTAAATCCGTTATTTATAAAATTGAACTTTAAACAAAGAAAGGCTTTTATATCACAAATGACAAATGTTGATGACTGTATTCAGGAAACTTTACTATGTAAAAGTCTTCCTAGAATTCTTCGACGTGAGGTGATTAAAAAAGGTGTATGTTATAAAGAACATTGTGATATAAATCAAGCTCGTGAAAATTATTTACATTGTATACGCGAAGAGTACTGTAGATGTATTAATCAAATTTATAAATGCTATGATTGTAAAATAGAGAAATCCCATAACCAAGAACATTGCTGTGTATCACTTTCAATCTCTGAAAAGTATGAAAGTATGGGAAAGACTTCATTGTATCATATCATTCTGGGAGACATCGTAAAAAATATATGCTTAAATTATTGTACGTGTCATTATAATTATGGAAACTTTTTTGATAATATTACTATAAAAACATTTAAGGATTATTTACATGATATTTTTACGAATTTTAAATATTATATTGAACATGGGAAAATGTGAATGTGAATCTTCATTTGTTTTATGTAAATACTTTTTCATGTGTTAAATAAATGATAATTTAAAGATAAATTTGTATATTTCATTATGCATATGTGTGAATTAATTTAAAAAGCATGCATAGAAAAAAATGAAAACACTAATATATAGTTTTAAAACAGATTTTATTAAAGAGATAACTATTTTTTTCTTCTTGTTGCTGTACAGATAAATGCTTGTTTTGTATGAAATGTTGTGCGATATTTAATCGCTTTAACACTGATAAAAATCCAGCTTGGGTATTGACACTTTTCTTCTTATTAGTTAAAATTGAATTGAATAAATCAATAATATTAGAACTTTCATAAGGTTTTCCTTGATATATCACTTAACCTTGTCATTCCATGATATTATGGTGGGCTATTGTTTCAAAATAGATATCAGATTAGAAGCACGTTTTTTCACAGTTTGTGGGATACTGTTTAAAATGAAATCATCGTATATTGACTCTTTTTCTGCAGATTCTTGCTTGATCATTTTCTTTTCAGCGAATTCTTTAGTTATGTTAAAATCATCATACTTTTCAGATAATTTTTCTCTAGATGTATCAAAAGGAAAGTTAAATTGATCCAGTTTCATTAAACTTTATATTTAAAGTCTTGTAAGCAATAATCGAACAACTTTGATATAAAAATTCTATTAGCTTATCCTACTTTTAAATAATTGAATATGTATTTTAGCCAATTGTATATTTTAAACCGTTAACTGATGAAAATGATAACTATGAGAGTTTGGTATATGCTTATATTATAAAATATCCAGCAAAGTTTTATTCTTAACAAAACTAATTTTAATTTTAAAATATATAGTAACTATTTTCTTATATAAAGCAAAAATATTGTCTACGTATAACACTACCGCTGTAAGATTTAAACCTTGGTCAATTTACTTCTAAAATGAACTCATGTAAATATCTTCTAAACATGATAAAGTCTGTATTATTTCTGTTGCTGTAAGGATAAAATATTTTGGTAATTGCATGTAGAAAACTATCTTATACGAAAGTATATTAAAAATTTTAATTTGATAACATTTATGTATATATATTTATGTTATTAAAAAGGAAGTCTAAAGGTTGTATCGCAATTTAGGTAATCGTTGAAAGCATGTAAGGTTAAAAATCATATATTAATAGTCTACATTTCTGGATAAAATATAATATTTAGGATTAAAACTTGTAAATTTTATCTTTCAAGTCTTTATCTCTATAAAATATTTTTAATTTTAGTAAGCGTCTTAACTTACAATATATTTTCAAAGTTGTAAAAGTGCTTATGGTTTGAAATATATTCAAAACTGTACATAAACTATATAAAGATACTTAAATTGGTACATATATTTTTAAGTTTCAGGTTCTAGATGGTAATTGTATAATTTAAAGTCTTCATGTTTGCACATACCCCCTACTGTTGTAGGATTCAAACCATGATTCATTTAATTCTAAAATGAACTCTTGTAAATATCTTCTAAACATGATAAAGTCTGTATTATTTCAGATAATGTAAGAATCTTCTCTATTAACATTGTGAGATAAATTTGTTACCTTCTCTTGCAGATTTAATAGTATGGATTGGTATGGTATGTGTATTTAATTTAAATAATTATCTAGATTGAATCATATTTCAGTTTTTATTTCTAATATTAAAAGGAAAAAATAACTCTACTGGGGAATTCCCGCTTTGTTTAAATAATTTCATGTCTAAAAATATTCCTTGTTAGCTTTCATGGAATGTTTTTCAAGGTAAGATCAAATAATAATTTTTTCTATACTAAATGATACAATGGTTTCAAAGCTCTATCTAAATTATATTATACTGTAAAGTAATATTCTTAAGAAAAATTATAGATATTTTAAACTTAACGCTTGTTGTAAAATAATTTCATGTGTAAAAATATCAAGTAAAAGGAAAAAAAATATTCGTTTTAGACTATCTATGTAAAAATTTCTTATTATTTTGTATTATTTTGCGAATGTATCTATGTAAAATTATATATCACGTTAAAAAACATAGCAAAACAATTTTAAAGTCCTGAAAATAAGCCCTTCAACTAAAAATATTTAAAGTTTTGAAAAATATACTCAAAACCATGTATTAAATTTTCTAAGTTTCATTTTAATCAATAGATGACGTTATATTTATTTTTGATAATTAATTTTAGTAAATTCATAAAAATATTCTCTCTGTTATAGAATATAATTCAATGAACTTTTGATAATAATGTAGACTATTGCAGTATGCATATGTCGACAATTAAAAAATTTTTTTAGCGTAAATTTAATATCTTCTCTTGCAGATTTAATAGTATGGATTGGTATGTTATGTGTATTTAATTTAAATAATTATCTAGATTGAATCATATTTCAGTTTTTATTTCTAATATTAATAGGAAAAAATAACTCTACTGGGGAATTCCCGCTTTGTTTAAATAATTTTATGTCTAAAAATATCCCTTGTTAGCTGTCATGGAATGTTTTTCAAGGTAAGATCAAATAATAATTTTTTCTATACTAAATGATACAATGGTTTCAAAGCTCTATCTAAATTATATTATACTGTAAAGTAATATTCTTAAGAAAAATTATAGATATTTTAAACTTAACGCTTGTTGTAAAATAATTTCATGTGTAAAAATATCAAGTAAAAGGAAAAAAAATATTCGTTTTAGACTATCTATGTAAAAATTTCTTATTATTTTGTATTATTTTGCGAATGTATCTATGTAAAATTATATATCACGTTAAAAAACATAGCAAAACAATTTTAAAGTCCTGAAAATAAGCCCTTCAACTAAAAATATTTAAAGTTTTGAAAAATATACTCAAAACCATGTATTAAATTTTCTAAGTTTCATTTTTAATCAATAGATGACGTTATATTTATTTTGATAATTAATTTTAGTAAATTCATAAAAATATTCTCTCTGTTATAGAATATAATTCAATGAACTTTTTGATAATAATGTAGACTATTGCAGTATGCATATGTCGACAATTAAAAAATTTTTTTAGCGTAAATTTAATATCTTCTCTTGCAGATTTAATAGTATGGATTGGTATGTTATGTGTATTTAATTTAAATAATTATCTAGATTGAATCATATTTCAGTTTTTATTTCTAATATTAATAGGAAAAAATATCTCTACTGGGGAATTCCCGCTTTGTTTAAATAATTTTATGTCTAAAAATATCCCTTGTTAGCTGTCATGGAATGTTTTTCAAGGTAAGATCAAATAATATTTCTCATTTTTTTTCATGCTAGTATGTAATGTTCTGAAATAAATACTTTTTCCAAACTATTAAATTGATAATATGTTTTAAGTTTCAGGTTCTAGATGGTAATTGTATAATTTAATGTCTTCAAGTTATGTTTAAATGGGTTTAAAGATATATCTAAGTTATATTATACTTGAAATTGATATTAGCATGAAAATTAAAGATATTTTAAATTTAACATCTGTTTTCAATAATTTTATGCGTAAAAATATCCTTGTTAGCTTTCATGGAATGTTTTTTTCAATGTTCAAATAATATTTCTCATTTTTTTCATACTAGTATGGAATGTTCTGTAATAAATACTTTTTCCAAACTATTAAATTGATAATATGTTTTAAGTTTAAAAACCTAATAAAAAAAAATTTAAAGTAAAAGAAAAAAATATTCGTTTTAGTCTATCTATGTACAAATTTATTATTATTTTGTATTATTTAGCGAATGTATCTATGTAAAATTATATATCACGTTAAAAAACATAGCAAAACAATTTTAATGTCCTGAAAATAAGCCCTTTTTTTTTTCGAACTACTAAGTTGATAATATATATATTTTAAGTTAGAATTCGACTAAAAACATTTAAAGTTTTGAAAAATATACTCAAAACCTTGTATTAAATTTTCTAAGTTTTATTTTTAAACAATAGATGACGTTATATTTATTTTTGATAATTAATTCTAGTAAATTCATAAAAATATTCTCTCTGTTATAGAATATAATTCACTGAACTTCCGACGATTCATAGCGTAACGGTATTACGTCGCTAAAAGTAGTCAGGTAATATTTCCTTAACGGGTTCAATTCCCATGGAAAATACTTTTAAAAGAAAAAAAAAGAAAAAAAAATATTTCTATATAAAACTGTGCACAGTTCTTCAAGTTGTTGCGTTGTTATATAACAATGTTGTGTTGTATAACAACGGGTGGTGGTGGGAAACAACTTAAAAATTTAAATTTTATTTTTTTTGTATATGTTTTATTATTCTTTTCAAAGGGTACCCTTAAGTGTATATATGTGCGCAGCGCAAATTTAATGCCTTCTCTTTTTAGATATAATAATGCAGTATGCTCATGTCAACAATTAAAATTTTTATTTCAGCATAAATTTAATATCTTCTCTTACAGATTTAATAATGCAGACTATTGCAGTATGCTCATGTTGTTAATTAACATTTTTATTTCAGCGTTAATTTAATATCTTCTCTTTTAGATTTAATAATTTGAATTGTTGCGATATGCTCGTGTCATGTCGGGTGGTGGTGGGAACAATTCTTTAAAAAATTATTTTTTTTCAGGTTTTTATAATTATTTTTAACAAAGTTTACTACTAGTGGGTAAGTGATTTATTTTCTACACTTAATTCTATTCATTAGTGGTTATACTTATGTAAAGTTGCAAAAATATACTCGTAACCTTATATTAAAAAATTTCTAAGTCCCCAAAAATGTAGTTCTAGCTTTCAGCATCAGATGGCAGCACTGAAAAAAATATGCCCTGACCTCCAATCCTTGTACGAAATTTAGTTCCCTGTTTAACCGATAGGTGGCGTTCCGCAGAGCACCTACTCCCTCCAAGATTCTGCTGAACTACAAGGTTCCACTCTTTCCCGCTAGGGGGCGATAGCAGCGCTGCCCTCTCCTGATTGGTCCAAATCGACCGCCAGGTGGCCAGCTGCACTCTGATTGGTCCACGTCACTCAGTTAGCTCCGCCCACTTTAAGCCCCTCCCCTTAATCCTGGCGCGGAACTGTCATTTTTATACTACTCACGATAAAAAGAACTTTTTTTATACCACGTTTTAAAATTGTTTGTTCAATCATATAAATTTACTATTCTATGTATTAATAAATACTTTTAAAATTTTTTTTGATGAATTATCCCTTTAATTTGAAAGAAAATTATGAAACGTGTAATAAAGAGAGCAATTATAAGAAAATTTAAAACAACAAAATATACTGAAAATGAATTCAAATCAGCTTAAAGATGGCTAAAAGTACTAAATGAATGCATTGTCATCGTGTTCTGAGCTATTCTAAAAGTTTCAAATGTCAAGCTAGTCGGGAAGTTAGTTAAACATCGATTGCAAGATTTGTACTGGACAAACACACAAACAAGAAAGCGAGTTAATAAAAACATGGTAAAAATGTATACTTACGTGAGAAACATAAAAAGAGAGATTAAATAAGGCAGCATATTATCAGCACTTATTTGAAATAGAGAACCATAACGCAGTAACCGTTGAGTGGCCTCGAAATCCCGGAGCAAGTAGGGGTGATGAAATACGTCTACGGAAAAGTTTTCCTCTAAAGGACATTCAAAATCTTGCAAAGCAGAGTTCCTCCGTATTGCAGCACACTTTCTTAGCTTGCGTAAGGCATACGGTTCAAGTAAGATTCTCACTGCATCATTCGATGTAAAAGGAAAGATTTCGATCACACTGAATAACACTTCAACGTAAATGTCAACAAGATCATCAAGCTGCAGATATGGACTGAAATATTTTAAAGAGCGAAAAATAAGGACCGACTGGTCTTTGCATCTGTCGACCACGGTGTCCCCTGCACGAGCTCTAAAATAATGTATCAATTTGTCACAAAACTCTTCATCGCTTATCGAAGCAAGTTGATCACGAGGAATACGATGTTGGGAGCGCTCCTCCATGTTTGAGGCCATTTCGTGTGAAGACGTTTTCACCACTTCTGTTACTGCTGACTTATGATGGCACTAACGTATGCTGAAGGCTACGGCCACACGAGCGATTTTTCCCGGTACGACTTTTCCCCGCGCTGGAAAATCTACACCAGCCGGCCACACGTGCATGTGACATTTTTTTCCCCCGCTGGGACTTTACCCGCATCTTGAAAATCTACGCCGGCCACACGTGCGGTTTCTTCATGCGAGGTCAGTCGTTTGTGCTTTGCAGTACAACATGAATCCAGTTTCAATAAATGAAAATGCTGTTAACGCGTTATGTGCTTTATTAATTGTTCGCCGACAACGTCGTCGACGTCAAAGAAAGTACTGGGTACATCCTCTTATAAGTGAGAGATCAGTAAAGGGAAAATTTACAGTTCTACACAGTAAGCTGAAAGGATACCCAGACAAGTTTTTTGAGTATTATAGAATGTCGATATCTTCATTTGAAACTCTATTATCTAAGGTTGAAGTTGCAATTAGAAAAAGTGATACTGTAATGCGATGTTAGTATTGATATCGATCGTTGCAATCGATGTTAGTATTGATATGGCCGACATCATTATACAAGCATGCTGTGTGCTTCACAATTTCGTAAGACACCGCGATGGTTACAATTTTGAAGACACCCTGTCATGCCCACTAGAAAGTATTCCTGCAATTGGAACAAGAGGAAACAACATTGGAGTTGAGACCAGAGACAGTTTCAAAAGTTACTTCTGTTCTCCTGCAGGTTCAGTGCCCTGGCAAAATCGTTCTTGCAACATTGCAGAATAGGAACTTTATTGTTACGAGTACACAGTACAAGCTACTAACTAATAACAGCAATAATTTTGTATCAAATTCTTTAAAATTGTATACTAGTAAGTTTTGTATAATGCCCTCTTGTTATAACAAGACAGTGGATTATATGCACTTATAAATGGCAAAATATCCATGCAAATATACACTTAAAAATATAAATATGCACTTCAAATAGAAATAGGTCTAAATATTACTTATTGATCTAAATATTGATCTAAATATTACTTACCTGAACAAAAGAACATATTTAAAATAAGGTTTCTGTTGTTGTTCAGATGTGTAAAGCGGGGATATAGCTTTTACATAATATATTTTTTCTGAAGCGAATGCAATTTTTATTTATAATATACTTAATAGAAAGACACATGCAAATCAGAAAATATTATATGCAATTGTATATAATCCACGGTCTAGTTATAACTATCACCTACTTACAACTTAGGTTATAACTTGTAACTTAAAAAATAAAATTTAATTTGTTTTACTACTTACCAATTTTATTTCTTCCGTTTTCGTCCATCTGGTCCCATTTTTCTCCAATAACATTCTTTGTTACGGTCATCCATGTTTCTCTTTTTAGTTCCCGGTTTTTGAAATCCTTTGTTCGTGTATCATAAAGACATGGATATTTTTCTATTTCTAAGATCAAAAGTTCGCTATCCAAGTAATAATCCATGATATTTTAAATATAAAAAAATTGAAGAATAAAAAATTACTAGAACACACGAATATAGCAGCAAGAGAAATGGTTATCTTTCCGCAAACGTCTTGAATACTACCAGCGAGTGTTTTCACGCCACGTGTGGCCACCGATTTAGCTTGAAATCCAGCTAGAAAAATAGATCTGGTTCTATCCTCCAGCGGCCGACCTTGAGAATGCGACAGACAACTCCCCCGCTAAAGGGAAAAACAGCTGTGTTTGGCCACCCCTATATTACAGAAGCTGATCTATATTTTGGCGCTTGTTTTCCAGCTGTGTTTCTCAGGGAAAAATCGCTCGTGTGGCCGTAGACGAACACTGGACACTCCACTCGACACTTCCCAAACAGTACTAGATCAAGCAACCCTAGTGTGAGGGGCGGGGTTTGCAGACTGTAGCCATCATCTAGGAAAGGCTTTGCTGGATCAGGATTGGTCCATCGCCCCTCGTCGTTAGGTTTGCCGTATTTTGTTCATTATCGACTTTTAAAAAAATGAAAATGAGTTGGAATGGATGAACACGATGGAACTGTAAGCACAGTTATTTACTAAGAAATTAGCACCTGGACTATAGCATAAATCGAATTCAATATATTTTTGAAGGAATTTTGAGGAACTAAACCCCATCGCAATTTTTGAATCCTTCTGTGAAGAACTTTGTCTGTTCTGGGTTATCCAGATTGGGAGTATTTTAACCTTTTCTTTACGGGGTGGGATAGCATGTATCCGAAGAATGCTGGCCCAAGAATGAATGTATATATATATATATATATATATATATATATATATACATATACACACATGCACACACAAAATTAATAGCAAGGGACACATAATGTAGTCTTACTTCTGTCTTATAATACTAATCGATGTTAAATTTTAAAACTTTACTCCTGCATCAAGCACTCAGGGCATCCACGCACCAGAGTATTTATATATATATATATATATTTATATATATATATATATATATATATATATATATATATATATATATATATATGTATATATATATGTATATATATATATATATACATATATATGAATGAATACATATGTATGATCCAGTATTTATAAAAAATAAACATGACTCTAAATTTTATTGAGGTAATCTGAAACTCCCTTACATTACTTCGGGAAATAGTAAGTAATACGATGCAGGGTAAAAAGTCGCCAAAATACGTTGATTACATGAAAATGGAAATCAAAACATGCGATGGTTTTCTTAAAGAGTAAATAGTTAAGACCTTCATAATTTTCTTAATGCCTAAAGAGCGATAAATACTTTCCGCGGGAAATGGTAGTGGGGTGTTGATTATCCCCGACCCCTCAACGAGGCAACCCTAAGAACGAGGTGCAATTGGTTAATCGTTATCAGTGAAGCCTTTCTTAGATGATGGCTACAGTCTGACAACCACACCCCTCGCACTGGGGTTGCTTCATCTAGTACAGGTTTGGCAGTGGCGAGTGGAGTGTCCAGTGTTCAGCATATGTTATTGCGAGCATAAGTCAGCAGTAACAGAAGTGTCAAAACCGTGTTCTCAGGAAATGGCCTCTAACATGGGCGAGGAGCGCTCCCAACCTGGTATTCCTCGTGATCAGCAATCTACTTCAATAAGCGAAGAAGAGTTTTGTGATAATATTATACAATATTTTAGAACTGGTGCAGGGGACGCCGTGGTCGACAGATGCAAAGACCAGTCGGTCCTTATTCTTCGGTCTGTGAAAGACATCGGTCCGTATCTGCACTCTGATGATCTTATTGACTTTTACGTTGAAGTGTTATTCAGTGTTTTCGAAATATTTCCTTTCACGTCGAATGATGCAGTGAGAAGCTTACTTGAACAGTATGCCTTGCGCAAATTAAGAAAGTGTTCTGAATTACGGATGAGCCCTGCTTTGCAAGATTTTCCGGAATCTCCTGATGATGAATCCTTTTCCGTAGAAGTATTTCATAACCCCTTCTTGCTCCGGGATTTGGAGGCCACTCAAAGGCTTTTGAGATATGGTTCTCGGTTTGAAATAAATTCCCATAATATGCGGCATTATTTACTCTCTCTTTTTACAGTTCTTACGTAAGTATGCATTTTTACCATGTTTTTATTAACTCTCTTTCTTTTTTGTGTGTTTGTCCAGTACAAATCTTGCAATGGATTTTTAACTAACTTCCCGACTAGCTAGACATTTGAAACTTTTAGAATAGATCACAACACGATGACAATGCATTCTTTTAATACTTTCGGCCATCTTTATGCAGAATGGAATTCATTTTCAGTTAATTTTGTTGTTTGAAAATTTCGTATAATTGCTCTCTTTATCTACATTCTACATCTTCTACATTTGATCATTTTCTTTCAAGCTGATGGGATAATTCATCAGAAAAATTTTAAAAAAGCATTTATTAATACATAGAATTGTCAAGTTTACATGATTCAACAGAAAATTTAAAAACGTGGTATATAAAAAGTACTTTTTATCTTGTAATTATTTTATATATTTTTTCTACTACGTTTTAAAACATGCCAGGGAAAATAAATACCGTTGAGTTGCTGGATTATTATACACAAAGAAAATGTTAGTTAGCAATAAACCTATTTTTCTTAATCGTATCAAACAAGTTACATAAGTTCGATCGGACGGGAATATATGTAACAGTAACTAATTATGTGACATGATGACAATTTATTTATATTTTCAAAATTTTAAAAAGTCTTGTATTTTTAAACATTTTTAATATGTTTAGTTTTTCAAATACAACATATTCTAGATTAGAATTTTAAAATGTTAATAACAGTGAGAAAATGAAATACATCTCTTTCAGTCATTATTATAAAAGTTTATTCAATGTCATCAAAGCTGACACTGAGAACATTTACACTACCAGGAAATTATTTTAAATAAGAGGATATAAATAATATATTTTTTATGGAAACTTTTGCTATTCACCCAAATATCATATATGTGTATAAAAATTTTTTTCTAACTGAAATATTAGATTTATATTGCCAACTTGTGCTATTTCGTAAACTTGTAAGGGAATTTAATTTCATGTTATATAAAATCGTGATATATTTTGAATATTTGAAAAATACACGAAGATGAAAAAAAGATAGTTTTTACCATAATTTATTAAATTTATAATTAATAAAGCCAAATGTTTTATTACCTTACAGCTCCTAAAAATTTTGAATAAATCGTGAAATAATAATGGTGTTATTTTCCGAACATAAAGATAATTTCATATTATATTTTTTATACAATAACTTTAGGTTGTAAATGTAATGTATGCAAACGTGATATAGTCTACTGAAATTGCTTGACCAGAACTATAACTACTTATAGTTATTTTAACGATATTGTGGAGCATTATGTTTTAATCTTTTAGATTTTCTTTCACATTTCGTTTGGTGTTAAGTTACTGATTTCAGGCATTTTGCATGATTCTTTTGTAAATGTGCATAACATAAAAACGATCGGATAAATTAAAAATATTTATTCCTCTGATCAACTAAGGGTAAAAAAACAGTTTATTTAAGTTTTCAATCGCGACGCATTGTATGTCTACGTATACTTTAATACGGTACTAATAATGATATTGCACACATAGGCTCCGTGTGTAGTTCGTATAAAATTATAAATAGGGTAGGTGGGGGCAAAGTTTTGCAGTTTTGAGTTTTTGTTTTTATACGGGCCTCCTTTAGATCCTATCGCCCCCAAAAAGCACTTGTATTGTAGTTGGGTATCTCCTCTACCTTCTATAAAATAATGAATTTTTTCCCGAAAGATTTAGTCACCGAATTTTTAATTTTACCAAAACACCTGTTTGCGAACCTTTGCCCCAATCGTTGAGGATAGGTTTGCACTGCAAACCTTTACCCCACTCGTTGGTTTCTTACTGGATAGGCATCGAAAATCACAAATAGAGTTGTCTAAATAATTTTATTTCTCATTTTTTAATCTTTTTAAAGGTGTTATATATATAGAAAATCACAAATTGAATAGGTTAATCTCAATAAAAAATTTTCTTAAACTAAATAGCTTCAAACTGAAATATAAACTACTAGCGGCCCGTCCCGACTTTGTCCTGGTTGAACAAAATATTATACCAATAAATTTCCAGTTGATAGCCAATAAATTGTAAATATTTTTTTACCTTAATAATAACCTAAATAATACTTTAAATTAATTTTATGTTAGTTAATAATTAAAATAAATTTTTTTAAAGAAAAAGGCGTGCCGGAGAATGGCTAGGTTCGAACCGCTAGCGTCAGAACAGAAGCCCACCGCGATAGCACCACGATAAGGATCGATGAAACCTTCGGAACAAAAAGCGGTAGAAGACAGTAGCGGAAACAATGGAGATTGTTAGGATTAAGCCCCTAACTTTATTTCTACTGATCATATATACATAATATATAGCCTATGTCCATCTGGAATAATGTACCTTTCAAACAGTGAAAGAATTTTTCAAATAGGTACAGTGGTTCTGAAGATTACCCTCCACGTACAAAATAGCTCTCTCTTTATATATAAGTATAGATTAACACAGAAGTTGAATCTAAAAAAGAAATTCACAAATTGAACGGGGTTAATCTAAATAATTTTTTTCATAAACTAAAGAACTTCCAAGTAAAATATCAACTTTTAACACTATCGTTATATCATATCTTAGGCTTTACTCATTCGTTTAAAACCCGTAAAAATTAAGCAAATTAAGGGAATGGGGGACATTACAAAGCAATTTTAAAATTTTTACCTCAGAGATATGAAATTTTGCATAAATATTTATTAAAGTAAAACTATATCAAACACCTTATAAAATTTTATAAATATTTAAAATTTTATTTTTGATATTTTAAAAATTGAAATTTTTATTATGTTTTTTAAAATGCTCCTTGCGATCCAATTTTTGACCTTATCCTTAATTTTGCATTTAGATTTCTTATACATTTTGATCAAGGTTATGTTTTGATTTGTGCTTTAGAAAATAATTAATTTTTAGGAAATATTTTTATGCTTGTACTCTGAATTCTCGTGAAATTTTTGTACTTTTCCACGCTTAAGTTAAACTTTGATAATCTGAATGATGTCGAAACCTGAAATGGATACATAACTTTATTTTAATGTATAAGAGGAGTCTTTGTAATAAATTTTATAAAATTTCGTCAAAAATTTTGACGCAAGGAGCATTTCCAAGACTTGCAAATCTGGAAATTACTCATTTAGAGCTTTTTTCCCTAAGCAGACCTTCGAAGCTTATAATGTCTTGTAACAACATTTAATTCTTTTATCTTGTAAAATAGGTCTTTGCTCAGAGCTATTTTTGTGTTGTACTAATTTATTTTATTTTTAATTTATGGATTTTCAAGCATTTTACAAAAAACTTTCTGATTAAAAACAGGCAGTTTTTATCAAAAACCATAATTTTTTTTCAAATTACAAAAATGTGAATTCCCATTAATAATAAAAGACGTTGTTAATAAGGATTCCTAATGAAAAGAGGACATGAAACAAATGTTAATAGTTAGAAGGGCAAAGGTTTGCACTGCGAACCTTTACCCCATGACTCCCGCAAACCTTTACCCCATTTCGTGTTGATTCTGCTTCTGCAGAATGGACGCCACTGTATTTGAGTTAACCCAAAACTTAAGCTAGGATTTGAAAGGTTATTTACCACCCTAACATGCGAAAATAAGTCCAAAACAGTTCGTGAGTTTGAGTGATGCTCAAAATTACTGAAAAGTTGCAAAAAATTACATTAAAAGAGACGAAAATAAACTTACCTCATTTTCTCTGCAAGAGGGGGTCTTAACTCCAACATTTTTTACGAGGCAACTGACTGGAAGTAGAGGAATGCACTGCCTACCCTATTCTTGCTATAACTCTTCCCGGTCATTTTAAAATGGATGTGCGAACCTTTGCCCCCACCTACCCTATTTCTTCCATTGGGCTGATCATCTCAAAAAGAGCAGCTAATTTAGATTTCTATATTTATGCATTATATGTTTATATTTTAATACATTACTAATAACGATATTACTCCCAAAACTTTATTCTATAATTATTACAAATTTTAAATATTTATATAAATAATAATTATTATAAATATTTTTTTAATTACTGCATACATTGGCCGTTGTATTTAATTTCAATGTACTCCGTAGCGAAGCACGGGTATCCAGCTAGTATACCTATATTTTAATACATTAATGATATTACTCCCAAAACATTATTCTATAATTTATACAAATTTTAAATATTTCTTCCACCGAACTGATTTATCTGAAAAAGATAAATGAATTAAAAGTTTCTGACTTAACGCATTATATGACAATGCTTTTAAACATTCGCAGGAAAGTGCCATCTTCATACAAAAATTCAAAGGAGAGAATCATGAGAAAATTTTGGGAAAGACGGAAGGGGTATAATTCACTAAAAATTAAGACAATTCGCCGTTCAACTATGTCTTCTATTACAGAGCTACAGTTTTTGGCCAATCCAACAGTAGGGAATTTCTCAAATAAACTACAAGATTAAATTCATCTTGCTACATTTTGGTACTGTCATACATCGGTAGTAACAGAGAATTCTAACAAATTGTTACTTCAGAATACGAACGTGAAAAAACATCGTCGATGAGCACTGCAGTCTTCCTATAGGAAAATATTATTGTTGAATTAAAGAATAAATTTTGTCTTACCCATTCATCAATGTGTCTGACAAAAGTATAACTTCAAAATTGACCTTTATAATGATATTGTTAAAACTGGGAGGCGTACTTATACTGAAATATCAAAAAGAAAAACTCTTCGGGTACAAAGAATTCCGATTGGCGAGGATCTGATCCATGGATATTTATACAATCACGGTACTAAGGCAAACTAAGAGTTAGTTCTCTGTTTAATGGTGTGAATCTCTTTTAGGACGACGCTTTTCCCTTTGTTCTTCGATGATGTCAAGTTGCATTACGAAGCGTTCGACTTAGTTTACGGAACGTATGAGAAGCAGAGGCGACTGTACTACGTCCTTATGACACTGAATGCCGTGTTACGGAATCAAGAAAGAATGCTGCTTTCCAAAAGTGAGAGCCACATACAGTCCTTGAAACTTTTGTTCAAGACGATACCGGAATCCTTAATCACAGTTTCGGAGATTTCAAGGTTAGTGGTATTAAACCTTACACAATTTGTTTTTGTATTCATATATACATGCATGTTTCTATATATATATATATATATATACACTCATGGATAAAAAAATTAGCGCACCAAGAAATAATTGCGGGATCGTAAGGAAACTTGCAATGAAGGTACATGTCGGGGAGATATGCAAATGATTAGAAATGCAGCGTGATTGCGCATTACGTATAGCCGGTAGAGAGCGTTGAACATCGTACTCTGTGGAGTATAAAACAGGTAAACAAAGCTTGTTTGAGTGTGCTGAATCATTTACAAAGGAAGAGCTGAGATAGACATGCCATTACGCCGTGTTCGAACACAATATAAGCAGTTGTCGCAATTTGAGAGGGGGAGAATCGTCGGGATGATGGAAGCTGGGTGGTCAGCTAGGCGAGTAGCTCGTCAAGTAGGCCGCTCTGATTGTGTTGTGAGGAGATGTTGGGACCAGTGGACCCGAGAGATGCCATGTACACGAAGACCAGGCTCAGGACACCCTCGACAGACCAGTCGTCGAGAAGACCGCCACATTGTAAGGAATGCACGCGGACAGCCAACTGCTTCATCGGCCGCCATCCAGGCACAGGTAGCACCTTCACTAGGGGCTTCTGTGTCTTCTCGAACCATCCGAAGGCGCCTGGCTGCAGGACAGTTGGTATCGCGGCGCCCATTACGTGTGCTGCCCTTGACGCCCACCCATCGACGCCTCCGTTTGGAGTTTTGCCGCACACGAGGAAACTGGACTGCAGCAGAATGGAACCAGGTCGTCTTTAGCGACGAATCCAGATTCAATCTCGGCAGTGATGACAATCGTGTTCGTGTGTGGAGAGCCCGTGGCGAACGCTTCAAGCCTGTCTTTGCTGTACAGCGACACATCGCTCCCACAGCTGGTGTGATGGTATGGGGTGCCATTGTCTACAATACACGGTCACCCCTAGTATTGTTCCGTGGCACCATGACAGCCCAGCGGTATGTTCATGAAATCCTGCAACCACATGTGTTGCCACTCATGCAACGGCTCCCAGGAGCCATTTTTCTACAAGACAATGCTCGGCCTCATACGGCAAGGGTGTCACAAGACTGTCTCCGCACTGTTACTACCCTTCCTTGGCCTGCCCGATCCCCAGATTTGTCTCCAATCGAGCATATCTGGGATCATTTGGGACTACGAGTTGGGCATCCCACGAGTTTGAACGAACTAGAAGCAAGGTTACAGCAAATATGGAACGAAATGTCTCAAGAAATCATACAGAACTTGTATGACTCAATGCCCGATCGTATCGCATCGTGCATTCGCGCTAGAGGGGGACTAACGGAGTATTAACTCCTCCGGTCTTTTGCCTTTTCTCTGAAATGAATTATCCTTTTTCTTTGATTTTCTTATCATTTACTTATATCAAAGTAGTCATTACGTATGTAAAATTTCGTTTCATTTTGACGACTCCTTCTTGGTGCGCTAATTTTTTTTGTCCATGAGTGTATATATATCTATACTTATATATAAAGAGAGAGCGATTTTGTACGTGGAGGGTAATCTCCAGAACCACTGTACTATTTGAAAAATTCTTTCACTGTTTGAAAGGTACATTATTCCAGATGGACATAGGCTATATATTATGTATATCTGATCACTAGAAATAAAGTTAGGGGCTTAATCCTAACAATCGCCATTGCTACCGCTACTGTCCTCTACCTTTTTTTGTGCCGAAGTCTTCAACGATTCTTAGCGTGGTGCTATCGCGGTGGGCTTCTGTTCTGACGTTAGCGGTTCAAAACTAGCCGTTCTCCGGCACGCTTTTTTCTTTTAAAAAATTAACTTTAATTATTAACTAACGTAATATTTAATTGAATATTATTTTTAAAAAATTGAATATTTAAAAAAAAAACTTTCTTTACTTAAAATTCTTTTTTTATTTTTGTACTTTTATTTCAACTCTTAACCTCTTTCTATTATCTATACTTATAAAAAAACATTCTTTACTTAAAATCCTTTTTTATTTTTGTACTTTTATTTCATCTCTTAACCTCTTTCTATTAATTTGAATACTATTTTAGGTGCTTAAAATAATTAAAAAAACATTCTTTTCTTAAAATCCTATTTTTATTTTTGAATAAAACTACGGTCTCAAGCACACCTCTTTCTTTTAAATAATTACTTTTTCTATTAATTTGAATACTATTTTAGTTGCTTAAAATAATTAAAAAACATTCTTTACTTAAAATCCTTTTATTATTTTTGTGTTTTTATTTCATCTCTTATTCTAATTTTGGGATACCAATGTGTATCTATACTTCTATAATCTATATCTATATTTCTATATTAATATATAAAGAGAGATCGAATTTTGTATGTGGAGGGTAATCTCCGGAACCACTGCACCTTTTTAATAAATTCCTTTACTATTTGAAAGGTACATTATTCCAGATGGACATAGGCTATATATTATGTATATCTGATCAGTAGAAAGAAAGTTAGGGGCCGAAATGTTGAGCTGATGCTTCACCTTTACAACTTTTCCTTTGTCACATTTTTAACATTTGAATTTTCTTTGTCAACCATAATCAAGTAACCATAGCAACACATTAAACTACATTTTTACTTATTATCAGTAAAACATTTAATATGTTAAAGATTCAAGTGAAGGAGGTATTGAATAATACAAAAAGAATTTTTGAAATTGACAACGTTTAAGGGTTTATTGAAGAAAATTACATTTGAAACTACGCTTTTTATGGGACATTTGACGTAAAAATATTTACAATTTGTTGGCTATCATCTGGAAATTTATTGGTATAATACTTCAGAACTTTATATTTTTGAATTTATGTACAATTTTATGCACAATTTGCGCAAATCGAACTTGAATTATTGAACTTTATTCAAAAACCAGTGTGTTTCTTTGAAACTGTGAAATTTATTGATTATTTCTAATAGGTCTATGTTTGTTCCTTTATAAGTGAAAACGTATTGCTTCAATTAAGCTGAAATTTTGTATATATATAGTTGATAGTTCATATTAAAACATTGGCATTTTTATTTTTTGAAAATCGGGCCCCAGAGTTTTTTTAATTAATGTTTTAATGATTTTGCCCCTAAAAGTTGCTCATTTCGACAGCTTCCGCTGCGAGACAATGGAGCCGAATCGTACCAAAATCGGCACACGATTCAGTACCTGACGTAACCGAATTTTTGAATTTTTAATTTTAAAAAAGTTATTAAATTTTTGTGCCATTTTTGGGTTTTTTTTTTTTTTTTTGTGTGGACTCTGTAGCGGATAGGCTATGGGGCCAAATCGTATCAAAATCGGCATGCGGGTGGCCCCGGACACAATTCAGTGCCTGACGTTACAGTTTCCAATAAAATAATTCTTTTGCCATCACCATGAATAAATCCCAAGGTCAAACATACAAATATATTGGACTTGACTTACGGGAAGATTGGTTTACTCATGGACAATTACATGTTGGTCTCTCTAGGTCAGGAAATGCGGAGAATCAATTTGTTTTAAAACCTCAGAAAAACGAAAAATGTGGTATATCATGAAGTTTTAAAACAAATTATACCTTCCTAATATCTACTTAAGATCGATAATTGTTCAACCCGCACAAAGTCGGGACGGGCCGCTAGTATATATATATATATATATATATATATATATATATATATATATATATATATATATATATATACTTGTCGGGCGAAGCCCGCCTATGCTTGGGCCATCCCTCCACCAGACAGACGACTTTAAATTGATTGACTGAGAGGGAGAATTTTAATAAGAGGCTCTATTAATTTGCAGTCCCCCCTCACAAAACCACAAGAAGAAAAATTTGTTATTCGTATTAACACCCACCACCAACAGGTATGATATGAGCATACCTGCATTACAAAAAGATAAATTTTTATGGGAAAAGACATCGGCTGGCTACATTAGCCTATATTCCTGCAATACAAAAATTCAAATTTTCTGAAATTTGTGCTGTTGGTGACATAATAATGCATTGTACATTGAACTTATATGAGTGCATATATTAGGCAGAATTGTACATGTCTATGTTGCGAGATATTCTGTATTCGGTTTAGTCAAAAGATAAGCACAATTGAAATATCAAACAGACTTCCGGAGCATATGATATTGTGGAAAACAAATAAACCTCTCAATAAACACCAAAATTTCCTAAATATAAATATTTATATAAAGAAAATGTGAATATGCAGTTTTTAAATATTTTATCGCGTAATCAGCAAAGTAAAGAAATGGTGAACTTCATACAAAAATATCTTAGTAGAATATTTATCTCATTCCAAAAACTAAACTAATCAGCAAAGAAGGAAATACATGAAATATGAACAGTTTTGGAAAAAAAATCGGTAAATCGAAAATAAAAATTAAAGATTTATTTATTGTTTGAACAGTTCAAACATGATTCTACATATCTAAAATCAAAACTGAAAACCTTGTATAAAGAAAACTGAAGATAGATATAGAACTATGAAATGAGAACAAAAAGAATCTTGAGTCACATGTTCACATTTAATTATTCAACAACCTCTCAAAAGAGGATATACGGGCTTAGTCTCAGGCCTTTCGAAAAGAATTCGCTATCGAGAAACGTCAGAAATGACGTCACGATGAGGGCGTTCTCGCAAGCTAGAAGAAAATCGGTAGTCTCAGGCCATTTCTCGGGAGCTAAACTCATTTCGTATTTCTCACTTAGCGGGTAAAACTTTCCACCAAACTTGAATCGACGAGAATGTACTTCGCTTTCGAGTTTAAGATGGCCGCCGATTTCGTGTTGATTGAAAGGAAACACAAATTATACTCAATACATCATTGCTAAATGCTGAAAATCATAATAATGCTCAGAAACAAATTAATATGTTTAAGCGGCCTCGTGCTTAGTGAGTATATAAAGCCAGATTTAAAAATGTCACTGAGCATGCGCATGAAGCAATTTTTATTAATTGAAAATTATCGCTTATTTATCAGCGCGGAATAAAGAATTTCCTCCAGGTTTAATCTTATATTTCACAAATATAATTATCGTAAAAATAAAAATGACGGAGAGACATCTAGAGAGATTCTTTGGAATAAACGTGTTTATCATTAAAATATGTCACTGAGCATGCGCAGAAATAGTGAGTTTCTAAAGCCTTTTTTAAACATGCCACTGAGCATTCGCAGAAATCAATTTTTAATTGTCAATTATCGCTAATTTATAGAAATTGCGATTACAAAAACCACATTTGACAAATCTACAGATTAAAATCTTTCGTTTAAGACCAGAATGAAGTAAATTGATGCAGTAGTTTTCTCTGACGGAATGCTGAAAGAATCTGCTTAGCAACTTAAATATATAGATAACTTAATATGATAATAAATTACTTAAAAGTCTCCGCGACCCGCAGTTTGCGCAAACTGTTAGTATTACTAAAAGTTGTTTACGATCTTTCCCAATATTGATACTGTCTCTGTTGACA
Organism: Dolomedes plantarius; assembly: GCA_907164885.2. NCBI lineage: Eukaryota > Metazoa > Arthropoda > Arachnida > Araneae > Dolomedidae > Dolomedes > Dolomedes plantarius. Next base: position 34,302,995 of record OU015503.1, on the reverse strand, counting down.
ACAGCGTGTTTTCGTTAAAATTAATATCAATTTTTCTTGGATACGGTTGAATTCTTTTTAAGAGAAAATCATTATTTGTCAGTACGCGTAATACCATTGTACGTTAAGGTTACAGTGTATTACTTAAGGTGTAGCCTTACTGTGTGCCTAAAGTGTAGCTTTATTGGATTAGCCCAGCTCAATGTTAATCTATGTCGAATATGTTTCCAATGATTGTCGACAAGGAATGAAAAGAAGAAGGATTTTTGAAAAAGAATAATTGTTCTCCGTAATAGAGAAAGAAATTTTCTATTCGAGGAAGACTTTCATTCTTTGAAAGAAACGCCGACAATATTTTTTAGTTTGAATTTTTCTCAGTGAAAACATGGATATTGTTTTTTAAACGGAAATAATTTCCTTTCTTGTAGGTAATTTCGAAGATGAACATGATAGAAGAGTAAAAATCTCCTTTTCAATTAAGAAGCATAGTTTAAAAATGAATTCTTTAAATCCAAGTGAATAACCATTTGAAAAGTTTTCTCCGATTGTTTTAACACTGAGCTGGGCGGATCCAATACGGCTTCGACCACGCAGCCTTCAATGAAACAGATTTAGGAAAATCCACTGGGTCAAAAATTTTCCTCAAAGCATTCCAAATACACTTGATATTGCTGATTTCTCTCAATTTTATGCTAACTGGCCATTGGTCAAATTTTTTAGTAAATTTTTACAAAATTTCTTCCTATTTCCCTCTATTACTCCACAATTCAATTCTCGTCGCTTAACTGTGATTTTCTCAATCGTAATAAGTGATATCTGGGCCTTCATTCGTAACGGTTTTAATTTGGCTTCGAGCTTTCTGCAAGTGTGTGAAGGATTTTCAAGAGTACAAAGAGATTATTTTCCCAGTTATTCCATAATTTCATGGTATTTTCCCTTTTGATAATGTGGTGTTTTCATTGATATTAATTTCATCATCTTTTCTTGAACTCGGTAAATCGTTTTATAATACTATTTCAATCACAACCATCACTTTCAAAATATTTATTATCATAGTATGGAAACAAATAATCGCTAACCTAGAAATTGAACGAACTGTAAAATAAATTTTGCTATGAACTGGATCAAAATCTTCCTTCACTGAATAAAAATGCTCCTCAATAGTATTGCCATCTTTCAAGCTTGATTGAGACTATTGATTTTAATAAAAATATTCGTATGTGTGTTCAGTAATGTTGTTATGCAGATTGTTAATAAAATTTTACTAGGATTATCAGTAAAGTTAAGGGAAAAAGCGAAATAGGCCCATTCGAAATATATTATTCCAAGTTCATATAAAATGATTTATATTGATAATATATGCAAATAGAAGTACAGGGTGGGCAAAAAGTCAATATAAACTTTAAAAATTTATAAAAACCGGAAAAAAAAACCAAAATAAGAAAAGGTTTGCTGGGTTAGCATTGCTAGGTCACGGGATTTTTTTTGAGACAGGGAAAAAAAATATTACTCAAAAAACAGCCGACAGGTGGTGACGTACACAAGTCAAAGGGATGTATCATCGCTGAAATATCTATCTGTTTCATCCAATCTGTTGGAACTGAAAGATGCGATCCGCCGAGAGGTGTCTTGTATATATTCCGACCTTTTGCACTCTGCCATTGCTGGAATTGTGACTCGCCTGCAATGTATAATCCCTTGTGGTGGGGGTCATGTGGAGCACCTACCGCTGTGGTAAACGATTTAGGAGAGTTCTTTTCGTTAATTGCGCATCTTTTCTTTGACTTGTGTACGTCAGCGCCAACTGTCGGCTGATTTTTGAGTTATTTTTTTCATGACTTAAAAAATCCTGTGACCTAGCGTCGCTAACCCTGCATAACGTCTTTTATTTTGTTTTTTCTTTCCGGTTTTTATGAATTTTTAAAGTTTATACGGACTATTTGCCCGCCCTGTATATATATTGTGTGCGTGTGTGTGATGAATATTTACTTACTTACACACACACACACACACACAAATACACGGATATTTAAATTAAAGAAGTTTTCTCTAGTGTGCTATAATGTACTTTTATGTTCATGTTTTATACCATAGAAAATATAACGGAAATTAATCCGTGATAAAATTTTATTATATTATTCTCTGAATACCCGTACTTCGCTCAGCAGTATATTCAAATTAAATACAATGGTCAATGAATGCAATTAATGTCACACACACACACACACATATATATATATATATAGATATATATATATATATATACACACACACACACACTTCCGTAACTGACTGACTGACTAACTGACATATAACGTACAGACCAAATCGCTGGACCTAAAAGGCTGAAATTTTATAAGGCGATTTTTCTTATAGACTAGGGTTGCACTAAGAAAGATATTTGAAAAATTCTTCTTAGATTTTTTTAAATTAAATTTTTAAGCTGTTTTTGTAACATTCTTCAAAGTTTGCATTTAAGATAATAATTTAATGGGTTATAAAATTTATATCACAAGAAAGATGATAAAACATCCTTTAAAAAGAAATCTTTTTTTAATTCTTACCTCCATTTTCTGATTTTTGGTGAATTTTTAACTATTAATTTTTAGAATTTAATTTATTAAATGATGATCACGTGGTTTCGTTTCTTTTAATTTTGCGCAACGTGCATAACAATGAAATAGACAAAAAAAATTATCTTTCTAATGCCGTAGACGATTGGACATTATCCAAAAAATTTTAAAATACAGTAAAACAAATGTTCCTCAAACTGTACTATATGAACTGTACTATATTCATTAGTATGTTCTATTAGATTTAATTTGAATATTTTCTTCTACATTATTTTGTCTATAAAAATATACTTCACGATTTTTTTTATAAATATATTTTTTTGGCTTCAATTACATACATTGACCTTCATATTTAATTTCAATGTATTCCGTAGCGAATCACGGGTATTCAGCTAGTATATATATATATATATATATATATATATATATATATATATATATATATATATATATATATATATATATATATAATAAATACATCGATCAATGTAAGTAGTTGATGCAAAAAATGAAAAAAATATAATTATAAAATAATCGTACCGGATATTTTTATAGATAAAATAATGTAAAAGAAAATATACAAATTAAAACTAATATAACATACTAAAGAATATAGTACAGTTTCTAGAACATATTTTTTACTGTATTGTAATATTTTTTGGATAATGTCCAATCGTCTGCCGCATTAGCAAGAAAAAAAATTTTTTTTTTGTATTTCGTTGTTATGCACGTGATGCAGAATTAGTTTTAAATATCACAAAAAGAAAAGAAACGACGTGATCAGCATTTAATAAACAAAATTCTAAAAATTAATATTTAAAAATTCACCTAAAATCAGAAAATTGAGGCAAAGATTGGAAAAATATTTCATTTTAAAGTAATTTTTATGATCTTTCTTGAAGTATAAATTTTATAATACCCAGATTACTATTTTTAATGCAAATTTAAAAAAAGTTACAAAACAGGTTAGAAATTTAATTTTAAAAAATGTAATCAGAATTTTTCAAGTCTTTCTTAGTGTACTCCTACAGTATATGAAGAATAGCCATGCAAAATTTCAGCCCTTTAGGCCCAGCGCTTTGGTCTGTGCGTTGAATGTCAGTCAGTGAGTTACGGAACTGTTATATACAAAATAGATTAGGCAAATTTTTATTGTCACGAGCGGTAACATAATTTTTTGGTTGATACTCTGTATTATTTAAATTTATGAAAAATTTTTTTTACAGGTTCCTCAGTCTGACCATTGCGGGGGAAACTAAAGAAAGCGAAATCGAAGAGTTCTGTAAAGAGTTTGTCAAGGAATTTCCAAGTGCCGCAGATCCCTTAGGACCCCGATCGCTCAAGCATCTTAGCCGGTGCCGGGTGAGGGAGTCCATGGCGAAGTCAAGGAATCTGCCGCATGGTGTGTGGTATCTTGACATTCCGACAACCTTGAAGCACTATCTCCTGCTGCAAAACTCCGAGGTTGAATTTTATCCAAAGTACGTGTCGGCACTTTCATCTAGTAAACCATCCTTCGCCGACCTCAGCTTTACGAACAGACTGTAAACGTCACTCTCAAGTTTTTACCAACATATATGTGCAGCACGAAGGCATCGGTTCTATGATATTTCTGTCATTAAAAAGACAATAGCAAGTGACAATTTGACAGTTTTGTACATGTACATTGACTTCAATGTGATTTAAATGTTATAATTTCAATAAATTTTTTTTTTGCTGTAATGATAGGTTTTTTTTTTATGTGTGTGTGTGTGATATGGATTTTTGATGCTCTTCCCTTCACAGTTATATGGGAATATAAATTTTCCGTGGATGTCTCGTTGAAAATATATAATAGTGTTCTAAGTTTAAAGTTAATATTGGCCTTTCCAAAATTTTCTAAAACTGTTTTGGTATTAAATAATTTGAATTTAAACTGCATGAAGTTATATATACATATATATATATATATATATATATATATATATATATATATATATATATATATATATATATATATATATACAAGTGGCTATCAAAGTAATGAGAACACCTATCAATATTAGTAGTTTTTATTAAAGTGCTTCGTATTCCTTAAAAACCAAATCTGGCCACCGGTATTTTATTTATATAATATAGTGTATGTATTATTCTACTGTCAGGTAGCAGTAATGAAGCTAAGGGAATCGTGCTTTTGGGGGGAGCATCGTAAAATGTAAACACTTGCAGATCTTGTGAAATGGGCAATTTGTTGGAGCTCGTTTAAATTGCAATATCTGTTACTGCAACCCCCAGGCTAATGGGTGTTTTTCGAGTTATAGTATCGAAAGTCATGATAGCATAAAGAGTGCACGGAAAAACATCCTTTGCTAAACATAATAGTGGACGAAAGAGAGAGCTGTGTGAAAGAGACGCACGGGGTATTGAAGCGGATTGTGACACGAAGGAAGAAAACAACTGCAACTAAAATAACCGAAGAGCTCAATCTACATCTGCCTGTTCTGGTATCAACCATTACCGAGGTGTTATACATTCGCTAAAGCAAAGCGAATTGTAGGGGGAGAACAGTGATTTATGGGTCCCCTCGCCGACAACCCCAGGTTTCGCTTCGCCTCTCGGTCGCTCGCTTAGGAGGCCGGTTTTCTGATGAATGATCAAAGGGACGAGGGACCTTCTCCCCACGTTTGGAAGGGGGTGAAAGGGGGAATCCCCGAATCGTGCGCTTTTCGTAAACTGATGACCCGGAGGGGGGTGGTCAAAGGTAAAGGGGTAATGACGTTGGAGAGTTGCGATCGGCGGAAAAGTGAGAACAGTCGGTCGGGTCGATTAGTCACATTCATGGAGCGTGACTAATGTGTCATGGCTGGACAGGGTGGGGAGCTGATTCGCTTGTGTGTAAATGCGGTATTAGAGGTAGAAGGGAACTTCACAAACAAAGCATTTACAGAAGAGTAGCTATTCCCAAGCCACTTGTAATAGATGCAGATACAAAATATCGTTTACAAACGTACCATGAGCGCAATTCCTGGTCGAGTAATACGTCGAAAAACGTCATTATTGCCGTTTTTCGACATATTACTCGACCAGGATTGGCTGACCAGGACGACATATTATTGGACCAAATTTGGGCCGATGAATCAATGTTCACATTGTTCCTCGCAACAGGACGTGCGTATGTCTGGAGAACACTTACACAAGCGAAAGTTTCTGGCTGTCTCATCTGAACTGCCAATCAGGATGGTAGATCTTTCATGGTTTGGTATGACATTTCATGGTTTTCTTCAGGCCCTATTCTAACCCTAAACAGGAGAATGAATGAGAAGAACTATATCGAAATTTTAGCTCACTAGTCCATCCTATAGTGCAAACATTGTTTCTTGCAGGAGATGGCGTTCTCCGGTATGATAATCCCTCTATACATACAGCTAAATCTATTAAGTATTGGTTTGAAGGGAATGGAAAGGAAATCAAATATCTCAGGAGCTTTCATGGTTTTTCCCTGAATAATGCTATAATATATTCTTAACCACTATTTATGACTTGTGTATTCCAATTCCAAGGTGAATCAGGTGGTATTGCATACAAAGGTGATCCTGTCCCTTATTAATAAAGGTCTTCACGATGTTTCTTATTGTTTCCATTATTTTGATAACCACCTGTATATATATATATGTGTGTGTGTGTGTAAACAGTAAAAATTTTTTATATAAACATCTGTTATAAAAAACGTATCGCTTAAAGGAGCGGAAGTATTAGTTCCCAGACAATTTTCATGTGTAATGATGGATACAGAATCCAGTTATAATAACATTATTAATAAGAACATATCGCTTTTAGTGACTTCAAATTAATCGGTTTCTTTGAAAATAAATCTCTAAAAAGAACATGTTGATTGTGAACGGACGGGAAGTAGCAGTACGTTATTTCAACATATAGCTAGTTTTAAATATGACTAAATTTTCTTCGTAAACAAACACACAAAAAAATTCAATTCAATTAAAACACATTGCTATAATATCATTAAAAAAATAAGCACTTCTTGAAACGTAAGATAATGCAAAGAACCTTTGACGGGTTCAACAGTTCGATTAAATAAACAGAGTTCATCTACTCAAACAGGGGTGAGGATAGTTCCTGGGGAAAAAACTTACTCGGAACACTCACGTAGATATATACACGTATTGTTGATGGCCATCTTTCCTTGTGTATGTAGCGACGGGTTCACGAAACAAAATAACGAAGAGGGGATTTAGACAGAGACACTCCATACAGCCATTGCTTAGCTTTTATCTTGAGATCAGCCACCGCTCATATGTCATATTTCCACCTGTAGGTATGGAGCGTTGCAGGGAAAAAATACAACCACACACAGGCTTGCTACTTCCACTGCTGAAGAACCTCTCCATTAGGAAGTTTGCCACATGGCTTTAATTCGAGTGTGGTGCTCCCTAGTGGTACA
>OU015503.1:33492331-33655505 GCA_907164885.2 Dolomedes plantarius | reverse complement strand
CTGTCCTAACGCGAAACAATTTAACTCGACGATCCTGGACAAATCAATGATATCGGGATTATGTTGCAAGACAGCAGGAACCTCGTCAGTGGGTAGACTGTCTTCGGTGGTCATGGGCGAATCTTCGCATGGAAGGATGGTCTCTTCTTCGTCGGGCGGCAGGTGGTCGGAAGGATTTCGATATTCGGGTTCTACGCACATTTTCAGAGATTCGATCCATTGCTGCAACGGAATACAATTTTCGAGGGGCACTTCTTCCCATTCGACGGCTATCTTGGGAGCGTTTACATGAGAAAGACAGGCGTAAGGTTCTCCGGCATTATGTATCAATCCCCTTTCCCAGATCATCTTGAAAGTGGCAGGTTGGAATCTCAAAACCCCCGTCTTTGGACGTCGACGGGTTTCCATGAGGGTGACGACTTGATCGTACGTAAAAAGTTTGGTGTCGGGCAATTTCCGATGAAGGGACTGCGGCGTGACATCCCAGACGCTAATGACGGAATACCGTTTTGTAAATCCGTAAACGTTACTAAATTTCAAAAAGCGTCCAACATCCTGTGCTCTAAAATAAATGTTCATGTCCATACCGATGAACAGACACAAGTCGGGTTTTTGGGGCATGACGGACAAACGGAACCACATGATGGCTACTCAGAAATGTTTAAATGAACGGGTACGGTAGCGGATTATATAGTCTTGATCTGAAAAAAATACAATCAGACTGAATGCCAATCCAACCGACAGCAACGATTATATAGTCCAGATTTGTGAAAAAAAAAAAAAAAAAAAAAAAAAAAAAAAAAAAAAAAAAAAAAAATTTTTTTTTTTTTTTTTTTTTTTTTTTTTTTTTTTTCTTCATTAAATATTTCCTACATTCATGGCGCTTTCCAAATTAGGTCCTTTCCCATGACAAGTTAGAACAATTCTTTTCAACATGAAAACGGGTTCCCTATTCAAAGTATAGCGTTCGCAACACCCGTTCGTCGTTCGACGTAACCAGTCGGATGCCAAAGTTCTGACGAGAGACCCGTCGACTATGGCAGTTCGAAACGTCTTGAATCTAAATCTGCACAACCAAGCTACGACAAGAGCTGTTTGTGAAATGGAACAAGATTCCGGTAACGCGTAACCTGGAAATCCGACAACTTCGTGCGTTCCCATTTTCACGATAACAGCATCCTCGTCTATCGCAATGTGATGGGGAGTTCGACAGGCGCAGCAAAGTCCTCCTTCTACAACAACAATTTTAACAAACGATTTGGGTAGAGCGTCTACGATGGCAATCAGCCCTTCTTCTCGAGCCATGTTTATAAAGTCCCTTGGTACGGTATCGGGTACGAAAACGGTCACCATTAAAATTGTAAAGCACTATTTCAAAATGACAAAAAGAATTTGAATACATCCACGGAGAGCAACGCAACAGTTTGAAAGCAACACGCGATTGCTGAGTTCGGAAGAAGGCAGCTAAATAATGAATAAGCAAACTTTTTTCCCAAACGAGAGCTAGATTTCGAACTGTAACAGTATAACATTCCATAAAACCAGAAGCTCGATTAAGGCTGTACGATACGGAGAAAGACTTTATATAGACATGAAATGAAGTTTAAAAAAAAAAAAAAAAAAAAAAAAAAAAAAAAAAAAAAAAAATTTTTTTTTTTTTTTTTTTTTTTTTTTTAACACCATAAATAGATTTTCATACATCATAGCCCAAAAGTATTTCTAATTTTACAATGTTCACCATCATTTGGGATTTTATTGTATTCCTTCTATTGTTGTTATACCTTACAATATTCATGTCAATCCTGAATCTTTTCAATCTATCCCAGAATCCTCTTCCCAGGCCCGGTTCCTAACTCTATATTCCACGACAACCTGTCGGGTCAAGACGTCGCCCCAATTTCTCCCGGGTAATTGAACCACTCGTGGCAAAATTCTATTGAGGTATTGCATGGTGTGCTTGTCGACAGCCGCGACGGTAACTTCCCATCCGTCTCGGCCCTTGAGATGATTTTCGTAAAATTCTTTCACGTACTCGTCCACGTGTTGTGGGCGAGCCTTGTAGAGGGAAACTGTTTTGCGTCTGGGAAAGTCGTACACTCGATAATTGTAGAGCAAATCTTGGTGCGTGAATTGCAAATCGCCTGTATCTAATAAGATGGTATAACTAGTATGGGGTCTCGTACCGGTAAAAACCAATTCCCAGGGGATCCATTTTCCCTCCAAACGAACAAACGTTACGTGTGCAGAGTACTGAAAGTCGGGCAAATGTTTGTTAGTTTCCATGACGTACAAATAGACGATTAATCCGATACAAAGCAATAATCCAATCAAATATACTATATAGACTACCAGCAGATAGAAGTATAGAGATTAAAAGTAATCCGAATAACTCGAAAAGTGTACAGCTCGCTCTTATATATCCCAAATGTAATATTTGTTGAAGAAAAAAAAAAAAAAAAAAAAAAAAAAAAAAAAAAAAAAAAATTTTTTTTTTTTTTTTTTTTTTTTTTTTTTTTTTTTTTTTTTTTTTTTTTTTTTTTTTACAACCTTTCATATCAACTGATATATCAACCTTAGGTTTTTTGGAGTTACATTTTTCCGGTTACATTCCAGATTTCCGTCCACATTTACAAGCAAAATTTCTCCGTGGCGGTGAAATGTATTCACATCGAGTTCTTCGGGCATTCCGAAATAAATCTCGAACGTTCATTCTGATCCTCCTTAACGTCCACTCCTCGCCTTCGTTGGAATAAACTTCATTCAACAACCAGGGATCGACGTTCAAGTCGAATTCCTTTCGGCAAACGGGACAAGATTTTTTATACGAGATCCATTTTTTCAAACATCGTTCGTGAAAAATATGCGAGCATGGTAAAACCTTCACTTCTTCCCTCAATATGAACTCCGTAATGCAAATGGGGCATTCGGGTACTTTTTCCATCACGTCCGGAGTCACAACAACAGTCGGGAAATATACGTGCTTACTATCTTCATTCCGAGACATATTATCTCCATTCCGAGACATATTATCTCCATTCCGAGACATATTATCTCCATTCCGATACATATTATCTTCATTCCGATACAAATTATCTTCATTCAGGTGCCTACTATTTGCATTCAGATACATTCTCGCGGTTTCCCAAAATTGCACAAGTTCACCATCTACAAGCCGATCTATCACAACCAGCAAACTCGATCTGTGCACGTCAATGGTTGTCATTTTAAATTTAACTTGAATATAGTATAGTTCAAAAAATAACAGGTAGGTTCCGTAGTATAAAGTTGAATATAAAGCAACTGAAGATAGCTGGTGGGTTTATATAGCTATAAAGTTTATATTTATTAAAAAAAAAAAAAAAAAAAAAAAAAAAAAAAAAAAAAAAAAAAAAAAAAAATTTTTTTTTTTTTTTTTTTTTTTTTTTTTTTTTTTTTTTTTTAAATCAATTCACGTTGTGCAACTCAAGGCATTTACCACGGAAAACAATTTCCCCCCATAAATTGTTTCATAATCCAGTCGTCGACGGACAAGAACAACATGGCCTCGTCTCGTTCGAAATGTAACTTTTTACCCTCCACGAGATTCAGGTACGCGGGACTCTCGTCGTCATCGATTCTCACGGGTTTCCAAATTCTTTCCACGGGTATAACGATCGGAATGGCCTTATAGATTGGTACCTTATACTTTCCATTTTCGAGAACACAATATTTGTCTAAACGGGGGCCATACTTTCGCGTAATTTCGACTAGGATACCGTCTGATGCAACTCTTGCCGCCACGGCCATGGAATAGTTGGCAGGAAGCGATTTTGCAATATAGAAATGATTTTTGCCGTACCCGCAACCGGATTTAGTGTCGCTGACGTAACCGATAGTTTTCGACAATTGACTCCACGTCTTGATGCGGTTCCTGTTCACAGCATGCGGAACTCTTTTCCAACAATTTTTCAGAAAATCTTTTCCGTTTCGTGCCACCAAAATCATATGTTTGTGATGCCGGATCATGAGATCTTCCGAAGTCTTACCTCCGTCACACCAGCACCAAAAGGGTAGCAAGAAAAACTGATCTTTAAAATCGGAGAGGGCATCGTAAAACGATCGTAAGGCCGTAGCTCTAATCCTGACGCTGTACCATTTTACCGGCTTAGGTAATGCAATAAACTTTTCCACGTATTTCGCGGCGAGCTCCAAGTTCCCCTGAAATGTCAACTCGTTCCGAGGAGAATTATCTCGGAGGAAATATCTCGGCGTACGCCACCAGAATATTTCTTCAGACGGTAAGAACATGTCTCGGTCGGCCCACTTGTCGAGTATTCGGGTACGACCGGCCATGTTTTTCTCAGGGCACATAGGTATCGTGTCATACATGCAGAAACGGATTGCCATATTGCAAGCGATTTCAGTTGTTGAATGAAATGGAAAGGTCTATAGATGGTTTATATAGTCAAGAATCAATTTGAAAAAAAAAAAAAAAAAAAAAAAAAAAAAAAAAAAAAAAAAAAAAAAAATTTTTTTTTTTTTTTTTTTTTTTTTTTTTTTTTTTTTTTTTTTTCAAAAAAATGTACAGGCAACGTATTTTTTTGAAAAGCTTTTCATAAATTGAAATAAAGAGCTATGGATACTTCAGAAAAGATTATTAGGAACACATACGATCAGATCATACTTTTCATGGAAACAATGCTTGGTACCTACAAAATGAACTATATTAAAAATGAACTGGAAAAAATTTTCCCCCAATGGGGTAATTTATGGGAAAAGATAAAGGAATGGATGAAGGAGCATCCGATGACTTCAATGCAACAAAGTGTGCATAGTTTTGCTGAATTATTTCCCGATTATCATTCATTTGCTGGTGAGTTAAATCACTCCTTGGCGCTGCATCCAGAATTTTGGAATAAAGTACACGAAAACTTGTGCGTTGCTAAAGATCGATTATCATGTTGAACGTGGGACAACTTGAACCTTTCGGTATTTTTGCATTAGCTGGTGGATTATTGTACTCTATTTCCATCTTAACCATCGAATCCAAAAAGACAAATTACCGTTTGCATTTTATTGTTTTAACATTCATCATATTCATGGCACTTTGCGCTATATGCTTATTCAAATATCTAAAATGTCGTTTTAGTTGTCAACAAATGGATCAGTTTATCAGAGCTATGAAAATAAAATAGCCAAAGTTACATTGTCTTGGTAAAAATTAATAGCATCCCCGGGACAAAATCCCAGCAACTTGTAATAATTTACAGGTGTATTAATACAATGTGATGTATCTCCTTGAATACGTTCAAATTCCACTCCTTTGACAATGCCAAAAAACATTTTCAATTTTCCATCCAGCTTTTCTTGTGCAAATGTTCCGTCTTTAAAAGATACATTAATGTTACAAAATGTGGATAACTCAATGTCAACAATTTCCTTACATGATTTTCGTCTAATAATATCAAGAATTTCCATGACAATAAAGTACTATGAATAGTTTTGCACCTGAGACATTAGAGACTATGGCTGAAAACCTTTGTGTGAAAAACAAGGAAATATTTGATCATTACTTTGTAAATTTTGAGGAACCACTTAATGTTCTTCCAGAAGTATCTGCAAAAGCAAAAGAGTTGTTTCAGGAAGTTCACCCACAACTCGACTTTGATGAATTTATAAAAAGTTATATGGATATGAAGAAATTTAAATCTTTGAATCCCAGTTCCAGTGACGATCCCGAAGCAGATCCAGTAGGAAGTCAAATTTGCGATAAATTAGTGTTTGATCCAGAAAATGGTCGACACATAAAACCAACAGTTTATCGACCAATCAACAAACGGCGTAAAGAAGAGTTCAACCCTTACAAATTTCTATCAAACAAACAACAAAATGGAGAATGTTATAATTTAAAAATGGATTTGGACATTGAAGATTATATAGGTATATATTCTTTGGAAGACGAGAACAAAAGATATAAACTCGCAGATGAATCTTTGCGCACAATAGCTAGGTCAATAGTTATCTTGAACAAAGCGTGCAATTATTGTGTTATGCTTCCTCACGGCGAACGTACAATTCATTAAAGTTATCAGGTTGAGCTTTATATGTATAAATATATGATGAAAAAAAAAAAAAAAATAAAATAAAAAAAAAAAAAAAAAAAAAAAAAAAAATTTTTTTTTTTTTTTTTTTTTTTTTTTTTTTTTTTTTTTTTTCAGACTCTTTCTAATTCAAGACCCTCAAGTTTATTCATTTTTATGTTACAACATTTATCATAGTACATTTTAATACGCCACGTTTCAGCTGAATTTCGCGCAATTCTAGTGGCCCACCACACATTTATAAACGCCCGTCCAAATTTTGCAATTAACGCGATACGATATATAAACATCAGTATGTTTGCTATTATCAACCCAATTATCATGCCATACAAAACCCAAAATATTTTACGGTAAATACTGTTTAAAGGCAATAAGCATCGAAACCCTCCCACTGTTGTACCGCCTCCAGCAAAATAAGTAATATTACATGTACCCGTTTCAGGGAACAGTTTGGGAATGGTTATCCAAGACCATCCTGTTTGGGACCAAGCATTGTTGAAAAATATATCAGCAAACCATAAATGGCAAAATAAATAGACAACATAGAACAATTCCAACGAACATGTCTTCCAAAACAAAAAATCCCCTTTGGACTGTTTAATAATATTGAACACATTTGCAGCTTCATCGCAATTTTTTACAGGTCCTGATATTTCGTCCATATACGGTTTAAACCATTTCGACCAACAGGAAAAAGGAAAATAAAAACCAAAAGCTAACAGTAACAAGTACACAGGAATCCATTGATAATAACTGTGATATAATGTAGGATTTCCTAGAGTAAAAGTGCCATTAATAAAACAATGCATATCTATATAAGATTGGGATATGGATTGCTTATCCATTTGACAGATGATATTATCCCCAAACAATTGTCGTGCCACAGTAAGTCCGAAACAAAACAAAAAAATGTTTCGAACATGAATTTGCTGAAGGTCAATCAAAGAACTATGACTTGTGCCGCTTTTGGAACTAAACTTGATAAGTTGTAGCAAAGGAAACATCCTTGTCTATTGAGGTACTCCATCTGAATGATTGCATACAAAATCTTTATACTTTAATTTTTTTAAAATCAAAATCTGTTACATGTCATTTAAATAATATTCAAGTTTAGTAATCAATTCCATCCCGACTCCCTTCCATTGATCCTCATTCAAAAATACACAAGTGTATTCTTTTCCCAATTCTTCCAGCAATGAATCATCTATCTCTTGTATAATTTTATAATAATTGGAATGATTATGTAAAAATCCATCAACCCATGTCCGTATTTGTTGCAGATGCATAATTATTTGATGATCATGAATAATTAATCGTTTTGAATATAATGTCAATAATGTCAAAAACACGACACATGCTGAATCCGTGCCCGTCAAACTGGACACTTTGGATTGATCAATCCATTGGTACATGTGTCGCACTGCTTGATGGTGTAGATGGTATTCTGGCCTTATCGAGCTTTGTAAATTGGGCAAGTATTTTTTCAAATCATTGGGTTTAAAACCCGAAAACCCATCGATGGCAAGCAAGAAATAAATTTTCCTTTCTTTAACAAGTGGTCCACAAGTATTCTGTCGTAACCAGTGCGACAAGAGCCGATTCCATTCAGATAGGTCTTGAGGCATTTCTTTGATGGCATAATGTTTGCTGGCCGTAGCGGCAAATAATTTCATCAGGTTTTGCTGGTAAAATAGGTAATCGTTGTTCGTAGCTAGATCTGGCAGTTTGAGCCACTGATTGACCGTTCGCAAGATATTTTGGCAATGCTGCTGTAAGGTATCATTGCATTGTCCTTCAAGTATGTGATGTGTTAGTTTCAAGTGCAAGAGGTGTTGTATTTGAAAATCCAAGCAGCTGATCGGCCAGAGTTTCGGGGGATATGATTTGAAACTTGTTGTACAAGGACAGTTGTTTTCCAAATGTATTGGAACAAACGAATGTGACCGAGGGATTAAAAGACTCCAAGAGTTTACCGACAATGCCACTGGATATTTTGGTGGCAATAGGTCCAAAGTATTTTTTGTCTTTTTCCGTGAATAGGGTAGCATAGTGAATTCGCACGCCATGCTTCTGAAACTGTTGTACGAACCAGGTAACAGATTTCTTTGTAATTTTCAAAGTTTGAGAAATATCTTTTTCGAGTCGAAAGGAGTAGGTTCGTGTCAGCAGTAAAACGTATCGACAAGTGTCAGCGTTGACCATTTGATTAAACTGTAGAGCCAAAGACCACTGTGGAAAAACATCCATAGAGTAATATTTGACAAACCGACATAAAACTATTCAAAATGACTCTGGAACACCTTTATATATAAAGGGAAAGCATGGGGAAGTTAAAAAAAAAAAAAAAAAAAAAAAAAATTTTTTTTTTTTTTTTTTTTTTTTTTTTTTTTTTTTTTTTTTTTTCAGTATTATAGGATTCAAACATGAATCATTGCGGCCTCAACGCAACGTACTAAACCACTATACGACCACGGTTACGATATTATGTGGATGTTTAGACGTTATATATTTTTACATGCTTTTTTCTATTTTAGGTTTCAAAACCATTTCTTTGACGTCATCAATGCTCATTCCACAATGAGTGACGTATGTAATTTCTGCGTTACTGTCATCGATACCATACAAATTTTCCACGTTTTCCTTATTGTAATTTTTATTTTGATACACGTTCATGGCAATCTCATTCACTTTAAGTGGAAACATGGACTCGTGTTTTGCATATAGTTCCCGAACTGCATTGACATGATGAGTGTATGGGGTAAACACGTCGTTTTTGCCATCTTCAGAAATTTTATATTTTAGGTTGTCAATATAGTACTTGTAATTGAATTCTGGTTCGAAAAAGTCTACAGCAAAAATTTTATTCAGGCTTTTAATTAAATCTTCATCACACACTTTTTGAGTCAAAATATCAGCCATTTTTTCCACTTCCCAGCGATCGTTGAAATCGGAACCCAGTACTTTTGCAACTAGCAATCTTTCGTCCTCGGAAAAAGTAGGACTGTGTTCATCTAAAGTTTTCTGTATAGCCAAAGAACACTGAGGATGAATATATGCCTTAGAAACGTAATCAGAATAAGATTGCGCGTCCATACCAAGATCTTTTAAACTATTTTCGACCTGTCTTAGCTTAATTGTTTTAGTAGTTGTATATCGATTTTCAAAAGTGTTTGATAAATTTTCTGATCCAGACATTTCCTCCTCTTTATTCTCTGGGTAATAATCAAAAATCACTCCGGATAATAAGCTAAAACAATATCCCGTTCCGTCATTAAACTGTCTTCCGAAATATATCCTGTCCGATGACGTTTTCACTTCATACCATATGTCTTGTCTATCGCCCGTGGTTAATTGTGCATAATTCTTTTTGGGAGCTTCGAAACTGACTATTTCTAGCGGTGTTCTTTCTGGGTTTTTGGCTAATCCGTCTCGTGTCAATGGGAGAGGTGTCCCACTCATACATTGGAATTTCATAATGGTTGTCACGTCTTTTTCGTAAACTGATTGATTATTATCGACAAACAGTTGATAATTTGCAATTCGTAGTAAATTGAAAAAATGAGCAATAATACCGCATTTTTCATACACTTTCCGAATGTCAGAAAACGCTACAATCTGATCCGTGGTCAAATATCTTAACAAGAAATAAAGATCCTTGGAAGTTTTGTACAATATTTTCAAACAGCCTCGGTGTTCTACGACGAGATACTTAAAATGAGTCAAATATTTGTAGGCCCCTTGAAGAGTTTGAGCCATATTAATTGGCTCTCCCCTTTTCAAATGACCTGTTTCGGGAATAGACTCTAGTAACGTATCAACTGTTGCATTTGTTACAAAAACAGTTGCATAATGATGTCTATTGGCTAATTCAAAGATTTGAATTTGGGACGAAAACAAGTTTAATTCGTTCAAGATGACCTTTTCCACGTTAAAATATACCTTATTTTCGTCCAACGACGAAGACAAATGTTTACTATCCAGAGTGCCTTGAGTATCAGATTTGGTAATGCGACACGTCAAAAATATCCCAAATGGATCTCCGGGAACGGGAAACTTGCAATGTTTTATAAATGCCCAAACAAATTCCGGGATTTTGTCTCGATGTCGATTAAAAATACCCAAATCATTAACATTACAAAGATGACGTTCGAACAATTTGAGAACTGAATTCAATCCATGGGGTTGTATTTTTTTCAAAATGCATTTATAGAGATCAGGTCGTTTTAATTGAACTTCTTCCAACAATTTTGAAGCTATGTTCATATGTATTATATATGTGTGTGTATGTATAAATAAATAAATAAAAAGCAATGTCAAGAAAGAACCAGTTTTCTGTAAACGAGCTAAAAATTATTCGCAAAAAGGTTCAAATACGTAAAACTACAAACGAACTATGTATGCTTATATTCTTGTTACTCGAAACCAAACTAAAAGTATCCGATGTGTTGGGTTGGTTCAACCACGACCCGGTTAAACGTCGATCCTTTCTACAAAACCACCCGATGGTGTTGGAAGATTACGAAAACGTACGACTCTTATTTCCAAAAACTCATCAAGCATATCTTCTTCAATGGAAAAAAGTCTGTAAAGAATGGCTTGGAAAAGAAAACGTCACATTTGAAATGCTTAAAAGATCCCCATTAGAGTCTGAAGACAATCCAATAGAACCAATACGTGAAATGAATTAAATACGCAGAGAAGTAGCTTATATATAAGACAAGATTTAAAAAAAAAAAAAAAAAAAAAAAAAAAAAAAAAAAAAAAAAAAAAAAAATTTTTTTTTTTTTTTTTTTTTTTTTTTTTTTTTTTTTTTTTTTTTTTTAATAATCTTATCAAACTTCTAAATCATTTTCCGTTGGTTTGTCTTCCCTTTTCCTCTTACTAGAGGATTGTTGTTTCAATTGGTTTTTTCTTTCCATTTTAATTTTTTCCATTTGTTCTTGTCCAACTATTTGCATATACAAACGTGTATTCTCGTCTTCACGTCCCTCAAACACATTTGTTAAGACTTCTTTGACCTGTTCCTGGGAATCTAGGAACTCGTAGAGTTCCCGTATGGCTTTAGTATGTAATTTATATTCTGGATTGAAAGCTTCGTGTGCATAAGCTTTCAGATTGTTGCCAAGTATTCCGTCCATCGCGAACCATATCAAAACTTGTTTTGGTTCGTGTTTCATCCACATTGTTCCGAATTTCACAAGCTCTGCATGAGAAGGAGCATCTTTCGCCAAAACTCTTTCAAAACAAATTTGCTCTTCGATAGAAAGATTTTTCATTTTGGAATTGTAAACATCGAGGATGTCATCGTGAAGTAAATAAAACAATTCAGTTTCATGGTTGCGGGGCGATGACAGTAGACCAGACAAACCAATACATTTTTCCATTTCTTTAAAAGCACGAAGGGTCAATGTTTTGCAAGTAATATGGGGATTTCGATTGCGCAGCATTTCTTGAAACACGGCGCTTCGCACAAGAAGATTAAAAGAACACTCGTCCGTCATGGTACTCTTGTCTTCACACATCTTCTTGTCTTATGAGGCTAATAGAATAAATGACTGTTGGCAATGGATGTTAATCAGTATAATGACTGTAGAATGGAAGTTTCTATTATATATAGTATTAAAAAAAAAAAAAAAAAAAAAAAAAAAAAAAAAAAAAAAAAAAAAAAATTTTTTTTTTTTTTTTTTTTTTTTTTTTTTTTTTTTTTTTTTATACTTGTATTTTTCGTTTTCGACCGCGTCCTCTATTTTGTTCCAAGTGATCATTTATACAGAAAGTATATGGTACTCCAGTCTCCACTAGCATCATTATCCGTTTACCCGTTTTGAAGAAATGTTTCAATTCAGCACGAAGAAATATTCCCCACAATGTATTATTTATCATCATATTACAAGGTTCCACTGGATCTGCCAAATGCCAATACGCTATATTTAGCAGTGTACAATAATTTTTCTTTTGGTTAATAAATAATTGTTCGAAATTTACCCAACGGCAATCTTTGGCATCCATGACCCATTTCAATGCTTCCGTACGGGAAACATCCGCTCTACAGTATGTATATTCAACATATTCGTTAATTCTATCTGGATACTTTTCCAGGTACCGAAAAGAAGCGCATGATTTGGATTTGTACTCTTCCAAAGGTTTAATTTTGCGGTAAATGGAATACTTTTTGGGATCACGACACATGTAATGTGCTTTCAACAAGACATCCATCCACAAAATCCAACCTTCGCTGGGGGAAGGTTTGTCTGGTCTCAATAACGCTTTCCAAACATTATCCAAAATGGATTCTGACATAAATTTGGTCAATCCGTTAATTTTTTTCTGGAATCCCTTCGTCACAATTTGGTCATTTTGAGTTTGGTACACGTACCGTTTTTTCGACAAGACCAACAAACATTTCATTCGTTGCTCATACTTTAGTTCGACATGGGGTAGGTTTAGAAATTCATTTACGATATTACAATTATCTTCTGGCCATTTATGAACCATCAAACTGTCTGTATCAGCATAACAGACATCATATCCTTTACACTTTATAAAATGGTAAGATCCTAGTAATTGATAACGGGATAAGGTGACGATAATGACCGCGATAGGAATATAAGCTAAACACGAGTCCTTATTGGCCATAACCCCGTAAAGGGAATTAATTAATATTTTAACCCCCAGTTGAACATTATAATGATACACATCTTTGGTAACTTTCCACTCCTTTTGGTGGAACTGACGCAATTTTATAAAATGTTGAACAATTTTTGGTAAAAAGGCTTCAGTATTCTGGTTTATGACAATCACTTGTTCATCGGATTGATTCAAAGACGGATAGGAAAATGTCGTCCCAGCGGACACGTTTTCACATTCAAAATCCTTGAAAGAATGTTTTCGGTAGGGTATGGAGGTAAATTGTTGAACCGATGGGGTATTTAGCCACGCTTCCCTCGTCATAATAGTACAAGTCCCATAACACAGATTGCTGCTTAAAAGTGTACTAGGGTACATGCTGGCAAAATCCATAACGACAACATCATGATATATTTGTTCGGGAGTACAGTAATTGAGCGCTCCTTGATAGGTTTTGTGTTCCCCTAAGATAAATTGGTACTTGGAAGTGAGTAATCCGCCCATAAAATGACAAGAGTTGAAAAAATACCCGAGTCTGGTACCATATGTTTTGAAGAGCTCTAGTAAATAGCGAGAATTACCCAAATGCAAAGCTTCGACAACATTTAAAGAAGTAAAATTTGCTCTTGCCACCATAAAAGACAATACCATTTCCTTTTCAAACAAACGGTATACGAGTTCGGTATCCTTTAAGCAATAATCCAGGTACATGCGAAAGGTTCCAAATTCAGATACCTTACACGTTGGCTTTAAATAGTGAAAACAGGTTGGTACATCATGACTTTCATACACTTCTCGTATCAAATGAGAACATCTATACCAGTTCCAGATACCAGTGGATTTTATCGGTATTTTGGTATCTCCTTCCAGTTTAACGCGGGCAACATCATCCAGCTTGAAACTGGGTAGATTATACCCGGAAAAGTTTTGAAAATAAGGGTACAAATCTAATACAATTTTATGTTGGAAAGACGTTACCAAATCTTGTCCGACATTTTCAGAAGAATAATGGGCCAGAATATGATCTTGTTTCAGCCAAATGAGACGCGCAAACAGGCACTGAAAATCATAAGCGTTAATGTTGTATCCCGTCAAAACGTGGGCATCTTGAATCAAAACATGAAAATCATTCAGCATTTTGGCTTCTGTCTTGTAGGCGTGTTCGTATCCAGGAAGTGCTTCCATCTGATTGGGTAGAAGGTACAATAACCATTTCCGAACACCCTGCCTTTTATTCCATTTATAGACACTAATCATGACAATTTGGTCCGAGGGATAAAGACCCATAGGAATATGATTCCCTAACAAAGGGACTGTTTCTAAATCAAAAGCAGCAATTGTCCAATCAGGAGCATCCATTCGATCAGGTAACATTTCGAACGAATCCAACAAACTAGAATCCTCTGAAACGTGATACCATTTGTAGTAAAATTCAAAGGTATCGTGCCGCGTGCATAAATCAATATAAATTCGAATAAGCCAGTCGGATTGGTTAAAGTATCCAATTTTAAAAGATTTAAAAAATCGACCCAAATCTTCATAGTGAATAGTGGTATAGATTTTGTAAAACGGTTTTGATTTATAATCCAATTTTCCTTTTAAAAGACGGTCTTCAAAATAGGGTAAAATTTTTTTGGCATGTCCAAAAGGTGTACAATTCACAATATGCCCAGGAAAATGTTCATGAATGGTACTAATAACTTTATCGATGTTGTTGGTACATACACCGATCCAGTCTCGATATTTTCGAACTACTTTATGAGTACAACCTTGTTCATCCAGCAGAGTCACCTGAATTTGAAGAGTGTTTCTCACATTTTTACCAAGACGTTCCCAATGAATGGAAAACATTACAAGCTTACCACAAATGTGTATGAAATGATTTTTTGATCAAGCTTTTTATAGGAGGTAGAAAAAGAAAAAAAAAAAAAAAAAAAAAAAAAAAAAAAAAAAAAAAAAAAAAAAAAAATTTTTTTTTTTTTTTTTTTTTTTTTTTTTTTTTTTTTTTTTTTCACTCTTTCATTCATTCTTTCACTTATTCTTTCATTTCCATAGAAGTTATTTCCTCTGAAGAGTCTAAAATCAAATTATTTATGTATTCTTTAGTATCCTCCATACATCTCATCAAAAATGCTTCTTTTGAATTCGGGAGACTTTGCACATTATTATTTTTAATCACTAGGTTCAGATCAATGTTTATATATTCATATAATGTTTTTACAATCACGTTTTGCCTCGTATTTTTCTGAAGATTATTCAAAACTTCCAATTTATTCTTTATTCGTTCAATGATTTCTAATTCCACAGTAGTTTTATGCATCATTTTTTCCCACACTAGTTGAAAGTAGTAACGGTATAATGTATAAAATATCTCCATCAATACGGAGTTGCTGATTCCTACATCCTGCTTAAATTTTTCCAGTTCACTGCGCAAAAATTTATTTGTTGAAGCCAGCTCTTCATACGCCATTAATTTTAGTTTCTTATCTTCCTCCATTTTTACCTCAATTGTTTCTGGATAAATTCTCCTCTTACACTGTATTTTTTCATCCTGCGTTATTACCTCCGATGTTTGTGGACATATTTTCCTCTTGGTCTGTGCTTTATCATCCTCAGGTATTACCATAGATGCCTCTGGAACAGTTTTACCCCTGCTCGGTTTTTTTTCCTTTAGATATATATTTTTTGAGGTGTTCTTCAAATTCCTCAGGATTGTTCGGGGATATTTTCATGATACTTGTCCATTTCAGGTACAATTCATCCCATGTTTTACATTTTTTGATGAAGTTTACCACTTTTGAAATGTCACGATCTCCAATTTCTTTAAATACTTCTTCAAATGTCTTTACAATTTCTTTCATATTAAGAATTATTTGGAAAAAATCGTCCAGTGATTCATTTGGAAAATGTTCCTGGAAAAAATTTTTTAAACTTTGCTCTCTGTTTAGTATCTCATTCACATAATTTATAAATGTTTCGGGCCATTTCGAATGGTCGATATTGAGATGACTGATATACTCTAAAAGAGCTTTTTCGGTTTTAATTAATGCATGTATTCTCTCCACTAAATCATCATCAGATGCCATATTTAATGAACAAAACAAGGTCTGAATGGCATTATATTTCTCTATGATTTTATTATTTCCCTCTATATATTTCATAAGCTGTTCTTCAAATTCCTCAGGAGATTCTGTAGACACATTTATGATAGATGTCAATGTTTCGTACAATTTATCCCATGTTTTATATTTTTTGATCAATGTTACCACTTTTGGAACGTCCGTTTCTCCAATTTCAGAAAATTCTGTTTCAACTTGCTTTAAAATTCTTTTCGTTTCAATAATGTTTTGTAAAGAATCTTCGAGTAAATTACTTGGAAAATGTTCTTTCATAAATTCGTTTAACCTTTTCTCCCTGTTTAGTATCTCATCCACATATCCTAAAAATGTTTCGGGCCATTTCGAACTGTCGATATTGAGATTTTTGCTATACTCTAAAAGATATTTTTCGTTTTTAATTAATGCTTGTATTCTTTCCAATAAATCCTTATTAGATACCGTATTGAGTGCATTAAGCAACACTTGAAACGAATTATATTTATCTATCAATTCTTCCTTCCAGTCAGGTTGGTCTACCCACTCTGCATGTTCTTTCAAAAAGTACTGCTCAACTTTAAAAGAATTTAAATATTGGTTGAGAGTTTTTGCAATAACTGATGCAAAATTGTTTATTTTTAAAGTAACCATATCAAAATCTTTGCTCAGTTTTGCAAGTTGGTCCTCGACAGTTTTTATATTTTGTTCTTTCTCTTGAAGTTCTTGTATGATTCTTTCTTCCCAATTGGAATCATTTATATTTGAATAATTTTGATTCATGTAGTTTCTGATCATTGACCCAAGTCTACATTTGACCAATTCTTTACTTACTGTAAGAACATGTTCTTCCTGATGTCCTCTTTCTTCTTTTAGCCGGTTATTTTCTTCTAGGGTTTGATTCATCTGGCTTTTTAAACTATTTATATTTGCTTTGAGCAAATTCATATCAATTTTGTCAGTTGAACATAACTCATCTAAGGTATTGAAATGTGTAAAATTATAAGCACTTTTAGAATCAGTCAAATTTATATTTACAGTTCTTGGCACCTGTTGAGATTTTATCAACTCTATTTCCATTTGTTCGCTACTCAATTTATTTAACAAACCCTGTTTTTCGTTCTTTAATTCATTAATATTAGCTTTGAATTTGTGTTCATTCTGTTCATATTCTCGCTTTAAAGATTCGATCTTATTTTTCAGTTCATTCACATTTTTTTCCGATTTTTCCTTTTCCTTTATTAAATACTTTCCATTTTCTTTATATTTTTCTATCAATGAATCATTTTTGCATTTCAGCTCATCTCTATTTTTTTCCAATATTTCAGTGCGGTTTTTCAAATTTTTTGCTTTTTCTTCACATTTTTTCAATTCATTTTCTAAATTTGAAATTTTTTCTAATAATGATTCTTTTTCCTCTGTCGAGCAATCTTTATTCGATTCAGACTTTTTTGATTCTTTTTCCTCTGTCGAGCAATCTTTATTCGATTCAGACTTTTTTGATTCTTTTTCCTCTGTCGAGCAATCTTTATTCGATTCAGACTTTTTTTGTGCTAATATTGATTCTTTTTCTTCTGTCGAGCCATCTTTATTCGATTCAGACTGTTTATACTCATTTATCTCTTCTTGTAATTTGTTAATTCTCATTATATAATCGTGGCACGTATTTTCCAAATCTGCAATCTTTGTAACTCGGTAATTGCACTGATTGCATTTCCAATTATCTTTGGACGTAGGTATGTCATGGGGCATTGTAGCTCCACATACTTTAATTAAAAAGTCTAAAAAGCTGTTACTTTCCCGAAACAGTGTCAAATTAGTAGCTATTAATTCTTCACTTAACGTGTAAGCCTCTATTAAATCATTGGAAATGTCCCGTTTTAAACTGTTGAGGGCACTATGGTTTAATAAGTCATCTGGATCTCGTTTGTGTTTAAGGATCACTTTGACGAGATTTTTAAAAACCATCTTGATTCATTACCCAATATAATTTTGACTATTTGCATCATGTCCATGTAAATCAATCTGTACTTTTCAACGGTTTGAAGACATAACCATGAAATGATAGCTAACAATGTCCTTTTATGTTTTGGAAGCAAAGTTACATACCATTGTAAACCATACAATTTCCAAGTCTCATAATTTTTATACAAAGGCATCCATGCATTACAAGTAACTAAATTATTATCCTTGAAATCGAAACTATTGGGTTGGGTTACAACCATAGGAGACACATATACCAACATCCCCTCATAAGATATACTGTATAAAATACCAACTGGGCCCGAATCACTCAACAAAAGTTCGCAATCATAAAAATCGGATGGTGGTAAGAAATCGGGTTGTTTTTCTGACCGTTGTAAAATGTCATATATTTCTTTTCCCAAACAGGCGGTAGGGTGTAAATACATGGTCTTGTAGAAACTGTCGAAACAAATGCATCTTGCTAACTCAAACCATGCATTAAAATGTTTCAACTCGGATTTATTACGTTTAAAGAATCGAAACAAAGCTACTTCCTCTAATGTCAAATTTCTTTTATCGATAAAACTTGCTGTTACTAATGTGCAGAGAGCTCTAAAGGCATCATCTCTTCTACATTTTATCAATAAACTCTTAAATGGGTTTCTAGTAGTGATTAGGTATAATGTAGGTTCTCGATAAAAACTTTTAAGGACTGAGAGGTGTGGAAACAAGGCAAGAAGCAAGATCGGATCAGATATTTGGGGTACAATAATAGCGTTTGAAATATATTCACCAGTACTGTTTTCCTGCTGGTAAATCATCCCATTAGTACATTTATTTACGATATTGGGTTGCCCCCTGATCGCAACTACACAATTTTCTGGCAGTTCAATAGGTTGAGACATGGTACCTCGAAATTCGTACCTGAGAGGAGGTCTTTTGAAACGGATAGCTATAAAATACAAATTCGGCTTGAATATATTTCCATAAACTTCTATGAAATTTTCCAAATTAGAAGACAAAAGGTTAACTTCAGGAAACAGTCTTCGCGTCATTGCATTACACTCTGGTAAAAGGTCACAATCTACCATGTCTTGATATTGCTAAACGGTAAATGAGAATTTTCATATCCCGTATGCCAAATTTATAGCAAAGGATATTGAAAAAAAAAAAAAAAAAAAAAAAAAAAAAAAAAAAAAAAAAAAAAAAAATATTTTTTTTTTTTTTTTTTTTTAAATTTATATTTTCTTTTGTCTAGTGGCATAATTAAAATCCATCAACTCTCTAAGCACTTGCCTATTTTTTTCATATCTACCATAACCTCTTTCGTTCATGTTTTCCTCCCTTGGAGGTGTATTGGGATTAATAAAATTTGGGAACGGGTTTCTCGAAGGTAGCGGAGGTATATCCATTGATTCAGCTCCTGTATACATTTATCTTCTTATCTATAACTCTACGACATATTGGATATACCGAAATTTTAACGGCACACTTTTTACAACTCACTAAAGTCATCTTTGATTTAAACACCATTCCCACAAATTATCTCAGTCTGTAGTGACACATACAACGTCCTGTATTTCTCTTTATATCAAAGTGCATAAAAAATTTTTTCTTTGTGGTTGGCAAAGCAAATGTTTTGAATCTTCTTTCAGTGATTGCTGTTTTTCAAATATTCTGTATGCTGTCTGTAAAGGAACCAATTTCCCCTGATATAACAATCGATCATCCTTCCAATTTTCTACTTTTTGTAATGATTTCATTTCAAAATCAAAGGAATCAAAGTACCTAAACCTTCGTAAACTTTTAACGTTTTGAACTACAAAATAGTATTGAGTGTAGAGGTTATCATCACATCCAATGAATTGCACCTTTATTAACGGATAACGTTTAATATCATCTTTTGTAAAAGAAAATCGGTAACCTGTCTCTTCCTGAAATTCCCGATAAGCTGTTATAAAACATTCGTAGAGACTCTTGACGGATTTTTTATGTATCATTTGGCCATGCGGAAAGTCATATTCGTCTTCAAACATACGTCCTTCTTTAAAAGATTGATAATCTTGACGATCTCGTTCGGTCAGTTTTGGCAACCAAACATATTCAAAAGAATCTTGTAAATTTTTAAACGGATTCAAGTTATTCCAAAGATATTTAACCCGTTTACGATGCAAGAACATGTAGAAATTTTGCACACAATACGGAACTTTTCTTTTAATTAGAACAACCCGATTGCATTTGGTTATAACAACCAATCCATAGGAAGTCGAGCAGAAATTACGCATATCTAAATATCAAAAATATGATGTTCTCAACTTGACTTCACAAGAATCTTTGTATATACTAGTATACAAACAGGTATATATACCCAAGAATCAAGGAAAAAAAAAAAAAAAAAAAAAAAAAAAAAAAAAAAAAAAAAAAAAAAAAAAATTTTTTTTTTTTTTTTTTTTTTTTTTTTTTTTTTTTTTTTTTTTCAATTTGTACTATTCTATTGAATTCGACTTAGAAATCTCAGGATTAGCAAATATACATGCGTCATTACACATCAAACCATGTCAATTTTCTACCAAGTCACTGGATACTATATATCGATAAATAATCTAATTCAAGAATTACAATCAGTCAGAATTACAATCTCATTTTTTTACCAGCTTCTCGAACACGTTATATTTCTTCAAGAAGTGATTGGTCATTGTTCTTACTTCAACGGCAGCACATGGGTGTTGAATCAGTTGAGATGCATGTCTATGATAGCATCCCAAAACACACACTCCAGTTCTAATATGGACCAGACGCACATTTTCGAATCCACAAATCTCTTGAAAGAACCATTTTTGAGACTTTCCACGAACCAGGATCAGAGTATCACTTGGGAAAATTTGTTGTACAAAAAACCGGAAATGTGATAACCAAACATCGGATTCCAACTTATAAGAGGCCAGAGGTACTTTAGAAAACCATTGCCAATACGTAGAGTTTACAAATCTATCTTTATTTCCAAATCTAGATTTAGTTTGAGCATAATCTCTCAAAGTACATGATAAATAAGCGGGTGGTGGAATTACGAAAGTGTAAACGGCATCAGGATCTTTAGCAATGGCAATTTCAAGTGGTAAAACGTATTTACCATCATAACAATCCATCCATACAGCTTCAGCAAACATATTTATTAGAACCAAAACTGTCGGAGTGTAAAGAAAAGAATGAATAGATGAAGAGGTATGTCATGGGTTTATATAGGAAAAGATTTAAAAAAAAAAAAAAAAAAAAAAAAAAAAAAAAAAAAAAAAAAAAAAATTTTTTTTTTTTTTTTTTTTTTTTTTTTTTTTTTTTTTTTTTTTTTACAACATTATAGCTAAGATTTGGTCTAAACTTCTGACGCGACTCAAGGCTGTGTATACCAAATTTAAATTCCTGCTTCCATTAAAATTTATCACAATCTTTGCGCTGTCAATTGTTTCTCCCTGAAACTTGTGGACAGTTCCGGCAAATCCCACATCTACTGGAAATTTTCCTTCCCTGGGACTACGACGTACGACAACTTCCCTTTGAGTATTGGGATCAACACACTTGAGAATATCCGACGCTGAATTGTATTCTTTAAAAATGAGTTGCGTTCCATTCATAGCATCTCCGAAACCGTTTTCCGTTACGAAAATAAAACAGTTGGTTTTGACGTCCAAGTACTTTGTAAATTCAGGTTTTCCATTCACCACGACATACAAGCGAATCGTTTTCCCAGACATCATTTCCCGTATATAAAAATCATTATAAGTATCTACTGTACTATTCCGAAAAGCCATGGCCCGTGTAGCCTGTCTCAATAAAGGTGCATCTATTGATTCCACTACAGGGAACTGTGAGCATACTAACGTAAATAACCCTACATCGTCAACGGAATCTACATACCTCCTTAATCGATCAATTAAAACTTCATATTCGGGCGTGAAACGTTTGCTTTCGACCAACTTTATGTAATGTATTTCATAAAGCTTATCCAAATTAGTGATGGAAAACAAATTGTGATTGGATCGAACGGGGCACAACTGATTACGATCTCCCATTAAAATAAAAAGAATCGGTTTGGGTGTCCGATCCATAAAATAGCGCACAAGCCAATATATGGTCCATCCATTAATCATGGATACTTCATCCACTACAATAATATCCGGTAATGATCCATTGTAATGGAATTCATCCAAAATTGCTTTACTTTTTTCAATACAAACGTTAACATCCAGTTCTTCATAAAGTTCTTTTTCCAAATGCCTGTAAACAGATGTTTTGGACCAATCAAGTTGCACGGTAGAGTGAATGGTACGACCACCAATAGCGTGAGCAGAACGGGCCGTGAAAGCCATTCTAAGTTGTTTCATTTTTACAAAGAAAAGAGTTTTACTAACAGCGTACGTTTTGCCAGTCCCTGGTCCACCAGATAAAATGACTAACATTTTTCGACGATGTTCAATCCAGTCCAACAACAAATTGGCAAATTCTTGCTGTTTAGAAGTCAAGGTCAAGTAATGTTTGTTGAACCCAACCGTATCCAAGTCGATAGAGGTTACTCTTTGCATGGTTGTTCCTCGTGTCCTTTAAAAAATATCACACTGGTACTTGTGACACCGGAGGGGAAACGATCCGAATATTCCCTTCTTATTTGCACAAACGTTTGCAAAACGTATATTCAAGACCTTTATAATTTGTATACGGGGCAAGTACAAAGCAAAAGGCAAGAATATCAATTAGTGGAATCTGTTACAACAGTCTACGTAAAAGAAATTGTGGATCCAGAAAAATGGTTAAATTGCATTCGATGGTCCCGATATCGAAGGGAGTATGACAATTATAGTTTGGAATTATTTGTAGCTCGTCCCAAAAATTCAACCTTTTACTACGCTATTGGGCCACGAGGTACTCTGATGGTAAATCGTTATAATGTACACGAAATAATAGAAGTCCACCCCAATACTGTAGAAATTTTAACGGGAGATGTAAAATACTACTGCCGTGTACCAACAATTGAAAGAATCGATGAAAACAACTTAATGACAACTG
The DNA here is from genome assembly GCA_907164885.2 of Dolomedes plantarius. NCBI lineage: Eukaryota > Metazoa > Arthropoda > Arachnida > Araneae > Dolomedidae > Dolomedes > Dolomedes plantarius. The sequence goes on along the minus strand of OU015503.1, from coordinate 33,632,683 downwards.
AATAAATGACTGACAAAGGGTTTATATAGTAGAAAAGAAGGATAAAAAAAAAAAAATTTTTTTTTTTTTTTTTTTTTTTTTTTTTTTTTTTTTTTTTTTTTTTTTTCTTTACAATTTAAATTGCCTGAACGTGACACTTATCCTTTCATCTGTAATATGCTTTTGTTTAGGTATCTCATGTGCCCAAAAGTGATTTGTTGGTGGTTCCATTATGTACATTGATCCATGTTCTATGGCAAAAGTAAGTGAGGGGTACCCTTCTCTCCTGAAAATTAAGTTTCTCTTTACCCCAAAACTTAAACAAGCTATTGGTGCACTTGAAACCATGCAATACTCCTCATCTTTGTGTGGTGAAATATATGCATATCCATCTTTATAGTAATTGAGCAGTGCAAAGTTAAAATTGACGCCTAGATATTTTTCAACATCAAATTTTATTTGGTTAAGGATATACACCCATGGTTTTGATTCAATAATTATTCCCGAAAAGGGATATTTTAAACCATAATGTCCATAGGCGCACATTTTCCTACGAGGAGTACAAATGTTACCAAACATGTTAAAAGAATAACTTTTAAAAGGTAAGTGTTTTAATTGATCCATAATTTCATCTACTTGTGGAGACGTATAAAAATTTGCAATATATTTTACATTTAAACCATCTCTTTGCCAATCCATAATTTGGCGTCAAGCAAAACTGTATACTTTAAATACCTTTCTGTAAACCACAGTATAATAACAGTATGAAAACTGATATAATAAATGACAGCGCGGTAAATCTTGCAAGTATATAATAGAAGAAATGTAAACTATTTAAAATAAAATACAATCTTTATAATTTGTGTTTTCGTAACGATGCATTATTTCCATTCCGGCCCACCCGCTATGATCATACACCCACTTTTCCAAATAATCCTCTACGTATTTCTCAAAGCAACTATACACAATATCCACTGCTAGTATGCCTTTAGAGAGACATAATAATGTAAATTCGCCAATAAATACAAATAAGCCAATAATTCGACTCCACGTGATTCCTCCTGAAAAAATTTCATTAGCAATTACCGATACCGTTGAACATATATCTTTTTCCGTTACTTCTAAATCTAAACACCAGATGTTTGTATCATTGCGATGTTTAAAGTCTTTTACAGTTTCTTTGAAACGCTTCAACACTATTTCTTCTTCTTTGTTCTGAGCAGGGATAGCATTGTAACAATATCTATCCTTCAACATGTATAAGTATATGTTCTGAAGAATAAAACTTGTTCGTACGTTATTCTCATCCTTCTTCAATAATGAGTATTTAGCTTCTGCGGTACGAGGTCTGAAGAAACGGCTAAGCATGTCAACAAATAATTTCTATGTAGTACAAGAATATAGTTTAATCCAAAATATTTTCAAATGTAACCAAACTATGTGTGAACGGTAAAGGCAAATGAATCAATGAGTGCTCGGAGTTAATATCCAGTATATATGGCCAGCAACCAATTTAAAAAAAAAAAAAAAAAAAAAAAAAAAAAAAAAAAAAAAAAAAAAAAAAAAAAAATTTTTTTTTTTTTTTTTTTTTTTTTTTTTTTTTTTTTTTTTTTATGCCCAAATTTTTTTCACTGTGGTCTGTATTGTTCTGTCTAACCATGTTCCAAATTTATGGTACTTGTTCCCGTTGCTGATATAATCCATAGTAACCCAGTTGCTATGTGGATTGGCAAGTAGGCCAAAAAAATACAATAAATACAAACAAGTCGCATCATATTCATTTGTATTAGGCTTTGAAAATTTCTGAGCAATTTTATATATTTCTCGTAATACATTTTCCCGGTCCACTATCAAAGGAAAATTTTCATAATCGAAATAGGTCGCATTAAACCAATCGGTATCGTTTTCCGCCAAGAAATACAAATATCCAAACTGAGATACATTTCCCTTTACAGCCATAATATGTGCATTAGCTTCAGTTTCATAGGCCTTTACCAGTTGTGGTGTGACGTCAAAAAACATTTTCCACACGCGGTTCCTGGGGACTCTTATTATTGACGACTCATATCGTACTAAACGATCAATCGGTAGGTCACCCTTGCTCAATAAATCCAAATCATAATACTTTGGTTCGATACTACAGCTCATTTTTGTTTATCTTGTGTATCATGTTTCTAAATTGGTTCGTTTCATATTTTTAATTACTACACCCTCATAATATACCAAAGATTCCGAAACTTCATCTTTTTTATGCCGTTTCTCTTTTGGTTCTTCAATTGATTCTTGGAAATTACTAGAAAACTGTAACGTATTCGCTGTTCGATCTGCCATGTGAACATAATTAAATGACCCCAATTGAATATCTGTCCGCCTGTAGGCTTTAAATTCCTCCTCAAATTTTATAAACATCTCTGCTTCATGGTAAGCCGTATTTTTAGTCACTTTTAAATATTGTCTTACGGCTGATTTGACATCATTCATAGTGGTCATGCATCCTGTCACGATCTGGACATCCATAAATATTTTAAACTGGACATAAATGTCAGCATGAATCAAATAATCTTGTGTAAATTCAACCACATATTCCGGTTCCTCCCGATAATACAAAAGCCCATCTTCAACATTTATGTGACGTTTCAAATGATAATAGAGCATAAAGAAGCACCCCTGATACGATTCTTCGACAACGTAGGCATCTTTAGCATAAATATTGGTACTCACTTGTTCGTACGTTGTAGCTGGAGCGTGGTCTACAAATTCAGCATCGAAAGGAATGGCCACCACACGGTCCTTAAAAGCGACGGATGCTTTACAATCTGGATAATTGTTTGTCGTAGCAAATATTTTGGCTGTCGGAATACCACCCGTATTTTGTTCATACATGTTTCGGAAAGTCACAAAGGAATTCCCCGTAATCTGTTTGACCCGATTTTCGTTCAGTTTACCTTCCAATTCTTCACTGGCTACCATTCGACACGAAAAAAGGGTCGATGCTAGTTCTGGAGTGGCGGTATTTGTATTATGGGTAGGTGTCAAGTTTTCTGACTGAATACTGTGGTAATAGCCTCCAAATACCCGGGACAGCAATTCAAAAAGTTTACTTTTTCCGTTCCGCGTCAAACCTTTCAATACAAAAAACTTGCGCTCGTAATTGGTAGCAATAAACACGCTCGCTAATACATCTAAGAGATACATGATCATATCGTATTCAAATGCCATGTACTTACACAAATGTACATAAAAATGGAGGATGGATAAGGCCAAAGGATCCTGATCCACATTGGGTATTTCTTGCAGCACTCTATCGCATAACGTCTGAAACAAATTTTCCGTTTTATCCAAAAACAAATCCTTCAAATATTTTAAAAAGACGTCCTTGCAAGTCAAAAAACGGTACAGTTGATCTAAATGAGAAGTAGAAGAATTACAAAAGTGCATCAGTTCTAAGCGGGGTAAGTCAAAACCCAATTTTCGATCCGACATGAAAAATTCTGGGACGACCCCGCCAATATGCCCCGTCAACAAGTCTAATGCCCCGTCGTGTAATCGAACAAACCATTTGTGAGCATCCATTTGAATATCTTTTCGTTCCATGGCTGTATCACTCATGATGGCTGATACAACAGACGACAGATTAAATTTTTCAATCAATTGTTCATCCGGTCCACCTACTTTTCCACATCGTCTGTACTGTTCTATAAAACCTTTAATATTACTCCACAAGTTAGACATGTGATCCGTAATTTCGGACGATTGTACCACTTCTTGCCACGATTCTGTCAAAAAGTTCCAAATGTACCGTGATGGTTTCTTGAGTGCATTTCGTAACCTCAACACGAGGATGGGGAAATGCTTTTCTTGAAGGCTTCGCAACAACTTTACCAATTGTTCTTGCGTCGTCACAGACAAAATAGCCCGCTTATTATGCTCAATGATTAATTGAATTTTATCCTGCATGGTTTTCGGTCGTTCGTACAAATTATTGCCACAAAAAAGTAAAGTGTTAAGCGTCAATTCTGTAACGGCATAATTAATAATTTTGGAATCCAACACTTGAATTTTTTCCAGTAAAGGATAAAATTCATCATCGACAATCTTGCGTAAATCTTGGGCAATTTCAGATGCATTGGCTTGAAAATGTTGGCAAAAGGTATAAAATACGGGTAAAAAGTAATATCCTTTGTTGTATTGTAATATGTTTTTAATGGGGTTTGGATCGTCCTCAAAAATGTCCGCCTGCAAAGCGTAATGAATTTTTTGAAACCTTTGAGGAATATGGGACGTATCTCCATGTTCTTTTTCCATTCTTTTGTACCACATTTTTAAAGCATGATTCGTTGTAGTGAAATTCAACATGCACATGGCATTCAATTCAATGTGATGGTATGTCCTGAGAAACTGGGCTCCGTTCACTATCAAGCGCTTACATTTACAAATATAGATGGGGTCGTTAGACTGGTTAACATATTCGGCTACAGTAATCCAGTCGGTTGAATCCCCTATCGTGTTCGCAATGGTTGTATTATACATGAGAGTATAACACGGTTCAAACATCGTAACAACTGGCATCATGGCATATTTTACCTGAACAGGATACAATCGAGAATTACAATTTAGTAGGAATCGGGAAAAAGATTTTTCATTATTCTTACGCAGTTTAAAGTTCCGTCTCACTTCATGAGTATTGTTGGGAGTGATCTTTATGGTACATTTTTCCTCAATGTACATCACAAAAATGGCTGAATATCTTTCTGTACCTGGTTTACTGGCTCCAGGTAGCATGGCATTTTTCAAAATATCAAGTTCATATTTTAATCCGTTTTTCAAAGTACACTTGAATTTGTATTGGAGGGATTGACATAGTAGAATGTAATCGTCATTCGCAATCTTAAACTCTGGTAAATGTATATGTATTCCAGCACTATTTGGTCGAATAGCAATAATGTAGGAAAAATGGGATACACTAGGAATAAAAGTAGTTTTTAAAACTGATTCAATAATATCAAAAATTTCTTCGTTAATTGCTTGACCCTTACAATCCAAATCCAAAATCAGGGCATGGGAACGTGTCGAGGCCAAATCCATTGTGAGAGGAGGTTGTGTATATCCAATCCACCGTAACGTAAAATTAATATAATTTTCAGGCGTAATATAATATATTCCACCCTCCAGGTTGTATATTAGGAAGGATTCAATGGGGGCCTCGGCAGGCGTATTCACTTTTCTAAGTAAATGGTCACCCATTACTTGTGTAAAGCAATATGTGTGCAATGTGAATGCACAACCAAAATGACATTCAAAGCGGATGCTTATGGTTTTATCTCTATATATAGGGTTAAAAAAAAAAAAAAAAAAAAAAAAAAAAAAAAAAAAAAAAAAAAAAAAAAAAAAATTTTTTTTTTTTTTTTTTTTTTTTTTTTTTTTTTTTTTTTTTTTAAATCATTTATGTATCTTCATTATTATAGAAAGCATCTAGTTCTTCGTTTTTTTCTCTACCATGATCATTAGGTCTTATAAGTGTTCGAATATAGTCCAACACTGTTGCCATTCCCTTTTCTGCCGGTACTTTAAAATTCAAAACGTGTTCATCTGAAGGACAAAACAAACCTTTTCGTATATAGGAATCTTTATTCATGCAAGGTGCTCTTGCAGATAACAAACCATTTTTCACTTCCGTTACCACATACATACATGGAGATGTTGGATCATTACGATCCTCATGGTCATAAACCGTACAATTACATGATGTTCCATTCCATCCCATATCTTCGGTAGGATTGGGAATGTCTCGTATACAGTAATCTACTGCACATACAAACGGTATAGGGGACACCATGCGTGTGCCATCTTTACTTTTTGAATCACATTTACAACGGTAACGGTATTCTCCCTGTGTTTTTTCATAAAGATCATCAATGTTTTCGGCTTTTACGTTTAAGTTATAGTCCCACAATACATTTAAATCATTATTTTGAGCCTCCTCATTTTTACAAACAAAATCATGACTGTTCTTGAAAATGTGAGAATTTTTCGGAATGCAAGTCCATCCTGCCAAAGAGAAAACGGGTACAGTCGTTTTGGCATTGCATTTATCAATTCCTTCCGGCAAACAATATGTCCCGGAATTCAATAGTTGACCCATTACATAAATGCGATCGTCACTCGTAACCCGATATTGTATATATTTGGATCCATTTACACAAATCTTTTGACAATCACAAGGTTCAAGAGTAGGACATCTAAATCCTTGTAAAGGACACAAAGTTTTGGTAACGTAATTATATTCCATGATATCAGTATAATTAGCCTTTTTTGCGGGTGTATATAACATTGTCAACAAACGTTCTTTATAAAACAAATTAAAAAGAGTAATAAGAACGATCAAAAACAAAACCCAAGAAATGTATTGGTTCTTTAGCATCCTGTGTTTGTTACTCTTGGCTTTCAACTTGGAATGGGTCTCTGGAAAACCGTGGCATAATCACTATGTCATTATATGGCAATGGAATGAGTTTCGTCTCATGCGCATTATACCCAAAGATGTGTATGTTCTCGTAGAAGGCGATAAGGTATACCGATACTTGAACAGCTCATCTCTCAAACAGGATACTTATGCTCGTGTCGTTCAAATGGATAACGGTTTTGAAAGAGAGGTTTTACACTATCGGTATTTGCTGGACTGGATTAAGACTGCACCTGTTTTAAAATCATACCCTCCTGATTTGCGAGACGATGTGGCAATCTTGAATTACATAGTCGAGAAGCTCTAACTTTACGAAGAAAGCAGGCAAAAGAATTGGATCCATATATTTTCAAAGTAGGTAATTTCATTTGCAGATCTGACGTCCAGGTGTTTTCTTGGAAGGAAAAGGTTTTATAAAACCCCACTAATTCGATCCCTGTTAACTCCAAGTACATTATCAGAAATTCAAAACCAACATTACAAGAAATGTTTGTATGTTGCAATACGACACGATACGGATATATTGGAAATATAGACACGGCACCTATATTATAACATGGACGTTTATCATGTGTAGGTACAATGAGTACGGCATTTGCATAGGGTACAAGATTTCCCAAAACGGGTAAGGTGGGCTCAAATCCTACAAAATTTTTCATATCTACATATGAGCGTGCGACTTCCAACCACCTTTGAATAAACAATTCTATATAATCTGGATTATTGTACAATCGCAATGCTTTGAAGAAGTGTTCAGCAACGTAAACTTTAGCACGATTAAAGTCAAACATTTTTACCTCTAATAACCCGAATCGTCTACGACTATCCCTTTTATATGACAAGAAATTTAAAGTAAAAAAAAAAAAAAAAAAAAAAAAAAAAAAAAAAAAAAAAATTTTTTTTTTTTTTTTTAATTAGCTCTGATTTTTCCGTACCCATTAGTCTTGTCGAACGTACCTAACCTTTTCCCGTCTTCCATCGTTCTGAATATTCAAGCAGATTTCCGTGGGTATATTTTCGTAAAGCATCTGTCCTAACTCGAAACAATTGATCTGAACGATCCTGGGCACTTCGATAATATCTGATGATATCGTGGATTTTACGGTCTCCTGCTCCAAAGGATTCTCCTCCATGGGCGAATCTTCGCACGGTAGAACAGTCTCTTCTTCGTCGGGCGGCAGGTGGTCGGAAGGATTTCGATATTCGGGTTCAACGCACATTTTCAGAGATTCGATCCATTGCTGCAACGGAATACAATTTTCGAGGGGCACTTCTTCCCATTCGACGACTACTTTGGGAGCATTTACGTGAGAAAGAGACGCAAAAGGCTTCAACACATTATGTATCAATCCCCTTTCCAAAATCATTTTGAAAGTGTTGGGTTGAAATCTCAAAGTACCAGTTTTAGGATGGCGACGCGTTTCCATAAGAAGGATGACTTCCTCATACGTAAACAATTTCGTGTTACACAATTTATTACGCAGGAAATGCGGTATCACGTCCCAAACACTGATGGAGGAATACCGCTTCGTAAATCCGTAAAGGTTACTGAATTTCATAAAGCGTCCAATATCCTGAGCTCTAAAATAAACATTCATGTTCATACCGATGAACAAAAACAAATCGGGCTTCCCAGGTACGGCGGACAAACGAAACCACATGGCTTAAAAGGAGTGTGAAATCTGAAAGAGTTGATTTGGATAAGGGATTATATAGCCTTAAAGGACGAAAAAAAAAAAAAAAAAAAAAAAAAAAAAAAAAAAAAAAAAAAAAAAAATTTTTTTTTTTTTTTTTTTTTTTTTTTTTTTTTTTTTTTTTCTTCTAGCTCAAGTATGTCTTTATCTTATGATTAATGGGTTTGCGGCATACTGGACAATCGAATATTAAATTTGAACAATACATGCAAGAAACTAGGTGACCACAGGGCTGAAAAACAGTATCTCTTTCTGCATCCATACATAATTTACATAACAATATTTCTTCTTTAGATGAGCTATTTCCAGATCCATGTCCAATAATATCCTTTGCAAGTTTAGCTGTGGGTAACATATTACCCAGATGAGTTTTATCGTCCATTAATTTCTTTACAGTTGGAGACTGTTTACCAGCCAGAAATGAACAATCTGGAAAAAATTTTAGATGTTCATTCCATGGATCGTCTTCAGGTTCCCAATTGCCAAGAGTCCCGCCACAACAGAAACAGGTGACAACATCAGATATACCTGAGTAATACAAACCACATTTAGCTAAATTATCGGGTATTGGTTTGCTTAAAGGCCACGATGAGAAGGTTAAAATACGTTTTTTAATATCCGCCATACTCGGATGTTTGGGTTTATATGATGCAGTAGCAGAGGAATCCTTTCTCTCAGATGTAGAACAAATTTTATTACGTGGGAGCAAAGGTACATTCCCAACATCGAAACCTAACAGGAAAAGACATTTTGGACTTTTTCTAATATGTTCTTTTAAAGGGTTATCTCCAGGAGTCCAATTATATATTACTACGTAACAGAACGGACATTGAACTCTATCTGCTTGTTGTAAATAGAAAAAACCGGCTTCAGCTAAACTTTCCGGTGTAATATCCATTAGAGGCCATTTATTTCCAAAAGAGTGCAACCTATTAGACTCGCTTTCCATTTCTAGTGCAAATTTTTACCTCAAAGGCTTATATATAATAATGAATGAATGAATGAATGAAAAAAAAAAAAAAAAAAAAAAAAAAAAAAAAAAAAAAAAAATTTTTTTTTTTTTTTTTTTTTTTTTTTTTTTTTTTTTTATAAACATAGCATAATTATATATACTATAGGTACTGTTACTTCTACTAGAACTAGTATTGCAAAGGCAACTGCCTCACCCAAACATTTCTTAATTTTCATACTTTTATTTAGACAACTCCTCCATTTTTTGCGCTATTCAATTTTTTTTGTCATACCAGTCAACTGGAAAAACTTTAACTAGATCATCCATTAGAAAGAAATCTCTGTGTAGATTCATTCCATCAATTTAAATTTTTTTATTCAAATATACTTGTGGTGCTTTCTTTTATTGCACTGTCTTCCCTTTCTGCTTCGTGGAATCTTTTCGAAAGCTGGACCACTCCAACCATGTCTCATTTCTCTATCCAGTTGTTCCGCTGTATTACTTTTAAACCTATCCGGTCTTTTACGAATAATAGAACCATCTAAAGTTGATAATTCATACACAGAACCATTCTCCAATCGTTCCGAACATGGGATACGTTTGTCGTTTAACCAAAAATAGCCCTCGTAATATACCAAATCAATAGAATTATAAGTTTTCAATTTAAATATTTCGTCTTTATAAACATTATGCGCAATAAAACCATCCGTTTTAAATGACGATGTTTTGGGTAAATCTTCCATGCTAAAACTGTATGTTTGAACATAATAACCTTCTGGAAGAACAAGTTTAGGTAAAAAATCCAGTAAAATGGATGATCGACACCAACCAGCTGTTTCGTGTCCTTGCACTTGATAAACATCCAACAGTACCACATTCCCATTCTCCAATTTTTCCGCAGCAAATACCAATCCGTCTCCTAAAGTAATACCCTGTCGCACAATTCGTTCGTAATCTTCCCATTTCTCTTTAACCTTATCAGGGTAACTATATACCAATCCAAATATACCATCCATTTTATGTGCATAGAGACATTGGAGGGGAAAATTGTTAAAATTCTGAACACTTTTTACGGATTTTCGGGTTTTCATTTCTTTTAAAACATACAGAGGGGATTTGAATGTTCGCATGATGTCATAAACGTTCCGATACTGATGAAGTGATTTCAGTAAAAGCAAATAGTTGAACTTACATATATGTCTTGAAAAGGTCCCGTATTCCCATTCAAACACTAATTTATACGTGTCCTGTGAATCTTGAAATGTATAAATTTTAGCTTTTTGGTCTAACATAATTCCGTATCTGTATTCCACATGAAAAGGATTTTGGAAATTCCCTACAACATGTACAAATTCCTTACAGGTGGATTGATTCCAAAATTTGAAAGCCTTTTCTTTAGAATGAACCCATTTGAACCACAGTCCATCGTGATAAACTATTTTAATATCTATAATTTGTTTTATTTCCCAAGAATTATTTCGGAATCGAAAATGCGGTTTAGCATATAGCACCCGTTCTTCTTTTATCGGTCCATAGGTAGCGAGTAAAGGGAGAAACGATGTAGATTGTTGAACTACTAACCTAAATTCATACTCATGCATTCCGTAAGATTTTCAAAATGTTTGTGAAAGAAATTATCCAAGAGAATCGAAAATATACAATAAGTGCTAAAACGAGCAAAAAGGCTATAACAGCTGCGGTGACCTTGAATATATTTTGATTCAAGACTTTGTACAATACAGGAATCAATAACATGGGGATGGATGTACACAATATAATAACATAAGCAATTTCCTTTTGAAGTATCCCAAAAGAACCTCTGTCAGCTTCATCTGAATACAGAATATTCTCTAATCGATCCATAGACTTTATATATAAGAAGAATAATAAAAAAAAAAAAAAAAAAAAAAAAAAAAAAAAAAAAAAAAAAAAAAAAAAAAAAAAAATTTTTTTTTTTTTTTTTTTTTTTTTTTTTTCAAAAATACTTATTTTGGCTTGTTATGGAATACTTGCAAACCTGCCATGGATTGAATAATTTCTTCACACACTTTTATCAGAGCTCTATCGCTTGGGTTTGGAGATGCGTAGGGTTGAACATGTATCCTAATATCATAATGAGCATCCATATTTTTGCTAACATTGTCATCCACAGCCATCAGAAATATGGGTTCCTCGTACATGTCTCGAATATGCTCGGAAGCTTTCGCATATTCATACCTTTGTTTCGAAACGTAAGACTCTTTCCGTGCAAATATTTTATAAGCTTGTTGAGCAATGTCCGGTAAAAATCCATTCACTACTCTCCGTACATAATCATCTTCCCCTAAACTCCAAAGAATTATATCTACATTTAACAATCGCAACAAGTTGATCAGTACATTTACTTTGGGCCGTACATGAAAAATATTTTTATGGAAAACACCCAATGTTTCATCCATATCTAGCACACATACTGCTGTCATTTTACTTTTTATAATCAAGAACCATGAGTAAAAAGTCCACTGGCTATTCTGATCGCGTCAAAAGTATTATTCGACATATTGAACAACAAAACAACAATTTCTCTGTGTCTCAATGTGTATTCCATTTCAACAAACCCTGTTTTATATTGTTGAACAACTTTAATCTAGAACGATTCCATTGCCTGTATAGTAATCACTCTGTACAATGGCGATCCTATACCTTGTGCAAATCGTGTGACATCCCAGAACATTTTTATGACCTCATTATCCTTCACAAATTATTCGGAAGTGGATACGTTTTACCATTCGCAGGTCACTTCCGGGAATCTTCAGGATATACGGTCGGTATGTATCGGCAAGACGTTCATTTGTACCCTCCAACAAAAATCAAGCATTCCATTTTTAAAGAAACAGTTTACGCTATGATTATTTTCTTGTGCGCCGTCTGTCATCGTATGGGGGGGAATACTCCCAACATTAAACATTTTTCTTTCGTATATACGGAATCTCATCCAGTACTATGTGATATTGGTAGCATAAATGCCGAAAATCGGGAACGTTTAGCGTATCGTGAAGAACATTTTAACAAAAAGAAATGGACTCGATTTATGACACGCAAAACTACACGGGACATTATTCGGTATTTGCGTGTCATTTTCCCATACTATTTTCAAAAGAAAAAAGTTGGTAAACGATGCATTTTAAATGAAGACGAAGAATGTTTTGACAATGAAACACATCAATTAGTATGTCAAAGTGACAAAAAAAACTTATGGTTAGTAGTCAAAGAATTCCGGCATTTGATGCCAAACAGAAATATACAATTCAAAATCATTGACAAGTGGGAAAATTTATGTTACTGATGGCCCCGTTTTTTTACTTGCAAAATCGTTATCAAGTGCTGTTTTATTTATTAGCATCATTTTTTCAAGTGTTCTATCCATCATTTCTAGTGTAGGACTGTCTTTACCCTCTTCCCAAAACTGGTAATGAGTACCACTACCTATCTTATAATAACTGTGCTCATTTTTAGAATTTGCTTCGAATCGTGTAAATCCTAAACTCCTTCGTAAAATTTTCAAGTAATCTCGTGATAATATATAATAAAAACTTGTGTCATTAAATATTGCTGAATTTCGTTCTTCCTCATGGGTATTTGATTTCTGTCTTTTCTTATCCATATTATTATCTTTACTATTACTGTGCGTATGATTCGGATTCAATTTTAGCAGTTCCGTCTCTTCAGTTTCCATTTTAATGTCTTGATCAGTTTCATCCCTCAATTCATCCTTTGTTTTTTCTCCATTCACTGGAGTGCCCATTTTCAAATCTCCTTTAGTTTCATTTTCATTTTTAACCCCCAATTCAACATTTGTTTTATCGTCACTTTCTTCGCTATTCGAATATTCCAGCGAGATGTCATCATCGTCATCATCATTATCTGGTAACGTCACCGAAATTTTTCTTTTTCTCTTCTCTGGTGATTTCTTCTCCGGTGATTTATCCGCCATATTCTTTATTAATTTTGAAATCAAGAACATGTCTCTGGAACACGTATTATTCCAAGATCCTTGGATACTTTACAATGATACTTTTTTCCGTTCTCGTTTAGTGTTAATGTATCCGCAAAACGTTATTTTTGCAACCCAATTGTTGAATCGCGTTATGAGTTCGAAGGTTTACAGGGATTATCCTTTCGCGGAGAAAATGGATATTTCAACCTTTCAAGATATTGACTGGACCAAAACCATTATTGTTTTTAATCCTGAATTACAATTAATCAATGCCCCCCTTCCCGTTCAGCAATTGGTGCGCCTCGATCGCCGGTTAAACTACCGGGACGCAGCCTCTATTATATTTAGCCCCTTTCGATGGTCCTTTGTAGAATTGTTCCAATACCAGTGGTTGGGTGTCCTTTTGATTTCGATCCTATCTCTCATGTTTTGGTTAATCGGACGACGGTACAAGACGAAGTATTCGATAAGGGTGTTTCCCAATAAGGCTTCAAACGTTCTAAAATTGTCAAGTCGCTAAATACGTGTTGTTCTGGATGGGGTATAGGTTGGGTGGTCAATACCTGGTAACGTGCAATGGCTTCGCGAAATATATCACTTGAATATTCTTCATTCATTAATGCTGTCAATAACTGATTGCGATCAAAGGTATCAAATACTGTATTTTCCATATACAGTTGAGGAAAATGCCGCATGCTATAGTAATCCAAAATCCACATATAAGTTAACCAAAAAGACTGGATTAATTCCCGATTGATGTGGGGAACGACAGTATATTTTAAATAGGGTGCTATGTTGTTTAAAAACTGAGCTATTATAGAAGGGGGGTTTGTGACATCTTCCATAGATAAACAATCGTGAATTCTTGGAGCATTGGTTGCCGTTATTCCCACAATAGCGGGTATAAAATCGTTACCAAACAGAATGGATGCGGTAATTAGTCGGTCTAAAGAATAGGGTAAAAAGTTTTGGGCAAATTGAGTAATATTATAAAATCCTTTATACCGGTAAATTTGTATACTTTCATAGCGATTCAAGCGTACAAAAGCCAAAATAAAGACATCTTGGTCTACACTAACGACAATAGGGTGACGACAATAGGGTGTGGCTTCAGCAACATGAAAAATTTTATGTTCGCCTTCTCCCGATACCTTACAACCACACAAGATTACTTGAAGCTTGGATGTATATTTAAAAGTATATTTTTTTAAATGTTTTATGAGATATGTTTGAACTTGAAGCGTAATACGATTAGCGCCAAATAAAACATATTGGTAAAAAGTTTTCGAGGATGTCGGACTCTTTTTATTCCGTCGTTGGCGTTGAGTGGCCCATTTCATGGGTACTCCTTCGCCATCAAAAGATAGCACAATTGTGATTTGTTCTGGACAAACCGCCGATTTAAAAGACAATAAAAGATTTAAAGTTGTTCTAAGTTGACTCCAAACAGAGTGGCAAATTTCTTGAATCATGTGTTCTTCTTCAAGTTGTATAGCAGAGTCGATAGCAATATATAGGAAACTTTGTATATCGACCAATATAGAATCAAAATAACAAGGTTCATCGGAAGGAGACTGCAGTGGTTGTATCAATTTGCAAAAGTTGGTAATTCCCATGATGACTTATCTTGACAAAGTTTATCCAAGAACTAACAGAATAGATTCGAGAGCCGAGTATATATAAAGGCTTTGAAAAAAAAAAAAAAAAAAAAAAAAAAAAATTTTTTTTTTTTTTTTTTTTTTTTTTAAAGGTATTATTCCATTTTCCAGTTTCTAAACACGACCATTTACCATTACTTATCAGTTGGTAACCAGCTTTACAAATGAACTCAACAACTTTTTCATATGTAAAGTAGCCACCCTGTTTTGTCCCATTTTCTACGGTACCTGGATCACCACAACTTATAGGTTTACAAAATGCTGCTGTCCATTCATTTTCACCAGTATACCTGAGTTCTCCATCTTTAACATATCCTTTATCACATGTCAAATCTATTTTAAATCCTATTTGAAAAGGGTTTTTTTTTTTCCTTTTAAATCCAACGTTCCAATTTCGATTTTAGGTACCTTAGTACATGGTATATTTATTTGTTTGTATACAAAATTTACATACATTCATTATCATTAGGTGGTTTCAAAAGATCCGGATGTATTTTCATTTTATCTTGAGGCAAAAAAGGTTCAAAATTTGTCGGTGCCCCCATTAATCCAGCATCTGGCTTATGTATTCTTGGTTTAAAATACATTTTAGTAGGAAGTATATCCATGACCATACCACCTCCACTATGATTAAACGGGTTTAGATCACTTCCACCTACTGAAGGGTATAGTTTGGGTTCCTTTTTAAACAATGCCTTTTGATCCATGGTTCTTTATATTGGTTCTTTATATTGATAAGTTGCACAAAAACAATATAGAATAGATATTTCAACAAGCAATCAATTAGCTGAATCCAAGCTGTGTCAAAGCAATGAATGGCTGACGCCAGAATTAAAGAGCCTTTTATATAGAATAAGTTATGTGTAAATCCATCAATGTTTTTCTTTCCATTCTAAGTACATTTTTTTGTATTTAGGCGGAAAGCTGGAAAACCAAATTTCATCCCTAAATGCATGCCAGCCCACGGGTTCTAAGTCAACGACCTGTGGAAATAGGGGTTCGAAAAAATCCAATTGTCCATAAACTCCAACGAAGCCTCCACCAAATTGTCTGTATAGGTAACTCAAACGTCGGCGTAAATGGATGGGATTCACGTAATCATCCAATTCATGCGCATCCATTGCATCCTTATCGTCCGTCACAGTCAATTGTACAAAATCTCTGGGTCGATCTGCCGAGGCCATGTGTATAATCATTACACGCCCATCCCGAATGGAGTCCATAGACGCAAACTGTTGAACAATCATGAGATAAAGATGAATCTCCACGATCAAAGGGAATTGAAATAACGCGAAACGTGTACAACCCGTTTTTATATAGTCAAGAATCAATGAAAGTTGTAAAAAAAAAAAAAAAAAAAAAAAAAAAAAAAAAAAAAAAAAAAAAAAAAAATATTTTTTTTTTTTTTTTTTTTTTTTTTTTTTTTTTTTTTTTTTTTTTTTTTTTTTTTTTTCAAGTTTCATGAATTTGTATTTTAAAGGTTTCTATGTTTAAAAAATTTCTTTTTTCAAGTTTCATGAATTTGTATTTTAAAGGTTTCTATGTTTAAAAAATTTTTTTTTCTCAAGTTTCATGAATTTGTATTTTAAAGGTTTCTATGTTTAAAAAAAAAAATTTTTTTTTTTCAAGTTTCATGAATTTGTATTTTAAAGGTTTCTATCTACCAAGTTTGTATTTTCTTTCTTTTTTTTTTCCGGTTTCTATCTTCTAAGAAACTTATATATATTTTTTTTTCTTCATCATCAAGCGTGTGACCAATCGAGCCTGGTATTTCGAAAGTTCCTCTTGAGGGCGTAGACGGCCATGAGCTGTATGCACGTGTAGGATTTGCATCCCCTGCACTTGTACTTGAGCCTGTCGTCGTTGTCGTCGATAATCAGTACGAATTGGTCGAGGTACTTGTTCAAGATCCGGTAGGTCACCTCTCCGAGGAGGTAACAATGGGTGATCCGGTAATATTCGAGTATGTCCCTGAGGTCGTTTATCCAATACTTGCGACATGGAATTCTGGCGGTGACGCCGCGTAAGTTTGCGACGCAGAATGCGACGGGTCTACCGTTCTTGTTGAACTGTAGGACGACGACACCCAATCTCTGCGGGAATTCCCAGAATTGCCACGGCCTATGCAATTTCCCTACTGTTTGCCAATTGTTGTCTTCGGGATCCTGCAAATCGATGCGTTTCGAATGCAATTTCCCTACGGTTTGCCAATTGTTGTCTTCGGGATCCTGCAAATTGAGGGATTTCGAATGCAAATTTCGTTCCGAATACTGGAAATTGAGGGGTTTCGAATACTGGAAATTGAGGGGTTTCGAATACTGCAAATTGAGTGGTTTCGAATACTGCAAATTTACTGCTGCTTCCCCGGAATCCTGCAAATTTACTGCTGCTTCCCCGGAATCCTGCAAATTTACTGCTGCTTCCCCGGAATCCTGCAAATGTAGTGGTTTCGAATCCTGTAAATTTACTGCTGCTTCCCCGGAATCCTGCAAATGTAGTGGTTTCGAATCCTGTAAATTTACTGCTGCTTCCCCGGAATCCTGCAAATGTAGTGCGTCGTCCAATATTTGCATTGTTCGAAAGCTCAAAGAAACGTCTTCCGTAGATCGTTCGTCCCAATTTTGAGTTTCCGTGGCCATTATTCCGTCGACGTTGTGCTTCCTTGTCTTTCTTTTCTTCGATAAAAAAGAAAGAAAGAAAAAAACAAAATCTTGGAGGACCGGTACGTAATATAAATTTCCAAGTCTACGAGAGGGACTGTAAAATATATATAATATCGGGTTTCACGGTTCTTGTAATCTTTACAATCCTAATTTTTTTTATGAGCAATCCAATACAGGCTGAGCAATCCAAGTTGTAATAAGCCGAGCAATCCAAGAAAATTATGACCTACTACGGAAAACCATTAGTCTTGCAATCCATCTGTCGGACTGGGTATCTACAGAGGGTTTATATAGTCAAGGAAAGGAAAAATTAATTTAAAAAAAATTAATTTAAAAAAAAAAAAAAAAAAAATTTTTTTTTTTTTTTTTTTTTTTTTTTTTTTTTTTTTTTACCTATTCTTCTTTCCCGAGTTCTTATTTTCAATGACCTTCAATTTGCATATTAATATTATTGTATTTTTAACTATAAAAGAAATAATACTGAATATTGTCCAATTTCAAAGATATATATTTTTTTTCTAAATCATACGAGATTCCAGGCTTAAAACACACTTCATTTGGAATCACAACAGATCCTTCTTTTTAAGTCCCGAGTTCTCATTTTCAATGACCTTCAATTCGCATATTAACATCAATGTATTTTTTAACCATATAAGAAATAATACTGAATATTGTCCAATTCAAAAGTGTCAAAATTTTTTTGTTTTTCTTTTCTTTCCAACTCATACGAGATTCTAGGTTCAAACTATTTTTTGGAATCCACAGCAGATAATTCCTTTTTCAGTTACTTAAATAATTGTACCCGTTCTCCACCTCCATACATTACTCCATGCAGTTCCAGAAATACATTCCGTTTCGCAATCTTCTCGATGCACCACACCTTTTCACATTCCCAATTGCATTGATGGTATCGTCGAATAAAGTTCCACATGTGTCGGATCATTTTCTTACTGCACGTTTTCCAAAATAAATTGGCGGCCAATCTCGAGGCAGTCCAAGGAGGATATCGGGAAAGATCTTGGTCAGTCACGTCCGAGCGTCTCGCTGCATCTTTCCCGTACATCCGGTAAGCCCTCCTCTTCAGAAACAATTGAAAATCTTTGTCCAGGGACGTGAAAGGTTCCTGTCGAAAGTATCGCGTGGTCAGAGATTTTCCCTCGACCTTCAAACCATGCACGTTCAAGTCGTTCGGAAAAGGACCGAAGGGTTCCCTACACGTGGGACAACGATATTCGTCCAGCATCCACGCTGCCAAACACGTCCCGTGAAAACGATGGTCGCAACGCAAAATCGTAACCATTGATGCCGACGAAAGGAGGGATTCTTGACAAACACCGCAGATTTCTCCCATGGGAATAATGGTACTTTCGCACATGTTATGATGAAGGATATATATCACGATATTTGTATTTTTCAGCGAAGCAAAGCGAGGGTCAAATGATGGGTAAAAAAATATATATAACACAATCCAAACTAGTAGCAATCCGATTCGGGTTTTTTGTTTTCTTATAATAAGCGAAGGTCAAATGATGAGCACACACAATCCAAACTGGCAGCGATTCGAATTTCGGCAAAGCAATAACTGAGGGATCTCGACATTTGAAGAGGTTTATAAAGTATCAAGGAACAATATTTGTTAAAAAAAAAAAAAAAAAAAAAAAAAAATTTTTTTTTTTTTTTTTTTTTTTTATACATCTAACCGGTGATTATAAATAAATATTTTTTCTTTCAACTTAACATTTTCTTCCGTCAATTCCATAACCTTTTGTTTCAACATACTAGTTTCGTCCTTCAAATCCGCAACATTCTGTCTCAACATACTAGTTTCGTCCGTCAAATCCGCCACATTCTGTTTCAACATACTAGTTTCGTCCATCAAATCCGCAATATTCTGTCTCAACGTACGATTTTCTTCTGTCAAATCCGCGACATTCTGTCTCAACGTACGATTTTCTTCGGTCAAATCCACCACATTCTGTCTCAACGTACGATTTTCTTCTGTCAAATCCACCACATTCTGTCTCAACGTACGGATTTCTTTGGCCAACTCCCCATTCCTTTTCAACGCCTCGTCCAATCTCTTTTCCAAATCTCGGATTTTTTCGTTGATCAATTGGTCCCTTTCGGCGGTCACTTTTTCCAACTGTCGTTCGAGCCTATCGTTCCGTTCTTCCATTTTCGCGAGCTGCCGTTTGAAATCTGCCTCCATATTCGCATTGCGTTCCTCCAAATATCGAACTCGTTCCTCCAGTTTCGCATTACGTTTCTCCAGTTTCGCATTGCGTTCTTCCAGTTTCGCATTACGTTCTTCCAGTTTCGCATTGCGTACTTCCAATTTTTTGTTACGTTCCTCCAATTCTGCATTACGTTCTTCCAGTAGCGCATTACGTTCCTCCAGTTTTTTGTTACGTTCCTCCAATTCTGCATTACGTTCCTCCAATTTTACAATGCGTTCTAGCAGACCCCGAACCCTTTCATCCTCTCGGACGTTTTCAAATTTTACAACAACATCTTCTGGTTTCTTCTCGCGACCCTGCACGTTTTCCAATTTCGCCTGACATTCCAACAATCTCGCATGACTTTCCTCCAATTTGTGTTCCAGACTCTGAATCCGTTCTTCGATACGGAATTGCACAACTTGCAACATTCGATTCCATTCCTCCTCGTGTTCCTCCCGTTCCAACATTACGATACGTCTTTCTTGTTCTGTATTCCGTTTCAAGAGGGGAACGACCTCACGCAAAATTTTCTGTTGGACTTTGGTCGGGGTAAAGAGATTCTTGCCGACCACATCGTAAAATCCATTACCCCCTTCCAATTGCCTCGCGATCCAATTCTTCTCCTCCTCCTCCTCGGACAAGTCTAACATGGCCGGATCTTTCTCGAAATGCAACTTGTAACCCTCGACCAGATGCAAGTACGCGCAACTCTCGCACTTGCTGACCCCCACAGGTTTCCACATTTTCTTCACGGGCAACACCATCATCGAATCCATGGCGACTTTTTCGATCGGCACGCGATATTTTCCATTCTTCCAAACGCAATACTCGGCGAAAGGCGTCACGGGTTTCTGCCCGTTCTTGCGCGCAATTTCCTCCAAGATCCCGTCTGGTTGAGAAGTACAAGCCATCACCGAATAATCGGACGGAAGAGATTTCGCGATATAAAAATGATGATTACCGCTGCCGCCGCCGCCGACCTTCGTCGTCGTAATAGTACCACCACCACCACCACCATTGCTCCTATCGAATCCGCATCCGGACCGTCGATTGCTCACGTATCCGATCGCGTTCATCAAATGAGTCCACGTCTTGACGACCTTGCTCCTCTTGCACACGATATTACGATCCGGGACACGTACTTTCTTCCAACACTCTTTCATGAAGCGGTTTCCCTCTTCAGCCACCAAAATCATGTGTTTGTGATGTCGTATCATTGGATCAGGATCCGTACCCCCGTCGCACCAACAATGAAATGGTAACATGAAAACCTTCCCGTAATACGCTTCCACGGCATCGCAAAAAGACTGCATGGCCGCGGCCCTCACCATCACGTGGTAAAATTTCACGCAAGGCGGTTTCAACAACAAGACAAATGTTTTCAAATAATGCACGGCGAGGTTCACGTTGTCGTCCGAAAATTCCAACTCGTTCGGTAGGACGACGGCCGATTCCCACCACACAAAGGTACGATACTCACCTTCCTTCATAAGGAACTCAAAGTCGAAAAGCGCGTCGTCCTCCAAGACTTTTGGGCGACCAAACAAATCTCTTTCGGGGGGACCAAGTTTAGCACGGCGCGAGGTAGCAATATTCGTAACAAACTTTGTAGCATCACCGGTTCTCGAAGCCCAAATATTAACCATCGGGTTTTTTTTCGTGGTAAAAGTGGCCCGATACACTTTCAAACAACTCATCAGATGGTCCAAATGTCGGTGTTTTTGGCGTCTGGGCCAAACGTATCGACCGAAGCACCAGGGGCAAGAATTCTTATCCAATTTGTGGACCTCGTACAAATGGTTCTCCAAAAGAGGCAAAGTCAACTCTATCCCACATTCCTGACAACTGACGGCATGCCTATATTGACGTAAAGCCATTCGGTATTTTGCTTGAGACGCCATACAATACACAATACAACAATAGGAACTGTCGATGTAATAAATCAGAGAAGCGAACAAAGCAATTTGATTTAAACAACTGGAGCAAACAAGAAAGGGACGGTTCTTATATACTATAAATACATTAAAAAAAAAAAAAAAAAAAAAAAAAAAAAAAAAAAAATCGTCTCATATGTCTTATCCCAAAACTAAAACTTATCACACAATTATTGGAACAGTTTTTATTCAAACCAAACTGAAAATTTATCCCAACTTTCCAATTTATGCTAAACATTTTTTGAGATTCCCAGATCTAGTCAAAATAATTTCCGTTATAGAAAAGTACACACACTCATTCAATTTTCATCTCGTTTTCCACAGCTTCCAATATTTCATTCATTTTTTTCTTTACGTCTTCCAACAATCGTTCGTCCAACATTTTTTCCAACATTCGATTCATTTTCAAAAGGGGTACGACCTCACGCAATATTTTCTGTTGGACTTTGGTCGGGGTCCACAAATTTCTACCGACCACGTCATAAAATCTGTTACCCCCTTCCAATTGTCTGGCGATCCAATCTTCCTCGGACAAGTCTAACATGGCCGGATCTTTCTCGAAATGCAACTTGTAACCGTCCACGAGATGCATGTACGCAGGACTCTCGAGCTTGCTTATACCGACCGGTTTCCAAATTTTTTTCACGGGCATCACCATCATGGCATCCACGACAACTTTATCGATGGGTACCCGGTACTTTCCATTCTTCCAAACACAATAGTCGGCGAAAGGCGCCACGGGATTTTGGCCATACTTACGTGCAATTTCCTCCAAGATCCCGTCCGGTTGGGAAGTACAAGCCATCACCGAAAAATTGGAAGGGAGAGATTTCGCGATATAAAAATGATGATTGCCCATCTGGCAACCGTCGTCCCAATCAAATCCACAAGCGGACCGCCGATTGCTCACGTATCCGATCGCATTCATCAAATGAGTCCACGTCTTGACGACCTTGCTCCTCTTGCACACGATATTCCGATCCGGGACGCGCACTTTCTTCCAACACTCTTTCATGAAGCGGTTTCCGTCTTCCGTCACCAAAATCATGTGTCTGTGATGTCGGATCATTGGATCCGAAGCCTTACCACCGTCGCACCAACAATGAAAAGGTAACATCAGAGCCTTTCCACAATATGCTGTCATGGCGTCGCAAAAAGAACGCATGGCCACGGCCCTCACCATCACGTGGTAAAATTTCACTGGAGGCTTCAACGACAACAAGACAAATTTTTTCAAATAATACGCGGCAAGGTTCACGTTGTCGTCCAAAAATTCCAACTCGTTTGGCATGACGACTGCCGACTCCCACCAAGACGCTGTAATCGAATCTTCCCCAATCTCGTATTCGAAAAGCCAATCCTCCAAAACTTTTGTACAACCGAATAAATCTTTCTCAGCAATCCTTGAAACGGTACCGCTACTAATAGTAGTAGCGGTACTGGTTGCATAACTAACAACCATCGATTTTCTCTTCGGGGTAAAAGTAGCCCGATACACTTTCAAACAACTGGTCAAATGGAAAACATTTCGATATTTCTGACGTGTGGGCCAAACGTATCGACCCAGACACCAGGGACAAGAATTCTTATCCAGTTTGTGAACCTCGTACAAGTGTTTCTCCAAAAGCGGCAAAATCAAAGCTATCCCGCATTCCTGGCAACGGACGGCATGCTTATATTGGCGTTTAGTCATCAAGTACGTGGTCAATGGATTTTTAGACATTTCGAAAAAACAACAATCAAAGTCGGAGCAAGATATTTGATCCAACTACAGCGATAAAGTATTATATGAATCTAATGTGTCAGAAAAGTTCTCTATATATACATGGTACATGGTAAAAAAAAAAAAAAAAAAAAAAAAAAAAAAAATTTTTTTTTTTTTTTTTTTTTTTTTTTTTTCAATCTCTTTCAATTTACATTTTCAATCTCATTTATATAAAATTATACCATATTTCATAAGAAAAACCCACTAAATTGTTTAAACCACGCCTCTCTAGAAAAGTTAATAGTTAATAGGGTAATCACTGTGTCAATACAAATAATGCAGCAATTTTCTAATTTCGGCTCCCAGCTCTCGGCCGAAAAAAAATTTTCGAGGTTCCCAAATCAAGTGAATTTTTAAAAGTGACGTCATCAGTGAAAAGGTTAATAATTAGAATACAAACACATCCCGTCTACGGGAAGGACTGTAAAATAAGTGTTATATAAAGTTTTGCGGTCCTTGTAGGTTTTTTTAAAAGTACGCGGACAATGTTTCACGAGATTATGATTTTGGGGGGGGGCTGTATTCTTGTCCAACAGTTCCTTAAATTCCGTACCCATAGCGTTTTTCTGTTGGACCTTGAACCAAAGTCGGAGCAATATATTTGAATTAAAAACTACAGCGATGAAGTATATATATATATTGAAGTATTGTTGTGAATCAAATGAGAAATACTCTATATGTGTCATATACTATGTAATAGAACTGCCAAACATTAACATCATCAAATTGTTTATTGGGGTTTATAAACACGATTAGTGCCGTTTACCAAATACAATATTAATTGTGGTTCCATTGATACAATTTTACTCTCAATTTTGAGTACATTTAATAGTTCCACGTGTTCGATTACAAATACCCCGTTGGTAGACGGGTTTAATGTTCTGCTGGTAACTGCCTCGTTGGTAGACGGATTCAATGACCCGTTGGTAGATGCGTTCAATGACCCGTTGGTAGATTCGTTCAATGACCCGTTGGTAGATGCGTTCAATGACCCGTTGGTAGATTCGTTCAATGACCCGTTGGTAGATGCGTTCAATGACCCGTTGGTAGATTCGTTCAATGACCCGTTGGTAGATGCGTTTAATGTTCTGCTGGTAATTGCCTCGTTGGTAGATGCTTCGTTGGCATTAGATACGTTCAATGTTTCACTGGTAGAAGCCTCGTTGGTAGATACATTACATCTTTTACTAGCATCAGATGTTTCGTTGCCATTAGAGTCGTTAAATTCTTTTGGCAATTTTCGCTTTCGAGAGGGGCTTTCTTTATAAACATCCAAGATAAATTTAGTAAAATTGGAAATCCAATCTTGCAACCGATAATCGGAACCCTCTCCAATATCCAATCGCGGACAATATTTCAAAGAATCCGAAAAATACATGATCGGAACATTCAGAATCGTTCCCTTTTCCCACAATGAAAGGAAATCTTGAGGATCGAATCTGGAGGGATCCATGACGCTGAGAACTTGACCCAAAGTTAACAACGGGGTAGGTTTGATGTAGATGTCCCGTGGGACGACTTCCGAAGCATCTTTCCCGAAGTTCAGGTCTTTGGCAAATTTGTAAGGATTGCGATACCGTAGGAAATGTCCAACCGATATGGCCCTGAAATACACAAGTCCGTCCATGCCGATCAATGCGTACAAATCTTTTCTGGTAGACGTGAGGGATACTTTAAACCACATATTCCAACAACAGTAGAACAACAACGGTAGAAAGAAAAATCGTAGCTAAGGCAAAGCACTGAATGACTGAAGCCGAAATTGATGAGCGTCTATATAGTAAAGAAAAGAAAAAAGAAGAAAAAAGAAAAAGAAAAAAGAAAAAAGAAAAGAAAAGAAAAAAAAAAAAAAAAGAAAAAAAATTTTTTTTTTTTTTTTTTTTTTTTTACAATAAATGATCACTACAGGATGTCGAATCTGCAGGTACCTTGATAGAGTCCTCCGAATCTAAATTATCACCTAATTTATCTATCAGCTCGCTGGCTGTTTTTAAATGCAGGACAATTGTATCTAGGGTCTCCTGGGCATCGTATTCCGTCGTCAACTCATTTCGAACTCGTTCTGTCCAATCTTGAACGACCCAAATGATGTCGTCGTTAGCGTCGACGAGTTCACTGGAAATCCCCGAGATGGAGATTAAAGGATCTCGCTCTGTTTGATCTGTCAGGCTGTTCAAAGTATCCATGGCACCGTTTATAGTAGTTATCATATCATCAATGACACTAACCATTCTAAATTGATTTCGCAAGTATTGAGAATGTAAAATAGCCATTTTGACCCTATGTCGGATCAGGGAGAGAATATCGCAAGCGTAACTCTTCGCGATGGGATCCATTGGGAGAGTGATGATGTTCGCTACGCGATCCTTCCTTTTTATAGAGAGCAGATCTTATCGTAATTTCCTTTCCTTCTATGAAACTATGTATGTGTGTGTGTGTGTGTATTTTTGCAATATTGGGGTTTCCCAAAGCTTGAAGTATCGTCCTCAAATCAATTTTCACTATTGAAAACCAAACATCTCGTAGTGATTCAAATAAAGATTTAAAAACAATACGGGATGAGGAATGTCAAGAATGACAAACAAATGCAGTGGTACAATTATATTTTGACTTCAAACTTGATATACGAAACAATAAACTTCAAATTTTCGAGATAAAAGATTCAAACAATATTCCCAGAAACTTTGAGCTGTGATCCAAACTGTGAACCTTTATATACTAATAATTTGAAAAAAAGAAAAAAAAAAGAAAAAAAAAGAAAAAAAAAGAAAAAAAAAATTTTTTTTTTTTTCTTTTTTTTTTTTTTCTTTTTTTCTTTTTTTCGTAAAGAAGTCATCCAAATAATTGTGCTTGTCTGCTGATACATTGGACATTTTGTTGAACAATCGTTGTTGAACAATCGTTGAACAATTTTTGTTGAACAATCGTTGGAATCAAAACAATATTTGAAAAAACGTTTGACGTACAATCTTTTTAACAATACCAACAAAATTATTTTCCGTGGATAGTTTAAACCATTTACCGTTTAACATTACGTCTATGGCAGCGACTGCAAAACCAGTATACCTATGCTTTTTACAGTCCTGAGACTGCGATGAACACAGTCGGCCGCAAAAATATATAAGCACCGGTACCCCTTTGAAATTTTACAAGATCCATGGTTTGCCAATTTTTTTGGGGAAAGGAAAGGAATAACAATGTATTATGCTTTAGAATAATCCTGAGGATTATTCTAAAGCATAATACATCGTTGAAAACAGATTGTTGACTGAAAAACACTTTGTAAGTATCACTGGAGTTGCGGTTGAATCTTTTTTTTTCTGATAATATAGTTGATATTACAGGAGGTACAATTCTTAAAATAAGCTTATATTTTTAACTCTCAAGCATTTTGTGATTAAAGGTGTTTGGATTTTTTAGGATAGGAATTCTTTCTAATGCCATTCCGTATCACTAGAGTTGTAATATGTTTTGGATTTTTTAGGATAGGAATTCTTTCTAATGCCATTCCGTATCACTAGAGTTGCAATATGTTTTAATTTAGGATAGGAATTCTTTCTAATGCCATTCCGTATCACTGAAGTTGCAATATGTTTTAATTTAGGATGGGAATTGTTGTGTTTTTTAGGAAGAACAAACAACAGATTATTATATAAAAATAAATCTTTTATTTTGTTCGTTGTTATTAAAAGGACGTTACATAGGTTTCTAAATTTTTAAAGAGTTCGTCAAAGTCTTCCGACATGTTTAAAAAGTTTGGAGTTTGAGGTTCTTCCAAACAGGTCTGCATGATCAATTCCTCCGAATTGATTTTTTCAATATCCATTTGGCTCGTCGACAAGTCCATATCAATTTGTTCCAAATCCGTGTTCTTTGTCGACAAGTCCATAGGTTCAGGGACATAGTCTAATGTCTGGACATAATCAAGCGGAATCGGGGGTCCCAATTCCCGATTTCTAATGTCATTGTACATGTCGGCGAATTGGGGTATCAGATACAAGACTGTCTGAGGCGGATGAAAAGAAGGTATTTCAAGTTGATTCGTCTGTGATTCGGCATCCATGACGACTGACGGTTCCGGATCCATGACGACTGACGGTTCCGGTTCCGGATCCATTTGGGGAGGTTCGAACGAGTGATACACATTACGAACCGGAGGTGGCGGAGGTACCATCAGCAAATCGTCATCTAGTCTGTCCAATGCCGGAGTTTGGGGAACATTGTCGTAAATGTTCCTCTTCCGTTTTAATTTGGTAGACTCCCTCCAATTCCTGCACTCGAAGGGCAATTCTAGGTCGGCTCTCACGACGTCCACAGAAAAGAGAGTCTTTTGGGCAGTCACCAGTACGTAGCACGTTCCCTCCGTCACCCGGTACTTGGATTCGGGTTCCAGGACGAAAAATTTGTAAGCGAACTGGTCGGCGGCTCGGAATCCCCTTTTTCTGCGGACGACATCAAAAGATCTGGTCTTTTTTTCAGGCAACACGTAGAAGAAGAGGGGTACCGTCGTAGTCTGGTAAATGTGACAGGTCCCAGGTTCCACCACACGTTGTCCAAAAGTAAAATATTGTTTTACCACGAACGTGTTGTCGTACCTGACGAAGAAAGAATGAAAGAAAAAAAATATGGAATGAGCTGCAATATATAGATATATATATATTTTTTTTTTAAAAATAGGTCGTATTCAAATCCCCATTCGAAATGGTACTTACCGAAAACTCACTCGAACGTCCGTGTTTTTTTTCCTGACACGTCGATCCAATTTCAGACGAGCGGCCACGGCGTCCCAGCTGACAGAATCGTAGTCATCCCAGCGGGTAAAAGATTCTCTGCCAGTCCTGTAGAAATTGGCGATTAAATTTTCACTTCTGTCTTCGAGGGGAGCAAAAAATACCTTGTCGTCCTCCAAATAGGCCGTGGAAATCAAAAGATTACGCGAATCAAAAATATTCCGAAATCCTCTCTTTGTTTCGGGGTGCTGCAGCAATCGGACGGTAGTCGATAGCTTGGAAGGGAAAGCGTCAGCCATATCGTTCACGAGCGAGCGAGTCGAATGAGAGAATTGCAAATCGGTGTCGTCCTTTTATACGATCCGGAACCCGTTATCTGATAAGATATGACTTTCTATTTTTTTTGTTTTGTTTTTGTTTTTAGTTGTCCAATGTTGTGAAATTGTTTTTCATATCAAACAATTTTTTTTTTCCAAGTTTGTTCTCATATTGATTTTTAATAATTGTTAAAAAAAAGGTTTCATTTAGGATTGGAATGCTTTCTAATACCATTACTGGAGTTGAATCCTCTGATAATATAGTTGATATTACATGTGATCATTTCTAATACCATCCTTTTCTAACACAATTAGCTAAAAATGTATTATAATGGACATTTATTCCATGATTTTAGGGGTCATTTGTTAATTATTATAAGGTCGTCCTGTCCATGTTTCACATCTAGCTAACATTCATAAAGTTCTAGATTAAGAGTCCATATAATTTCGTTAAGATTGTAAGTGCTTGTGGATTAAGATTACAGTAAATGAATTTGGATCCCCTTTGGATAAAAAAAAATATAGTTGATATTACAGGACCATATAATTTCGTTAAGACTGTAAGTGCTTGGAGGTATTAGATTATTTATTTTAGTATAATTATAAAAGGCATCACATTCGAAAGCCAGAAAGACAGAAAAAATCAAAATTAATAAAGTATAAGGATGTATAGAAACATGATTATTCATGTATCTGTTCATCATCGGGTGACTGATTGGAGGAAAGAAATATTGTTACTATTGAAAAACACATTTCTACAAATGAAACAAAGTCTTTTTTATTATTATTTTTCCAAAGTTGGTAATCATTTTGACGCAAAAAAATGGCCAGAGAACGTCTTTTTTCAAGACGTTCTCTGGCCATTTTTTTACCCCCTTTTTTTTCGAAATAAAAAGGAGATTAAAAATTTTTTTAGTTCAGCAATTTGGGATTCACATCGGACCAAGGCGGCATGTTTTTCAATCTTTCTAAATCTTTGCTGCTGGGATCATAACAGTCGGGACAATCCCAATATAAGGATTTTCGGCGAGCACAATAAACGTGGCAAATGTGCCTACATGAAAACATGAAGGCACAATGCGGCGGCACCGGCGTTTGGCATCCCCAACAGTTGAGTACCGGCAGAGCGGCATAATGAATAGCTACTGAGCTCATTGTGACAAGCGTTCGAATGATTCCGAAGCCCAGACGGGTCGCCCTTTTTATACGATTTTCAAACCGGATGTTAAGCACCGGAAGTCAGGTCAAAGTTTGTTCCACAAACTTTTTTTTTATATATATATACAATGTTGGAATTTTTTTTTCTTCTTCTTCCTCTGCTGTAGCAATCAATATAGTAAAAAATCCAAAATTGGTTTCCATAAATAAAGCAAAGTAGCAATCAATATAGTAAAATCCAAAATTGGTTTTTTAAAATAATCTTTTTTTCTGGAAACATCCTCATATCATCTAAAAAAGTAGTAGAGCAAAGCGTGCGACAAGTCCTTATACCAACGTTGTCAGCCCTTTGACCATAAAAAAAATGGGGGCCAAAAAGATGCTTAACTAAGCATCTTTTTGGCCCCCATTTTTTTTACCCCCTGTGAGAAAAAACAACAAATGAAATCATCCGAGAGACATTTGTTTCAAGAAACAGAGGTTGAAATAACATTCTTCGGAACAGGTGTGATGTTCTCGGACAAATCCTCTCAGATGGACGAATAGAGTACGATCCTTTCGAGCCTCCTCCAAAAAAAACAGGGCAAAGCTGTTGGGATCCCATTCAGGATACCTGTGCAGATCCGGAAGAGGTTTCGAGTCAGTAAAAGTCCGAATTGTCATGCATCCCCCGGGGCAGAATCTCCCGCGATCCAATCTTTCCTGAATAATTTCGCGCACTCGCCTCAGAAATTTGCGGTTCCGACTTTTCAGAGGCTCCCTTTCCATATACATCATAAGGGTCTGGTAGTTGTACAAACTACCCAATTTTTCAAACCAAAATGTCTGATATTCTTTATAGTCGGCCCGACATACAGGGCATTGACGTATACCTCCCTTCACGTATGCTGCTGACAGGCAAACGTCGTGCATCCTATGATGTGTCGCACACTCTATCATGACAAAAAATATGCTGGATTCCAGCACGGGCTCGTGGCAAATAGCACACACGTCCTCCATCTCGAGAGTCAGAATACAAAATGAAATGAATTTTTCTCCGAAGCGGATTTTTATTGACGCGTCAGGAGGTTGCTGATTGGCTATGTGACGTCATGTCAAGAGGTTTCTGATTGGTCAGATCTTTAAACAATTTGAGAATCCAACTTTGGGAACAACAAAAAAAAAGAAAACAATTTCTGATAGCTGTTGATTAAGAATACAATTTTGGAAACAAATATTAATAAAAGAGGAAATCAACACGCAATTCAAGTCTTATGCAAAAAAAAAGTCTTATTCCCAAGGTTGTCAAGCATTTCTGTGCAAAAAAATGGCCGGAACGTCCTTTTTTTTCAGGACGTTCCGGCCATTTTTTTACTCTCCCAACGAGGATGTTGGGGGAACCAAAAAAAAATTTAAAGTTCTTTTGGCACTTTGGGAATTTTGAAAGTCCCCCATTTTATCGGGGGTAATTTCAGAATCTTTCTAATATCATTTTCCTCCTTCATTCGCTCTTCTCGCGATAACTTTCGGGCATCAGGACACTGGAGGACAATTGGATTTGCAAGTTTAGCGGGGCTTTCTTCTGGAATGTCGTCGATGACCGACGCCAATTTCTTACACGCCTCGACCAACAAAGGATTCTCCGGAACTGTTATTGAAAAGTCCAATTTCTTTCGACACCTGTCGGTATTCCAAAACACGCGGCGAACGGCCGGTTTCTTCGGAGCTCTGGGACAACTTGGAGCCATGACGTGTGAGATATGCAGACTGGAGCGTGAGCAATCCTTTATATACCCAAACTGATATCGCCAAGTAGCCAACAAGTAGCGCCAAATACTAAACGATTATACAATATCTTTAAACCAATATGGGTAGAACAAGAAATGGCTGTAGACTGGAAGATTGTCGAAGATTAAAAATCCAAGTTTGACTCTCAATCAATATTGCTTGAGACTATAGGAGATTGACTATGTATAAGATACAAAGTTTTGTGGGGGTAGTATAAATCCAAGTATGACTCTGAATAAATATTGCTTGAGACTATAGGAGATTGAAGATGTCCAAACAATGTCAATAGAATTTGCAATAATGTTTCTTATTTAGGATGTCCAAACAATATTCCAAGAGTTGATACAATATCTTTATTACAAACTAGCTTCATGAACCAATATCGGCAGAATAAATGACTGCAGACCAACCGCTCTATATATACTCAGAGAATAGAAAAAGAAAAAGAAAAAGAAAAAGAAAAAAAAGAAAAAAAAGAAAAATTTTTTTTTTTTTTTTTTTTTTTTTTTTTAATTTTTCATTTCTGTTTTTGGCTGAGAGTTCTCGGCTGAAAAATATTTTCTGAGATTTCCAAATCGAGTCCTATCTTACAATGACGTCATATAATATAAAACATTCAATGGCGGATCGGATCGGTAGGAAACTTAATGATCCTGGATATTCCCCCGACGATAGCCTTCCATCTGTGGCAATCCTCCTCTCTGCAATCACAACAACGTCCAGCATCGAAAGGTGTCATCAGCTTAAATCGTATGTTGTCAAAATAAATTTGAAACGATCGGGCCATCTGTTCGCATCTCCTCATGGTGTACGGGTCCACGACATGGATCCTGTTCACTTTGAACCTGTCAATACATTTGGTGACAGAAGTGTTGTTCTGAAATCCGTCCATGGATATGCTGAATTTCCCATCGCTTATCGTAAATCCTCCATTTTTCGCGATACTCAATACGGCCGTGGAAAAATGGCGCGTCACTTGTTTCAGGATAGGTTTGCGGTCGTGCCAGATGGGAGGGACGATGGCGAAAGGAATGATTCTGGCAATCCCACAGATGGTCGCTTTCCACCTGTGGCAATTGAGTCGACGACAATACCTGCAGGGCGTCACGTCCGTTTCTAGAATCTGTTCTGGAAGCATTTTTGGGAAACGCGAACTCTTATGTCGCATCCACACATCCATGGCACACGAGTCGAGGAGAAAAAGTTGTTTCACAACCATGTCGAAAACGTCCTGGTCCAAATGATGAAAAGAGTCGTCGTCTCGCGAGATGGATATTCTTCCGTTCGTGAGGGTGTATCCGTCCTCCTCGATAGCCAGAACGGCCACGACATTTTTGTGACGAGTCACTTGAAACTGTTTTGCTGGACAATATTTCTTGGAGTAGTAGTATGGTTTCGAGTCGATAGGACGCTTGAAAGATCTGACGGAACGAAATTCTCGTGCAGCAGCAGCGGATCTCCGAATAAGGGGCCTTCTCGAGTCAGGTGTCTCAGCAGGGGGCCGTCTCGATTCCTTAGCAGCAGGAGGGTTCCTTGATTCAGGTCTCTCAGCAGGGCGCCTTCTCGATTCAGGTCTCTCAGCAGGGGGGCGTCTCGATTCAGGTCTCTCAGCAGGGCGCCTTCTCGATTCAGGTCTCTCAGCAGGGGGCCTTCTCGATTCAGGTCTCTCAGCAGGGGGCCTTCTCGATTCAGGTCTCTCAGCAGGGGGGTTTCTCGATTCAGGTCTCTCAGCAGGGGGGTTTCTCGATTCCTCAGCAGCAGGGGGGTTGATACAGGATTCCGATTTCTCTGCAGGGGTACTGCTCGAGTCTTCAGAACATCTTGATTCCTCAGTAGAGTCGATACAGGATTCCGGTTTCTCTTCAAGCGGGGATTCTTCTCCTTCCTCGTCAGATAACAAACTTTCATCATTGCAATGCAATTCTAAAACGTCGGGATCAAAATCCAGTTCATCATCTTCCAATTCCATAGGCATAGTGAATGAAAAATCGTGATGTTCCATGTCTGACAACGATAGCACTGGCATATCCATGGCAATCTCGAATCACAAGCAAACGTCTTGTCTCTAAGGAGAAATACAATCAGACTGAATGCCAATCCAACCGACAGCAACATTTATATAGTCCAGGATTAGAAAAAAAAAAAAAAAAAAAAATTTTTTTTTTTTTTTTTTCTTTCTCCAATCTTGTAGTATATAAGAGGGCTGCAAGGTTTTTCAATTCAGATGTATTCAATCCAGTTGATCAATCCTTTTCGATTTGAACAATCATTGCAATTTATACAATACCTGAAAAAGACTTGTACGTTGAACAATCATGGGGGTCGTCTCAGATCCTCGAGTCAAACCACTTCGGGGGTCGTCTCAGATCCTCGAGTCAAACCACTTCGGGGGTCGTCTCAGATCCTCGAGTCAAACCACTTCGGGGGTCGTCTCAGACCCTCGAGTCAAACCACTTCGGGGGTCGTCTCAGACCGTCGTCCTCCTCCAGGTCCCTGGCCAGCCCAGAGGGGGGTATGCTTGGGTAGCGCCGGCCCCCCTGGACATCCAACCAGGAACCCCGGGAGGTCTCGGACCCTGAGGTCAGGACCATCCCGGTTAGTCCAGAGGGGGGTATGCTTGGGTAGCGCCAGCCCCTCTGGACTTGAGGGTTAGTTCTCCATCGGAGAACCACCCGCTCCGGCCGCAGCCGGAGAACTGAAGATTTCAGTGTTGGAGGGCCTCCTTATATACGATCCGAGTGAAACGCAGCGGCCCCTGGCGGATTTTTGTCAGTATGCCTTCAGATCTCGAAGAGAGAAGACGTGCTGGGATTGAGCTCCCAATGTTAAAATATACTTTGCGCTATAACGTTGGAATGCATGGACGGATCGACTTGAAATTTTTATAAGGGGTAGGGTTTCGTATAAGGCTCATATTGATCCCTCTACTAGGGGTCCATGACCCTTGGAACTTTGCCAAAAATGACTTTAGAAATTTCTTTCTGTAATATCTCTCGAACCAATGATCCCAGGGGCTTGAAATTTTTATAGTATATAGAGTGTGATAGGATGTTTAAGATGACCCTCTACTAGGGGGTCCAGGACCCTTGGAACTTTGCCAAAAATGGCTTTAGAAATTTCTTTCTGTAATATCTCTCGAACCAACGACCCCAGGGGCTTGAAATTTTTATAGTATATAGAGTGTGATAGGATGTTTAAGATGACCCTCTACTAGGGGGTCCAGGACCCTTGGAACTTTGCCAAAAATGGCTTTAGAAATTTCTTTCTGTAATATCTCTCGAACCAATGACCCCAGGGGCTTGAAATTTTTATAGTATATAGAGTGTGATAGGATGTTTAAGATGACCCTCTACTAGGGGGTCCAGGACCCTTGGAACTTTGCCAAAAATGGCTTTAGAAATTTCTTTCTGTAATATCTCTCGAACCAATGACCCCAGGGGCTTGAAATTTTTATAGTATATAGAGTGTGATAGGATGTTTAAGATGACTCTCTACTAGGGGGTCCAGGACCCCCGGAAGTGGGTTAAAACAAAAATTTTGGAATATCACTTGGCCGAGTTGATTTTCGTACTGAGGGGGTCGAGTAGAGTTGAATGGTACTAACCGGAAGTCTCTACTTCCGGTAAAAGTTCTTTTGGGCCTAGACCCTCCATATTTGGTCACCTTAAAGACCAAGTGAAACCCTATCGAACGCCGAAATTTCAAGTCTCTGCGACAATTAGGAGCCGAGTTATGACGGTTTTACCGTTTTTTAAGTCGTACTTCCAAATTTTTGTATGGGGGGTCTAGACCCCCATGGTCGGCTCATATCGTGAAAGATCTCGTGAAACTCTATCGATTGGCACAAATCGGAACTCTCTACGACAATTAGAAGCCGAGTTATGACGGATTAAAATTTACCGGAAGTGAGTTTTAATTTTGTCATAACTCGGCTTCTAATTATCGTAGAGAGTTCCGGTTACTTTCAATAGATAGAGTTTCACGAGACCTTTCAGATGAGCCGACCATGGGGGGTCTAGGCCCCATAGAAAGAAAACCCGGAAGTGAGTAACTCGGCTCCTAATTGTCGTAGAGAGTTCCGGTTTGTACCTGCGTACTCTACGGAACCCCCGCAATCCGAAAAAAATATCGGCACCACTTGACTATGGAAATTACACTTCCAATGGAAATTAATGCCTGTTGCTCTGGACCTAGACCCCCCCATGGTGAGCTCATCTGAAACGTCTCGTGAAACTCTTTCGTTTGGCACAAACCGGAAGTCTCTACGACAATTAGAAGCCGAGTTATACCGATCTAAAGTGTTTTTAAATTTGTTTAAAATTTTTAAAAACACTTTAGATCGGCATAACTCGGCTTCTAATTGTCGTAGAGACTTGAAATTTTAACCCTAGATAGAGTTTCACGAGACGTTTCAGATGAGCTCACCATGGGGGGTCTAGACCCCATAGATCTGAACCGGAAAACAGATTATAGGATACCGGAAAACAGATCTAAGGGTCCTAGACCCCCCATGGTGAGCTCATCTGAAACGTCTCGTGAAACTCTATCTAGGGTTAAAATTTCAAGTCTCTACGACAATTAGAAGCCGAGTTATGCCGATCTAAAGTGTTTTTAAAAATTTTAAACAAATTTAAAAACACTTTAGATCGGTATAACTCGGCTTCTAATTGTCGTAGAGACTTCCGGTTTGTGCCAAACGAAAGAGTTTCACGAGACGTTTCAGATGAGCTCACCATGGGGGGTCTAGGTCCAGAGCAACAGGCATTAATTTCCATTGGAAGTGTAATTTCCATAGTCAAGTGGTGCCGATATTTTTTTCGGATTGCGGGGGTTCCGTAGAGTACGCAGGTACAAACCGGAACTCTCTACGACAATTAGGAGCCGAGTTACTCACTTCCGGGTTTTCTTTCTATGGGGCCTAGACCCCCCATGGTCGGCTCATCTGAAAGGTCTCGTGAAACTCTATCTATTGAAAGTAACCGGAACTCTCTACGATAATTAGAAGCCGAGTTATGACAAAATTAAAACTCACTTCCGGTAAATTTTAATCCGTCATAACTCGGCTTCTAATTGTCGTAGAGAGTTCCGATTTGTGCCAATCGATAGAGTTTCACGAGATCTTTCACGATATGAGCCGACCATGGGGGGTCTAGACCCCCCATACAAAAATTTGGAAGTACGACTTAAAAAACGGTAAAACCGTCATAACTCGGCTCCTAATTGTCGCAGAGACTTGAAATTTCGGCGTTCGATAGGGTTTCACTTGGTCTTTAAGGTGACCAAATATGGAGGGTCTAGGCCCAAAAGAACTTTTACCGGAAGTAGAGACTTCCGGTTAGTACCATTCAACTCTACTCGACCCCCTCAGTACGAAAATCAACTCGGCCAAGTGATATTCCAAAATTTTTGTTTTAACCCACTTCCGGGGGTCCTGGACCCCCTAGTAGAGGGTCATCTTAAACATCCTATCACACTCTATATACTATAAAAATTTCAAGCCCCTGGGGTCATTGGTTCGAGAGATATTACAGAAAGAAATTTCTAAAGCCATTTTTGGCAAAGTTCCAAGGGTCCTGGACCCCCTAGTAGAGGGTCATCTTAAACATCCTATCACACTCTATATACTATAAAAATTTCAAGCCCCTGGGGTCATTGGTTCGAGAGATATTACAGAAAGAAATTTCTAAAGCCATTTTTGGCAAAGTTCCAAGGGTCCTGGACCCCCTAGTAGAGGGTCATCTTAAACATCCTATCACACTCTAT
Source organism: Dolomedes plantarius (assembly GCA_907164885.2). Lineage (NCBI taxonomy): Eukaryota > Metazoa > Arthropoda > Arachnida > Araneae > Dolomedidae > Dolomedes > Dolomedes plantarius. The sequence continues at coordinate 33,595,645 of OU015503.1, read as the reverse complement.
ATACTATAAAAATTTCAAGCCCCTGGGGTCGTTGGTTCGAGAGATATTACAGAAAGAAATTTCTAAAGCCATTTTTGGCAAAGTTCCAAGGGTCCTGGACCCCCTAGTAGAGGGTCATCTTAAACATCCTATCACACTCTATATACTATAAAAATTTCAAGCCCCTGGGATCATTGGTTCGAGAGATATTACAGAAAGAAATTTCTAAAGTCATTTTTGGCAAAGTTCCAAGGGTCATGGACCCCTAGTAGAGGGATCAATATGAGCCTTATACGAAACCCTACCCCTTATAAAAATTTCAAGTCGATCCGTCCATGCATTCCAACGTTATAGCGCAAAGTATATTTTAACATTGGGAGCTCAATCCCAGCACGTCTTCTCTCTTCGAGATCTGAAGGCATACTGACAAAAATCCGCCAGGGGCCGCTGCGTTTCACTCGGATCGTATATAAGGAGGCCCTCCAACACTGAAATCTTCAGTTCTCCGGCTGCGGCCGGAGCGGGTGGTTCTCCGATGGAGAACTAACCCTCAAGTCCAGAGGGGCTGGCGCTACCCAAGCATACCCCCCTCTGGACTAACCGGGATGGTCCTGACCTCAGGGTCCGAGACCTCCCGGGGTTCCTGGTTGGATGTCCAGGGGGGCCGGCGCTACCCAAGCATACCCCCCTCTGGGCTGGCCAGGGACCTGGAGGAGGACGACGGTCTGAGACGACCCCCGAAGTGGTTTGACTCGAGGGTCTGAGACGACCCCCGAAGTGGTTTGACTCGAGGATCTGAGACGACCCCCGAAGTGGTTTGACTCGAGGATCTGAGACGACCCCCGAAGTGGTTTGACTCGAGGATCTGAGACGACCCCCATGATTGTTCAACGTACAAGTCTTTTTCAGGTATTGTATAAATTGCAATGATTGTTCAAATCGAAAAGGATTGATCAACTGGATTGAATACATCTGAATTGAAAAACCTTGCAGCCCTCTTATATACTAAAAGATTGGAGAAAGAAAAAAAAAAAAAATTTTTTTTTTTTTTTTTTTTTTTTCTAATCCTGGACTATATAAATGTTGCTGTCGGTTGGATTGGCATTCAGTCTGATTGTATTTCTCCTTAGAGACAAGACGTTTGCTTGTGATTCGAGATTGCCATGGATATGCCAGTGCTATCGTTGTCAGACATGGAACATCACGATTTTTCATTCACTATGCCTATGGAATTGGAAGATGATGAACTGGATTTTGATCCCGACGTTTTAGAATTGCATTGCAATGATGAAAGTTTGTTATCTGACGAGGAAGGAGAAGAATCCCCGCTTGAAGAGAAACCGGAATCCTGTATCGACTCTACTGAGGAATCAAGATGTTCTGAAGACTCGAGCAGTACCCCTGCAGAGAAATCGGAATCCTGTATCAACCCCCCTGCTGCTGAGGAATCGAGAAACCCCCCTGCTGAGAGACCTGAATCGAGAAACCCCCCTGCTGAGAGACCTGAATCGAGAAGGCCCCCTGCTGAGAGACCTGAATCGAGAAGGCCCCCTGCTGAGAGACCTGAATCGAGAAGGCGCCCTGCTGAGAGACCTGAATCGAGACGCCCCCCTGCTGAGAGACCTGAATCGAGAAGGCGCCCTGCTGAGAGACCTGAATCAAGGAACCCTCCTGCTGCTAAGGAATCGAGACGGCCCCCTGCTGAGACACCTGACTCGAGAAGGCCCCTTATTCGGAGATCCGCTGCTGCTGCACGAGAATTTCGTTCCGTCAGATCTTTCAAGCGTCCTATCGACTCGAAACCATACTACTACTCCAAGAAATATTGTCCAGCAAAACAGTTTCAAGTGACTCGTCACAAAAATGTCGTGGCCGTTCTGGCTATCGAGGAGGACGGATACACCCTCACGAACGGAAGAATATCCATCTCGCGAGACGACGACTCTTTTCATCATTTGGACCAGGACGTTTTCGACATGGTTGTGAAACAACTTTTTCTCCTCGACTCGTGTGCCATGGATGTGTGGATGCGACATAAGAGTTCGCGTTTCCCAAAAATGCTTCCAGAACAGATTCTAGAAACGGACGTGACGCCCTGCAGGTATTGTCGTCGACTCAATTGCCACAGGTGGAAAGCGACCATCTGTGGGATTGCCAGAATCATTCCTTTCGCCATCGTCCCTCCCATCTGGCACGACCGCAAACCTATCCTGAAACAAGTGACGCGCCATTTTTCCACGGCCGTATTGAGTATCGCGAAAAATGGAGGATTTACGATAAGCGATGGGAAATTCAGCATATCCATGGACGGATTTCAGAACAACACTTCTGTCACCAAATGTATTGACAGGTTCAAAGTGAACAGGATCCATGTCGTGGACCCGTACACCATGAGGAGATGCGAACAGATGGCCCGATCGTTTCAAATTTATTTTGACAACATACGATTTAAGCTGATGACACCTTTCGATGCTGGACGTTGTTGTGATTGCAGAGAGGAGGATTGCCACAGATGGAAGGCTATCGTCGGGGGAATATCCAGGATCATTAAGTTTCCTACCGATCCGATCCGCCATTGAATGTTTTATATTATATGACGTCATTGTAAGATAGGACTCGATTTGGAAATCTCAGAAAATATTTTTCAGCCGAGAACTCTCAGCCAAAAACAGAAATGAAAAATTAAAAAAAAAAAAAAAAAAAAAAAAAAATTTTTTTTTTTTTTTCTTTTTTTTTCTTTTTCTTTTTCTTTTTCTTTTTCTATTCTCTGAGTATATATAGAGCGGTTGGTCTGCAGTCATTTATTCTGCCGATATTGGTTCATGAAGCTAGTTTGTAATAAAGATATTGTATCAACTCTTGGAATATTGTTTGGACATCCTAAATAAGAAACATTATTGCAAATTCTATTGACATTGTTTGGACATCTTCAATCTCCTATAGTCTCAAGCAATATTTATTCAGAGTCATACTTGGATTTATACTACCCCCACAAAACTTTGTATCTTATACATAGTCAATCTCCTATAGTCTCAAGCAATATTGATTGAGAGTCAAACTTGGATTTTTAATCTTCGACAATCTTCCAGTCTACAGCCATTTCTTGTTCTACCCATATTGGTTTAAAGATATTGTATAATCGTTTAGTATTTGGCGCTACTTGTTGGCTACTTGGCGATATCAGTTTGGGTATATAAAGGATTGCTCACGCTCCAGTCTGCATATCTCACACGTCATGGCTCCAAGTTGTCCCAGAGCTCCGAAGAAACCGGCCGTTCGCCGCGTGTTTTGGAATACCGACAGGTGTCGAAAGAAATTGGACTTTTCAATAACAGTTCCGGAGAATCCTTTGTTGGTCGAGGCGTGTAAGAAATTGGCGTCGGTCATCGACGACATTCCAGAAGAAAGCCCCGCTAAACTTGCAAATCCAATTGTCCTCCAGTGTCCTGATGCCCGAAAGTTATCGCGAGAAGAGCGAATGAAGGAGGAAAATGATATTAGAAAGATTCTGAAATTACCCCCGATAAAATGGGGGACTTTCAAAATTCCCAAAGTGCCAAAAGAACTTTAAATTTTTTTTTGGTTCCCCCAACATCCTCGTTGGGAGAGTAAAAAAATGGCCGGAACGTCCTGAAAAAAAAGGACGTTCCGGCCATTTTTTTGCACAGAAATGCTTGACAACCTTGGGAATAAGACTTTTTTTTTTGCATAAGACTTGAATTGCGTGTTGATTTCCTCTTTTATTAATATTTGTTTCCAAAATTGTATTCTTAATCAACAGCTATCAGAAATTGTTTTCTTTTTTTTTGTTGTTCCCAAAGTTGGATTCTCAAATTGTTTAAAGATCTGACCAATCAGAAACCTCTTGACATGACGTCACATAGCCAATCAGCAACCTCCTGACGCGTCAATAAAAATCCGCTTCGGAGAAAAATTCATTTCATTTTGTATTCTGACTCTCGAGATGGAGGACGTGTGTGCTATTTGCCACGAGCCCGTGCTGGAATCCAGCATATTTTTTGTCATGATAGAGTGTGCGACACATCATAGGATGCACGACGTTTGCCTGTCAGCAGCATACGTGAAGGGAGGTATACGTCAATGCCCTGTATGTCGGGCCGACTATAAAGAATATCAGACATTTTGGTTTGAAAAATTGGGTAGTTTGTACAACTACCAGACCCTTATGATGTATATGGAAAGGGAGCCTCTGAAAAGTCGGAACCGCAAATTTCTGAGGCGAGTGCGCGAAATTATTCAGGAAAGATTGGATCGCGGGAGATTCTGCCCCGGGGGATGCATGACAATTCGGACTTTTACTGACTCGAAACCTCTTCCGGATCTGCACAGGTATCCTGAATGGGATCCCAACAGCTTTGCCCTGTTTTTTTTGGAGGAGGCTCGAAAGGATCGTACTCTATTCGTCCATCTGAGAGGATTTGTCCGAGAACATCACACCTGTTCCGAAGAATGTTATTTCAACCTCTGTTTCTTGAAACAAATGTCTCTCGGATGATTTCATTTGTTGTTTTTTCTCACAGGGGGTAAAAAAATGGGGGCCAAAAAGATGCTTAACTAAGCATCTTTTTGGCCCCCATTTTTTTTATGGTCAAAGGGCTGACAACGTTGGTATAAGGACTTGTCGCACGCTTTGCTCTACTACTTTTTTAGATGATATGAGGATGTTTCCAGAAAAAAAGATTATTTTAAAAAACCAATTTTGGATTTTACTATATTGATTGCTACTTTGCTTTATTTATGGAAACCAATTTTGGATTTTTTACTATATTGATTGCTACAGCAGAGGAAGAAGAAGAAAAAAAATTCCAACATTGTATATATATATAAAAAAAAAAGTTTGTGGAACAAACTTTGACCTGACTTCCGGTGCTTAACATCCGGTTTGAAAATCGTATAAAAAGGGCGACCCGTCTGGGCTTCGGAATCATTCGAACGCTTGTCACAATGAGCTCAGTAGCTATTCATTATGCCGCTCTGCCGGTACTCAACTGTTGGGGATGCCAAACGCCGGTGCCGCCGCATTGTGCCTTCATGTTTTCATGTAGGCACATTTGCCACGTTTATTGTGCTCGCCGAAAATCCTTATATTGGGATTGTCCCGACTGTTATGATCCCAGCAGCAAAGATTTAGAAAGATTGAAAAACATGCCGCCTTGGTCCGATGTGAATCCCAAATTGCTGAACTAAAAAAATTTTTAATCTCCTTTTTATTTCGAAAAAAAAGGGGGTAAAAAAATGGCCAGAGAACGTCTTGAAAAAAGACGTTCTCTGGCCATTTTTTTGCGTCAAAATGATTACCAACTTTGGAAAAATAATAATAAAAAAGACTTTGTTTCATTTGTAGAAATGTGTTTTTCAATAGTAACAATATTTCTTTCCTCCAATCAGTCACCCGATGATGAACAGATACATGAATAATCATGTTTCTATACATCCTTATACTTTATTAATTTTGATTTTTTCTGTCTTTCTGGCTTTCGAATGTGATGCCTTTTATAATTATACTAAAATAAATAATCTAATACCTCCAAGCACTTACAGTCTTAACGAAATTATATGGTCCTGTAATATCAACTATATTTTTTTTTATCCAAAGGGGATCCAAATTCATTTACTGTAATCTTAATCCACAAGCACTTACAATCTTAACGAAATTATATGGACTCTTAATCTAGAACTTTATGAATGTTAGCTAGATGTGAAACATGGACAGGACGACCTTATAATAATTAACAAATGACCCCTAAAATCATGGAATAAATGTCCATTATAATACATTTTTAGCTAATTGTGTTAGAAAAGGATGGTATTAGAAATGATCACATGTAATATCAACTATATTATCAGAGGATTCAACTCCAGTAATGGTATTAGAAAGCATTCCAATCCTAAATGAAACCTTTTTTTTTAACAATTATTAAAAATCAATATGAGAACAAACTTGGAAAAAAAAAATTGTTTGATATGAAAAACAATTTCACAACATTGGACAACTAAAAACAAAAACAAAACAAAAAAATAGAAAGTCATATCTTATCAGATAACGGGTTCCGGATCGTATAAAAGGACGACACCGATTTGCAATTCTCTCATTCGACTCGCTCGCTCGTGAACGATATGGCTGACGCTTTCCCTTCCAAGCTATCGACTACCGTCCGATTGCTGCAGCACCCCGAAACAAAGAGAGGATTTCGGAATATTTTTGATTCGCGTAATCTTTTGATTTCCACGGCCTATTTGGAGGACGACAAGGTATTTTTTGCTCCCCTCGAAGACAGAAGTGAAAATTTAATCGCCAATTTCTACAGGACTGGCAGAGAATCTTTTACCCGCTGGGATGACTACGATTCTGTCAGCTGGGACGCCGTGGCCGCTCGTCTGAAATTGGATCGACGTGTCAGGAAAAAAAACACGGACGTTCGAGTGAGTTTTCGGTAAGTACCATTTCGAATGGGGATTTGAATACGACCTATTTTTTAAAAAAAAAATATATATATATCTATATATTGCAGCTCATTCCATATTTTTTTCTTTCATTCTTTCTTCGTCAGGTACGACAACACGTTCGTGGTAAAACAATATTTTACTTTTGGACAACGTGTGGTGGAACCTGGGACCTGTCACATTTACCAGACTACGACGGTACCCCTCTTCTTCTACGTGTTGCCTGAAAAAAAGACCAGATCTTTTGATGTCGTCCGCAGAAAAAGGGGATTCCGAGCCGCCGACCAGTTCGCTTACAAATTTTTCGTCCTGGAACCCGAATCCAAGTACCGGGTGACGGAGGGAACGTGCTACGTACTGGTGACTGCCCAAAAGACTCTCTTTTCTGTGGACGTCGTGAGAGCCGACCTAGAATTGCCCTTCGAGTGCAGGAATTGGAGGGAGTCTACCAAATTAAAACGGAAGAGGAACATTTACGACAATGTTCCCCAAACTCCGGCATTGGACAGACTAGATGACGATTTGCTGATGGTACCTCCGCCACCTCCGGTTCGTAATGTGTATCACTCGTTCGAACCTCCCCAAATGGATCCGGAACCGGAACCGTCAGTCGTCATGGATCCGGAACCGTCAGTCGTCATGGATGCCGAATCACAGACGAATCAACTTGAAATACCTTCTTTTCATCCGCCTCAGACAGTCTTGTATCTGATACCCCAATTCGCCGACATGTACAATGACATTAGAAATCGGGAATTGGGACCCCCGATTCCGCTTGATTATGTCCAGACATTAGACTATGTCCCTGAACCTATGGACTTGTCGACAAAGAACACGGATTTGGAACAAATTGATATGGACTTGTCGACGAGCCAAATGGATATTGAAAAAATCAATTCGGAGGAATTGATCATGCAGACCTGTTTGGAAGAACCTCAAACTCCAAACTTTTTAAACATGTCGGAAGACTTTGACGAACTCTTTAAAAATTTAGAAACCTATGTAACGTCCTTTTAATAACAACGAACAAAATAAAATATTTATTTTTATATATTAATCTGTTGTTTGTTCTTCCTAAAAAACACAACAATTCCCATCCTAAATTAAAACATATTGCAACTTCAGTGATACGGAATGGCATTAGAAAGAATTCCTATCCTAAATTAAAACATATTGCAACTCTAGTGATACGGAATGGCATTAGAAAGAATTCCTATCCTAAAAAATCCAAAACATATTACAACTCTAGTGATACGGAATGGCATTAGAAAGAATTCCTATCCTAAAAAATCCAAACACCTTTAATCACAAAATGCTTGAGAGTTAAAAATATAAGCTTATTTTAAGAATTGTACCTCCTGTAATATCAACTATATTATCAGAAAAAAAAAGATTCAACCGCAACTCCAGTGATACTTACAAAGTGTTTTTCAGTCAACAATCTGTTTTCAACGATGTATTATGCTTTAGAATAATCCTCAGGATTATTCTAAAGCATAATACATTGTTATTCCTTTCCTTTCCCCAAAAAAATTGGCAAACCATGGATCTTGTAAAATTTCAAAGGGGTACCGGTGCTTATATATTTTTGCGGCCGACTGTAAACTTGACATTAACTGCATCCCCGTGCTCCCTTCTTTCATTTCTCCTTATCATACTGATTGGCAGTCCTTCACTAAATTTGTTAACAACTCCTCCCCCCCCCCCTTTAATGATATTAACAGTCCTGATGACATAGACGCTGCTGTTACCTCTATCATTAAGACCATCCAAATCGCGCTGGAATCTGCTAAGGTCCACTCTCCCCAATATTTCTCTCATAAACTACCCCATTATATTGTTGACCTAATTAAATATAGGAACCATTTCAGGAAAATTTGGCAGCAAACTCGGGACCCCAAAATGATTAATAATTACAAAAATCATGACAATCAGGTTAAAATTAAAATCAAAAATTTCAAAAATAATAAATGGAAAGAATTTATTGAGTCACTAGCTCCCACTGATAACTCAGTTTGGCAATATCTTAAGAGAATTAGGAAACCCCATAAGCCTCTTCCAACCTTTAACTCCAGTTCTGGTATCTTAACTAGTGACTCTGACAAAATTGAGGCCTTAGCAGATAATTATGAAACCCAATTCAATCCTCATTCTAGTTTTTTTTGCCCAACTACAATTGATAAAGTCTATGATATCCTCCAGAACTTTCAGTCCAGTAATCACAATAGTGAGATCGAAAAAAACACTGTTAGCGATGTCTTAAATTCAATTAACTCCCTACCTAATAGAAAAGCCCCTGGTCAAGACGGTATCACCAATAATGCCATTAAAAATCTCCCCATTCATTATGCCAACTATTTAACTGATTTAATTAATAACAACTTTAAATTTAAATACTACCCGCATCCCTGGAAATCGGCCACTATTTTCTCAATTCATAAGCCCGGTGAGGATCCTTCCCTTCCGAAAAACTACAGGCCCATTAGTCTCTTATCTTCTCTTTCTAAAGTGGTTGAACACATTTTTTGTAGCCGTATTCATAATTTTATCGATAGCAATAATATTCTCTCTAATGCCCAACTTGGTTTCAGACCTAAACATTGTACCACACATCAGCTGCTTCGTGTTACTGAGTACATCCATGATGGACTACAGAACAGAATACAGACTGGTGCTGTCTTCTTTGATATTCTTAAAGCTTTTGATACTGTCTGGCACAGTGGCCTTATCTATAAACTCATTAAATTTAAAATGCCAGCTGCCCTAATTAAACTTATACAATCCTATCTTTCGGACAGAACTTTTGCTGTAAACTATTCTGGTACCACTTCAGACCTACGCCCTGTTAATGCGGGAGTTCCTCAAGGTTCTAAACTCGGACCGGTCTTATTTAACTTATTTATAAATGATATCCCCACCACCCCGAACACTTCGCTTGCACTCTATGCTGATGATACAGCCATTCTCGCTAAAAACCATAATGTCAGATATATGCATACTTACCTCCAACGTCACATTAACATTCTTGAGCGCTGGTTTGATAAATGGCGTATTAAATTAAATCCCAGTAAAACAAAAGCCATCTTTTTTCTTACAATAGGATTCCCCCACCCCCAGTTAACGTTTATGGTCAGCTCATCCACTTTGAAAGGGAAGTGAAATATTTGGGTATCTTCATGGATAGTAAGCTTACTTGGAAGAAAAATATTAATAATAATATATGCAAATTTTTTAAAGCTAGAAAAGATATCGCCCACCTCCTGTTTCAGAAGGAGATGAGTATAGAAAATAAACTTCTGCTGTACAAAACAGTACTTCGACCTATACAGTACCAGTACCATATGCAGTACCTGTTTCCCTTATGCAGTACCGTTTTCCTTAAATTCTTTCTAGACCGCTTTTTCCCCTCCCCATTTTTCCTAATTATATGCAGTCACATCCTCTTACGCTCGTCTCGTTGGTGCAATATGCCTCTACGAATCCTCATGGTCAAATTGTGAGCCGTCCTCCCTGATAATATCTTCTAAGCTCCTGGATCCTGTTTCGTCAACCAATCAGGTTGCGAGACACATTTTGCTCTCGACCAGTAGTTAAGCTTGATCTTTTTTAACCTCTGTAATACAAATTCATCATCTTGCTTCCTTTTTCGGACTGTTTTCAAGCTCGGATTGCTTGATTGCTCTTTCCCATCCTAGGTTTGATCCCAGCATTTAATATCTTTGCTGCTCGCGGTCCTCTGTGGCTCGTCTTCGACTTTTGCGAGTTTAATCTTTATATTTTGCTTTTTATTTTATCTTATATTGGAACATTTTTTTTTGACAAGTCTTACTAATTTAATTTTGTGTTAACTTTAACTTACTAAATTCTAACATTTTTGTTTTCATTTTTGTAACTTCTTTAATTTATCTTGTTTCCTTTTTTTATTATTATTTATTTATCTATTTTTATTTTTATTTATTTAATTTTTTTTTAAAATTCATTGATTTCTTCTTGGACCATGTGGGAAAAGCTTCAGTTCTTCCCATATCCATACCGAGGGTAAAGGGCTTGATTAGCCTTATTTGGAACCTCACGAAAACTTTTTGTGCATGTCCATGTTCATTGGTTGTTGATTGCCATTTGTCTGTCTGCTAAGGAATCGTTCCCCCTTTTTTCGTCCTTTTGAGACTTACATTTCTGTGTGTGAAAATTATGCTACGTGGTAATTTGTTTTATTATGGTACTTTTTCATTAAAAAAAAAATCGAGACAACGTAAAACATCGAACACAAAACATCGACTTCAATAAATCGATGTTTGGAACATCGATATTTTTATCAAAATATCGATGTTTTGAAAACACCGAAATCCCTAATGTGGCACCAACACTACTGCATGAATTGAGAATTAGTGATGGAGTTTTCCTGGGATACTAAAGCAGAGGTATTATTATAATTGTTTATAGACGAATATAAAATTATTTTTCTTATTATAAACCCTTTATGAAGGAATCTTATTTATAAAGTATTACTGGGGCCAGTTAAAAATGTCCCAGGATAAATTTGTGCTATTCATTGGATGATTTTGAAATTAGTTTTCTTGTAATATCTTTTTGATTACGTGTGTGTTCTAATTTACAGAATACACCGTGACTATAAATTAAAATTTCTAGAATAATGAGGATATTTTTAAATCGTGAATTTTGTTATAACTTAAAAAATCTCTTAAGAGACTCTCCTTCTTTTCATTCATAGCTGTTACAAGTTCCCTCTGTTGACAAGCCTGAGTCTATGGTAGTTAGTGATGAAGAACTTGATAAGAATAGCAAAGATTCGATAGAATCAATTGCAGAAAGGTTAATATTTGTCATTTTTAAGTTATTCTTGTATTTTTCTACATGTTATCCTGTTTTATATTTTTATCCTCTAATGTATACATTGGTCCCAAAAGTGTTTGTACACTTACGATTTTCAATGGAATAGGGGTCTATCCATTAATTAAAATGAATATTTCAGAATGGGTATTTGATAATAAGATATATAATCTATTCTTAACAAAACTACATGAAATGCTACATACATGTGTCTCTGTTTGCCATTGACTATTATTTGTTTTGGTGAGTTTTAATTATTTCATGTTGATAGAAATATTGAACAAAGTATATTCTTGATTTGTTATCAGATAGATTGATCTTGATTTGTTATCAGATAGATAAATAGACATCTGTATTATTCTAAAATCAGTATGATCAATATGACTGCAAAAAGATAAAGTATTTATAAGAACAGATTTTGGCTCAAATATGCTTTAACTTACTGCTTGGTGACCTTTTTTGTATGGGCGATAAATGTGCCAAATATGGCATTTTGAAGCTGTGGTACAATATTGTATTTTCGCTCATGCGTTATTGCCATTTTATAATCTAGCAATTTTATTGGCTAATGGAGATGACGCTATCAGTTTATTTGAAATTAACTGTTAATTTAATCGGTTAAGTTAGTGTCAGATTTTCCTCACAAGTACTGTTTTCAAGAGTTAATCTGAGAAACTTTTTAACCTTTACATTAAAAAATGTGTTTTTTAAAATCTGGGACTTAAAAAGATTTGAGCAGGGGGGGGGGGGGCAAATGCCCAGGGGCCTGGGCTGGCAGGGGGCCCGGTTAAATAAGAGTTGACTAAAAAAATGTATACAATGTTCAAATATTGAGTGGAGAGGGGGGCCTGCTATATTATTTTGCCCCAGGCCCTGGCTCAGTTGACGACGGCCCTGGATTTGAGCAAACTCATGGGAAAGAGTTTTTTTATACAAATTTAAATAAGGAATAAAGAAAAAGGATGCTTTATGTAAGGATAAAAGAAAATTAAACACTGTAAAATATGTGAATGAAATTAATTTCTTTAAACTGACTCTGCATTCCAAAAAAAAAGTCTCGAATGGGAAATGAGAAGTTTATTGATTAAAGTGAAAAATCCTCAATTATTTTCAAAATTTCTGAAAATGCCCTTAAAACTCATGCTAAAAGTAATTTTCTGAAATATTAAAAAGAAATATGTTTAAAATTTATTTCCATCAAATATTCCAAACTATAAATAGTTCGATAAAAGACTCCTAAATTTCCAGGTTTGAATTTCCCTCAAATATTTGTCTAGTTTCAAAAAAGATCCATCCCTGAATATCTGTACCGGAAGTTTATTTGCTTTAATCGATTTCTAAGTTTGGGAAAAGACTCCTCAAATTCCAAGTTTGAAATTTATTACCTTCAAATATTTTTAAGTTCTAAAAAGTAATTCTAAAATATTGTGTTTGAAATTTATTTCATCCAAATATGTTGCGAAATATCAACCAACCAAAGCTTTGCAACGGCACGCGGCTTGCAGTAAAAAGTTTACTGAGCAACGTCTTAAAAAGAGCGATCTTGACAGGACCATTCAAAGGTGAAAATGTCCTCATTCCTCACATTCCCGTGATTCCAACGGATATGCCATTTGAATTTAAGAGATCGCAATTCCCAATTCGATTGCGTTTGCAATCATCATCAGTAAAGCTCAGGGCCAATCTTTACAATTGTGCGGGTTAGATTTAGACATGGATTGTTTCTCACATGGACAATTATATTTGCCTGTTCTAAAGTTGGAAAACCAAACAATCTATATATCTGCACAGACAATGGAATAACAAAAAATATTGTATACCCACAAGTATTGTAAAATTAAACATTTTTTCAAATTTTTTAATTTCCAATGCAGAGGGTGAAGGGAAACACATTCTTTTGCCAAGATATTACATAAAACAAGCAAGTACTAAAAACTGAACTATAAAATATGTTGGTGGGTAACATTACTCGCGTCTGTAGCATACTTTAAGCTACACATGCCCCCTGGGTAGTGCTAAATGAGTAACAGCTTTGCAGCCTTTATAAATTAAGCATATTAGAAACGTTCTTTCTCTTTTCTTTCTTTTCAATTTAACCAGACTGAGCCGCAACAACGTGTGGCCGGGTACAGCTAGTATGAAATATATTTAAAATCCAGTGTTTTTAGCAAGTTTGCTGAAATTTTTCCAGCTTTTGAAAACACCATTTGATCACATTGCCAAGAAAAATTTCCATTTAGTGAACAGTCACCATGCATAATTTAAATTTTTTTAAAAAATTAATGATTGTAAATGGTACTTCAAAAACTAGGCTTCTCCCTTTTAATAGAATATAAAAGACTTCTTTTAAAAACTTATTGTGTTAATTTAACTCTTATATAAAGTTATGTGGATCTGTGAGAAAAAGTATGTATTTTTTTATACTTGTATATCATTTCATTTACAGGTTATTGGAGAATTCCGAATATCTAACGTGTATTGGAGAATCAGAATTAACTGAACTTTTACAATTAGCAATAAGGTATGATTTTTTCCCCTTCAAATATCAAAATTTGTGTTTGTGTTCCGCTGTTTAAAATGACTTTTTTTTTTAACATTTAATATTCATAAAGTTAAGAATTTGTACAATTTATAGATGATTTTATTGGAACAAAGTTCTTTTACACGGCTTAAGAGTGAACTGACAGATTGTCACGTAACGAAAAAGCGTTATGCCCCCTTCATAAGAGATTTTTCTCGAGGATTCTGTGGCTGAATGGTTATCTCATCGGACTACAGAGTATCAGACTAACACACTACGGAGCGAGATGCCCCTGGTTCAAATCCCTGCACAAACGCTGGCCGTTTCTATTCCCACTCATTCTGGTAATAGTGCAGTATATATATATATAATATATATGTATAATAATATATATATATATACACTAGCAAAAAACCTGCACTTCGCTACGAAGTACATTTAAATTAAATACAACGGTCAATGCATAATGCCAAAAAAAAATAAATATATATATTTATAATAAATGCGAAGATCAATATATGTAATAGATTGATGTAATATATATATAGAACAAATGATGTAATATATATATATATATATATATATATATATATATATATATATATATATATATATATATAAAACAGTTCCGTAACTGACTCACTGACTGACATACAACGCACAGACCAAACCGCTGGACCTAATGGGCTGAAATTTTGCATGGCGATTCTTCTTATGGTGTAGGGGTGCACTAAGAAAGATTTTTGAAAAATTCTTAAATTTTTAAGTTGTTTTTGTAACTTTTTTTAAGTTTGCATTTAAAATAATAATTTGAGGGTTATAAAATTTATATCACGAGAAAGATCATAAAAATTCCTTTAAAATGATATCTTTTTCGAACCTTTACCTTGATTTTCTGATTTTTGGTGAATTTTTAAAGATTAACTTTTAGAATTTAATTTATTAAATGCTGATCACGTGATTTCCTTTTCTGGTACTTTAAATAAATTTATCGCCACGTGCATAACAACTAAATAGACAAAAAAAAGTTTTCTTTCTAATGCAGCAGACGATTAGATATCCAAAAAATTATCCCTTACAATTTTTTTCTAAATATATATTTTTTTTTTTACATCAATTGTATACATTGATCGTCGCATTTATTATAAATTTATATATATTTTTTTTTTTTTGCATTAATTGCATACATTGACCATTGTATTTAATTTGAATGTACTCCGTAGCGAAGCGCGGGTTTTCAGCTAGTCTATATATATAAAACAGTTCCATAACTGACTGACTGACTCACTGACATACAACGCACAGACCAAACCACTGGACCTAAAGGGCTGAAATTTTGCATGGCGATTCTTCTCATAGTGTAGGGGTGCACTAAGAAAGATTTTTGAAAAATTCTCCTTAGATTTTTTAAAATTAAATTTTTAAGCTGTTTTAGTAACTTTATTTAAGTTTGCATTTAAAATAATAACTTGAGGGTTATAAAATTTATATCACGAGAAAGATCATAAAAATTCATTTAAAATGAAATCTTTTTCGAATCTTTACCTCGATTTTCTGATTTCTGGGGAATTTTTAAAGATTCATTTTTAGAATTTAGTTTATTAAATGCTGATCACGTGATTTCTTTTTCTGGTACTTTAAATAAATTTATCGTTACATCCATAGCAATGAAATAGACAAAAAAATATTTTTTCCCTTGCTAATGCGGCAGACGATTGAACATTATCCAAAAAAGCATTAAAATATAGTAAAAGATATGTTTCTCAAACTGTACTAGATTAACTGTACTATATTCTTTAGTATGTCCTATTAGATTTAATTTGAATATTTTCTTCTACATTATTTTGTCTACAAAAATATCCCTTACGATTTTTTTATAAATATATTTTTTTTGTTTTTTTTTTTCACATCAATTGTATACAATGATCGTCGTATTTATTATACATACATACATAAATAAATATATATATATATATATTTATATTTTTTTGGCATGATTTGCATACATTGACCGTTGTATTTAATTTGAATGTACTCTGTAGCGAAGTGTGGGTTTTCAGCTAGTATATATATATATATATATATATATATATATATATATATAAAACAGTTCTGTAACTGACTCATTCAATGACTGACATACAACGCCCAGACCAAACCGCTGGACCTAAAGGGCTGAAATTTTGCATGGCGATTCTTCTTATGGTGTAGGGGTTCTTCTTATGGCGATTCTTCTTATGGTGTAAGAAAGATTTTTCAAAAATTCTTCTTAGATTTTTTTAATTAAATTTTTAAGCTTTTTTTTAACTTTTCTTAAGTTTGTATTTAAAATAATAATTTAAGGGTTATAAAATTTATATTACAAGAAAGATCATAAAAATTTCTTCAAAATGAGATCTTTTTCGAATCTTTACCTCCATTTTCTGATTTTTGGTAAATTTTTAAAAATTAATTTTTAGAATTTAATTTATTAAATTCTGATCACATCAGGGGTTCTCAACCTTTCAGGCTCTGTGCCCCCCTTTGAACACTGATGTGTGGTCACGCCTCCCCCCACCACCACCACATATGGCCAATAAAAGTAGTACAATCGGAATTTGAAACTGAAGCTGGTTATTAAATGAAAATATAGAATAAATAATTTCATACACAAAATTTAATATTACTACTCATATCTTAATTTGGAACATATTACTATTTGAACATATGAAATCAAAGAATTAAATACAGATCAAACATATTTGAGGTAATCAAGGATATAGGTGAGGTTGGCATGTAATACCATTCACAACATTAATCAGAGGGCTGGTCTGTCTGTCCTTGGTAAGTTTTTGAATATTAGGTTGTAACTGTGACAAGGCACACCTCAGGTCATTTTCAACGTCCAACTCGATATTTTGACTTTATGTATGCAAACGCTGAAAATCCAGATTCACAGAGATATGTGTATAAACACTGCACTAACAACCTCAAAGCTTCCAAAGTATCTTCTGGGTAAACAGGAAAATAGTGTAACCAAAAACATCCATGTTTTCGAATTCCACGTTTCCTTGAAAATCACATTTTAGATCGATTGCCTGTTCCTGAATATAACCAGAAAGTATATCCACGTCGATTTTAAAAGGATCTCTTCTCAACTTAAACTCCCAGTTCTCTGAACTAATATCTGCAAAATAGACTGCAATTTCATTTTGCAATGCTATAAACGCCCTGATATAAGTTCCTTCAATTCATTTATCTGTTACAATAGATTTTTTTTTATCATCGAGGAGGTTGTTCAGTCTTGGATAAGATGAAAAGTTCAGTTCTGAACTCTGAAGACGGCTTTGCCATAAAGTTATCTTTTCCGTGAAACCCTTAACTGCATCATAAGTCTTCGGAATATTTTTCTGACTTTGTAGCTACGACAATTATCGTGTGCAACAGTTATTGTGTTCGTGTGAGTATATATATATATATATATATGTGTGTGTGTGTGTATACTAGCATTATTGCCCGGCGATGCCCGGGTAGATATATAGATATAAAAATTTTGATGCATTCCATCAAAAAAATACTGGGCTGCACCTCCCGCTCTTCATGTTCATCTGGCTAGACAAATTGCGCTTAACGTGTTTCTACTGAAATGATATACAAACAATAAGAAAGAAAGAAACTTTGAGCTTGCGGACCTTCGTCTGATTATACGTCTGATTATATTGAGAATTAATAACACAGTTTTGCTTGATTTGCACGTTTGGATTGAATAAGTTTACTGCTTAATTTTATTTGTTAGATACTGTTTAATTAGATTTGTTTCATCCACTGTTTAATTAGAAATAAGTTTTATAATTTACATTTCCCTTTATTATTTATTTTTCCCTTAAAAGCTCAGTTTGTTCCACAACACCCAAGAGACGCACTTTTTCCACATCACCCAAGAGGTAAAGTGCAAGATGCATTATCCCCTTTATTTATTTAAAGTAAGGCGCGATTTCACATGAAACCTATTTTCCTTACTTTGGTGATTAGGTTTTTTATTGTCGACAGGCCAAAAACCGTATCGGTTTTTAATTTTCCCAAGGCCAAAAACCGTTGAAAAAGCGAATTGTAATTCGATTTTTAATTTTCCTATGGACAAAAACCATAGAAAAAGCAAATTGTAAAGCGATGAGAAAAACTACAAATAACAAAGGACAAAAAGCAGAGCCGGGAAAGTTGTCTTAAAACATAAAAATTTGAACTGAATTCTTAAAAAACTCCCATCTCAGTTAGTCTAGTGGTTAAATTTTATCTTTTACCGTATTTTAATATTTCTTTTGTCAATTTATTTCGTTGGTATGCACGTAATGCAAAATTAATTTAAAGTATCACAAAAAGAAAAGAAACCATGTGATCTGCATTTCATAAATTGCATTCTAAAAATTAATCTTTAAAAATTCACCAGAAATCAGAAAAGGGAGGTAGGTAAAGATTCGAAAAAGATTTCGTTTTAAAGGAATTTTTATGATATTTCTCGTGATATAAATTTTATAACCCCCGGATTATCATTTTAAATGCAAACTTTAAAACATTAGAAAAACAGCTTAAAAATTTAATTTTAAAAAATCGAAGAAGGATTTTTCAAAAATCTTTCTCGGTTCACCCCTCCACTATAAACTCCACTATAGAAGAATCGCCATGCAAAATTTCAGCTCTTTATGTCTAACGGCTTGACTGTGCGTTATCTGTCAGTTGGTCAGTCACTTAGGCAAGGCCAAAGGTGATAGCACTCCCCTTCCCTGCGTACCCCTCTTCTCCCGCGCGGGGGAAGAGGGATAGGTTCGGATTTCACTCAACGGTCTGTATCCACAGGGGGTACCTCGCACCTCTTACGTGCACAAAAAATCATTAAAAAATTAATTTTTAAAAAAACTAATTGAGACCCAAACTTCATTTTTGCTGATTTAAGTTTCTCGGGTCCTAAACATTAACTGTGCCGAATTTGGTCCCTGTGAGTGAAACAGTCTGATTCTATAGCGGACAAACAAACAGACAAGCTCTTTTATATATATAGATGTATATATGTATATATACATTCATATATATGTATATTTATATATATAATATATATATATACATATATAGTACATTATACAAATCGTTTAAATTTCTGTATATAAATGGCAGTGTAGAAGTGGAATGGTATAATTCCCCATGGTGTGTGGCCAATAACGGATATACATATATATATGTGTCTATATATGTTTATAGTTGAAAAATAACGTAAGAAACTTCATTCCTGACGGGGGTCCCCCGACCGCACAATTTTTTATTTATTTATTTTGTATTCTGTTTTATAAAATTCAACCTATATCTGTTTGAAAACACAAAATTTCAAAAGTCTTAAAAAAGAAAACTAGCATTTATGAGTAATGCTAATTTGAAATTAGCAGTAACTTTTTTTAGGAATTCTATACTATTTATAGTTATTAATTTTCTTTTAGGTATAAGAAAGAGGAAACTGATCAGGAAGACTGCTCTAAAAACGATGCATGTACTTTATTGTATCCTTAGTTTCTGGATTTTGACATTTCATTTTCATAGAGTTACAAATTTGTGAAGTTTATGTATAGTTTTTTACTTATATTGTAAATGAAATAATTTTTACTTAATTATCTAGATTTTTGAAAGATTATTCTTTTGGTGTAAAATTGTCTTTTTTATATATCTTAAATTGTGTGAGAGGCATTGGGAAATAAATCCTTATAAATATCCATGAAAGCTTTTGTAATGATAAGAGAAGCTATTTTGAGTTCTGTATTGTGTATATTCAATTTTTTTTCCCTATAATAGATTAAGTGAAGTTCATATTTTTGACTTTTTTTTTTTTATCAGTATGGCAAATAGTATGCTTATTTCATGTTTTTAATTTTAATGGTGAAA
Source organism: Dolomedes plantarius (assembly GCA_907164885.2). NCBI lineage: Eukaryota > Metazoa > Arthropoda > Arachnida > Araneae > Dolomedidae > Dolomedes > Dolomedes plantarius. Next base: position 33,575,925 of record OU015503.1, on the reverse strand, counting down.
TAGTTTAAATGAATTTATAAGAAATAATCTATTTTTCAAGAATGCTAATGCATCACTTTTTGTTTGTTTCAACTAACAATATATTTAAATTTTCCCTTTAGTATATATTTTTCCTTAATATCACCTCAGTAATATTGTATTTTCAGCATCATTTAATGATTCACTTTTAATAAAGTATCTAAGAAAGCTTAATTCAGAAGAAGTGTTAGTAAGTAATTTCTTTTTATATCTATTTTTTTCTGTTGTTGTTCTACAAAGTATATCTAAAAGAAATATTTAACATAAGTTACAGATTTTAGATTGTAAATGAAATAAACATTAAAAAAAAATAAGTAGCTATTATTCTAATTTTCATTCCTATGTTTGATTTACAAATTTCATACATACATACATATTTCTTTTACTTTTTAATTAATTTAATCTCTTAAGTTTTTTCCTTTGTGTGGTATAAATTTCTTTTTTTAAGCTCAATACTTTACTTTATAAAGTGGAATGTTTAAATGTTTCTAGTTATTTATTGTAGCTCCTATGAACATTTAAAAAAAAACAGTACTTTCCCATTACGCAGACCTGTTGCTAATGTTATGCAAAAAGTCGCCAGTTAAATTAAATGAATAAAAGAAAATACTCACTTTTCAAACTACATCTTAAAGTTAAAAAAACTCAAAAAGGAATAGAAGAAAAAAATAATGCTGACTTTTCACATCACATATTATTTTTTGCAAACTACATTTTTACTTTTGGTAGCATACATATTGTTATTCCTTTCATGCTGGAATTTCATTTTCATTAAGAAGTGGGAAAATCAACTTTATTTAAGTGTGTGTAAGAAAAGGTCAGAGCTACATTAGAAAATAAAACTAAATAATCTTTAAATTTCTTATTCATGTACAATTCTGTCCAATTCTACATACACAGAGATACAAACATAGAATTATTTTATTAGTAGTGCCGTGTTGTGGTGTTTGTGTCTACGATTTGTAAGTAGATGTTCCAGAGGTAAAAACCCCATTCTCTGCAAGCATATGAGATTGTTTTTTCCTCTCTAAAAGGTTGGTTTAATACGAAAGTAGCCAAAAAATCAATGAAACAAATGTAAAAAAAAAACTTGTTTTTTATTAAATTGATATTTTGGAATTGAAGTCTGTCTTTTTCTGTCTAATGTGGAGGCACTTTATCATGGCATATTTGCCTTTTGTTATTTTCTGCAATTTACTGGCTACTTTATTATGGGAGCACCATATATGTGAGCCAGCATTACTTCCTATGAGGGGGATAACACTGAAACTACCAAGCGTTTTGTGGGATTTGAACCCGAAGCCACTGCATGGCAGCTCAGAATACTAACCACTACACCATGTTGACAGCTTTTGTAATGAAAGTTAATGTATTATACCAGAGGTGGGGAATGCGCGGCCTTAAGGCCGCACACAGCCTCCGTAATCTTCTTGTGCAACCTTCATAAAAGCTAGCACTTGTATTAATTTTATATATTACATATTTAATTTTATATATTACAACAATTTGCAAATCAATGGAATTAAATAAAGAACGGCATGAATGTATGTACGCAGGCTTCGCATTACGAAGCTTGTTCCAAATATTCAATTACTTTCAAGCAAGAAACAAATGCAAATATCCCACTAGCTTAAATTTTCCAACGGATTTTAAAATTATTTTAGGAATTGTTGATATGTCAGTTATTTATAATTTAATGCTATTATTTTTCTATTGTATTTCTTTATAATGTTAAAATTATTTAAAAATACTTCGTTTTTATTTGAGGTGGTATTTAAATATGTAGTTGTTTATTAAAATTTAAAAATCTGGATTAATATATATAAATATATATATATGTGTGTGTGTGCTTACATAAATAAAAATACCAACAGTGAAATATAAAAAATTACAGTGGTATCTATGAATTTAATAATTTTATAAAAAGGAAATAATAATGATTAATGTTATAAAAAGTTTTTACCCTTATGTGAATACAAAAATATTTTATATTGTAACTTTTTAAGTCAAATAATGAATAAATAAGGACTTAAATTTTTTTTGTTATTTTTCTATATAATGCACCTAATTGTTAAAACTATACCTAACTATAATAATTTCATAAAAGTCGCATTTATAGGTACATCAACTTATGTGGCCTCCTTTATTACTACCTAATGTACATGTGGCCTCTAATGGTAAAAAGGTTCCCCACCTCTGTATTATACTCTTGATGAGGGTAGCAGATGAATTTCATTAACCTTTTTTCACTCTTAGATGAAACAAGTTAAAACACCTTGGTAAACCAGAATTGCAATTATTTTTCATCAAAATAAAAGCGATAAAAAAAAATTGATAAACTGGGATTTATTTTTAATATTACTATATGAAAAGTTCTTGTAGTGGAAGACAATTGTTCTTAATATATTACAACTATGCATACTAAGCTTCATCTTGAAGAATTTTGTAAATTAAGAAAAAATGTGAAGGAAACTGCCCTTTTGGCTATATTCATGTTTAAAAATATAGTACTATAACACAACAAAGAAAAATATTATAATACTTTTGTTTAAACTTGGTTCTCTCATTTTTATGCTATTTAGATATAGCTTAAATACAAATTTCTGATATAATTTATGCATTTGAAAACTCTATATAAATAAAGCAGAGTGTCTCTATATATGTATATATGTAATGTATACAAATCTACATTTCTTGACGAATCTGGTTGAAACTTCGTATACTTATGTTTTGAAGCCTGGAGATAATTCTAAGATTAGTTTGGAAGCTTTAAAATAGTTTTACAGATATTTTAATTCTAAAAGCACTCCACCGCTTCACTCATCCTGAGAAAACTTGGCCGACATTTTGGTCAAAAATCGGTGTGTATTTTTTTTCTCATGAAAGTACATAAATGTTACATATTTGGAAAGAGCTTTGAAAACTCATAATTTTTTCTGCTTACAGTTATTCTGTTACTTTAATAGTTTTACAGATATTTTAATTCTAAAAGCACTCCACCACTGAGACGAAAGTATCAAATCACCCATCTCCAGTATGGTGCAGCCATCTGTCGGCAGCGACTGGAATTAAAGTTGATGGGAATTTAATACATTTGTATGGCCCTGTAAAGGGCCTTTTTTTTTCTTTTGTGGGGCCTGAGTATAGCCGGGCAAAGCCCGGCCAGTGTGTAATACAGTGGTACCTCCGAAAAGCGGACAGTCACGGGACCAAAAGTTTTGTCTGCTATTGGGAAGGACAACTTTTTTATAAAAAAAGTTTTTGCACTTCTGTTTGACATTTGATTGAAAATTATGGATGCAATTTTAATTTAAAAGGAAAAATTAATTTGGTAAGAAAAGAATAACTATTTACTACTTTACCTTTTAATTGTGGCTGATCCTCTTATCTTGCATTAAATAATCCCAAAATACAATGTATTGGAGCTAAATTATTTTAATTACTACTGAAAATTTTCTTAACAAAGTTTGGTTACTCTTTACACGGCAAACCTGTTTTTCAAGGGGAATCGTCATAAGATTTAGCTTTGCTCGTTCCTCCGAATCTTCATTGTTCAGAAAGAACTGTTTTAATTGTTTGCTGTATTTCAGTGCTTCCGAATAATCTTTGATTTTGTAGTCTTCCACTGGCGATTCCTCTTCATCGTCCTCAGAAAGGGCCAGTGCTTCAGTGGTGTCCCGATGAATGAAATTGGAAACATGCAGGTTTTCTTCCTCAATGGATAAATCGTTGTTGATCTTGACATACTCTTCAACGCTGACATTTGAATCCAAATTGGCTACTAGATCCGCAAGTTCTTTTCGCTTTCTTCAGTAGTACTGTCAGTTGCCACTTCGCTTGTACTCAAATCCCGCTTTATTAAAACATTTTAGAACGCACCCAGGTTCCACCTTTTTAAGGGCTGACGTAGTCCAGGAAATTGCATCCAAAACAGATACCGATTTTGCCAACTCTTCACTGGATTTGCAGGAGATAATCCGTGAAAGCACATGTCTCAGAAGCAGCTTTCTGTATCATACTTTAAAGCTGCGAATAATTCCCTGATCAAGAGGCTGTAGTATCAAAGTGGTGTTAGGAGGCAAGAAAATTAACACTTTTGAGCTTTAAATGATCAGGATTAGAAGTAGCATTGTCCATAAACAGAATGATTTTTCTCTTTTGTTTTTTCTTTTTGTTATCGAACTCCACCAGCCAATTGCTCATTATCTCGGCGGTCATACACGCTTTCTTACTTCTCCACAAAACACTAAGTTTTTGTACATCAATGTTCTTGAAACATCCAGGCTTCTATGGAAACATCTAGGCTTTGTAAATATGCATAAGCATATATTTTTAGCTTGCTTGTTAGAATAATTTTGAAATTGTTGCCAAAATAATTGAAAGTTTTTCAAAAATACCTGTCTGCTATTCTGAGGGAATAACATGGATTGTCCTATATAAAAGGACTGGGACTCGTAAAAATGTCCATTGATTAGAGGTGTCCGTTAAGGGAGGTTCCACTGTATTTGGATGGAATTGTGAGATAGTAAACACATTTTTAGTGATTTTATGAACAAGAGTTATTTTATGTTTAATCATTTAATTAGATTTATGAACTAAAGTATGAGTAAAAGCATAGTTTTATATATTAAAAAGCACTATTATAAAGCATTATTTTCTTAAATTAAGGATGTGGCATTCATCTAAAATTTACTAATTTAGGTTTTCAATTTTTCTTTTCTCTTTTACATTCATTTGTAATCAGTTCAATTAATAATGCTTGCTTTTTCAGGTAACTTTAGAATTGCTGTTGTCCTATTTAAATCAGACAATCAAAATGCCTTCAAATATAACTGATAGGCCATCAGATCTGCAAGTAAGATATGTTTCCATATTCTAGATATGCATTTGAATTCTTTTATTATGTTTATTGCCTTATGACTTCATCTTTTCTCATTAAAAATATTATAGTTATTTATTTAATGACATCTAAGATATAAGTAATTAATTGTGTTAAAATGTTGGCTCTAAAGAATTTTACTGTAAATATACTTAAGTGTAATTATTTTACTGCTTGCTGTTATCTGAATTTGGAATTTCATTTTTGTATACATATTTTTTATGTATATTGTTTTTTTCAGTTTGATTTTAAAATAACTAAAGGAAACAGTGTTATGATAGTTATTCAGCTGTCAACAATTTTTAATTATAATGTGTAATACTAATTGTTTAATTTTAACATAAACATATTATCACTGTAAAGAATCCCCCCCACCCCCCCAAAAAAAAGTCTGTTTTAATATCTTTTTGTAAAAGATCGGACCCTTTTTGGGGGGGGGGGGGGCTGAGCTCATAAGTAAATTTAGTAATTGATATAAGTATGTAACTATGCCTGATCACAGTAGGTTCAAAAACTATTTGCAAGTGAAATAAATACATAGCAAAATTAAACAACAAAACAGGGTTTTTTTTATCTCTGAAAATCTAGTTAAGAAAAAATGTTAAATAAGATATGATATTAGAGAACCAAAAATAACAGTTTAGAAGAAAAGTATTTGTACATTCTTGGTTTTCAGTTGCTTGCACAAATTATTAGCACATCAATAGTAGCTTAGTGCTTTTTCTTCATTGATGAACTAGATTTTAAATTGTTTCATTAGTTATTTTGGACCATTCACTTTGGATTACTGATTCTAACTGATTTATGCTGGTGGTGTGATGCTTTCAAACTTTTAAGTCCAGCGCACATTTTCAAAAACAGTATCAGGAGACTGGAGGGTTTAAATTTAATCGTTTGACATATAGCAGCCACTCTCAAGTAATAAGATCAGTGTGTTTAGGATCATTATCCTACAAGAACTAATGTTTTGAATTCCTAGCTTTTTGGACATTAGGTCATAATTTATGCCTTAAAATGACAATATACTGCCTTGCATTCATATTTCCTTCAATAAAGTGTAAATTCAGAATATAACATGCACCCCCACAGTTTAACACAGCCTTCCCCATATTTAATTGTAGGTGAAATGTTTTTTGATTTCAACTCCATATTAAGGTGACACCAAAGAAATTATATCTAAAGATGAGAATAAATAAACTTTTAACTAGAGTATATACTTACAGATCTTTAAAAGTGAATTAAAATCTTATGTGTCCAAAACAATAAATCTTAACTATTTCATAAAGGGTTTTGTTACTGTTTGTATTTTAAATTAATAAATTTTTAAGATTTTGAATAGCTAAAAAAATATGTAAATAAATATGTATGAGAAAAACATCATAGAAATTACTGAAAATATGTGTTCTGTAGAATTTTTTAAAAAGTTGCCGAGTGCTGTTAAAAACTTTTTTTTTTTTTTTTTTTTTTTTTTTTTAAAATATATCAGTGCAATCCACTGTGTTATATGAGGCTGTAATATTAAGAGTATTCAAGGAAAGGTTTTACAAATATATGCCACTATAGTTAATTTCTTGTTTTAGATTGTAAATTGGGCTACTCTTATTATCGAAACTCACATGGGCGATTTATTGCTTTCAAAAGATAAAACATCACAGAAACTTCTAAAACAACTGAAGAAAGCTTTATCAGTGAAGGTAATTATATTGTTTTAAATATTTTTAAATTTTTCCTTAAATATCCTGGATCATTAGAGTCTCTTCTCTGTGTAAACTTGTTTAAACAATTAAAATATGCATTTTATCTGCAATTTTAAATGATTCCATTTATGTTTTCAGATGGAAGAATATGAAGATTTTGAGTGCATACAAAACTACTTTCCTGTTATTGAAAAGAAAGATATATTACCACAGAAATGTTCTGTAAAAAAATATTGTATAGAAAGTTTAGATATTTGATTAAAAATAATTTCTTTTGATAGGATCTTGTGTTGCAGATTTAATAAAATAATTCAAAATACCTATGATATGAGTTGTATTAAAATGAAAAACCTATACCTATAAGTAATAATAAAAATTACTACTTTTTTGTGTGACATTTAAATACTGGTTAATTGTGAGGCTAGAAAGACATGTGGTATTTTTAAAAAGTTATAATACAAGAATATGTTTATATCTTCTTCCAGAATATATTTATAAATGTTGGATTTCATTATCAATATATATCTAGAGAGACCTCATGTAAGGGTTAAAAACAAACCTTACAAATTGCTGCTTAGATTTTCTTAAAGGAAACAAAATTTATAGTATGACATAGGTAATCCATAGCCAAAGATTTGGTTTTAATCTGAACAGTTTAAACTGATTATAGCCAGCTGAAAATATAAGTATTTAAATATGCCCGTGATTCTATAGTTTTACTACTTCAGAGTTTATTACTGTTACAGTCAAAGTTTTTTATTAAAGAAATAGTTGAAAATTGTGAACTTTTCTAAATCAACAACTATGCTTGGTTTAGTTCCAACTCAATGATCGGACTAAGAATTGAATAAGCTTTTTTATAATTTTTTTCACTGCAATAAGAAATGCAACTCCCTCCTATATATGCACTGAGTGGCTAATTTATTATGATCACCTGACAATTTTATGCAAATCAGCAATGACGTCAAGCTGTTGTTGCTAGAGGGTGAAATTGGTATAAAAAGGATAGCTGGGTTAAAGTTAGTTGAAGTGTATTACTTGTGAAGGAATGGGTAAAAAATGTGATTCAATAGACTTTGAATTTGCAACAATTTTGGTTGCTACAAGCTATTGAGTATCAGCAAAACTGCTTTGCTTGTAATATGTTCGGGAGCAGGGGTTATTCATGTTTACAAACAGTGGGCTATCAAACAATAAAAACAGGTCTCAAAATAAGGAGAGTGGTTGTCACTTACTACTAGATGTTCAATCTGAGAGGAGAGTTTCCAGACCTGTCCAACAGAAGGGCAATAGTATGTAAAATTACAGCTAATCATAGCCAGGGATTAACTCTGATGGTTACTCAATATACTGTTTGTTGCACATTATACTTTATTGGGTATGGAAACCAAAGGCCTGCTGAAAAGCCTTTGCTGTCTGCAGCTAACAAGATACATCTCCAGTTTGCACAGGATCAAAAGGATTAGACAGTAAATGAGTGGAAAAGATAATATGGTCTGATGAATCATGTTTTCAATAATACCATGCAGTTGACAGGGTGCAAATATGGAATAAAAAACAGCATGAAAGGGTGGACCCTGTACTAAGTAGATTGCCTCAATATTTCAAATTAGTAGAGGCAATGTTATGGTTTCAGGGATGATTTTCTGACGTTGTTTTGGTAATTTATTCATGTGGAACACCATGTTAATGCCAAAAGGTATATAGATATTGTCTCTGGCCAAATAATGCTGTTTTATTAATGATTTATCCCACTGGAGATAATGCTTCCAGCAGGACAATATTCCATGTCATAAGGCTCAAATTACCCACAGATGTTTCTAGGTGCATGATGGAGACGTCACCTTGCTTTGTTGGCATCCATAATCACCAGATCTCAATCCAATTGAGCATTTGTGGGATGAGATTGAAAGGTCATCATGTAGCTGGATCCAGAGCCATTAAATCTTAGAGAACAGGAAAGGGGGGGGGGATTATTCCAATATGGTCTGATTCCTTAAGCCACCTACCTATGTCTATCAAAATCCATGCCAAAGATAATCACATCACTATTGATATAAAAGGTGGCCAAACGATGCACTGAGTGATCATAATACACTGGTGTGCAAAACTTAAGCAACAGGTGGGTTTTTTGCCATAACTCCACGAGAAATCATCTGAGAGACGTGAAATTCAGAAATGAGGGAGAGTATTATGTACGTAAAGGATGACGAAAGCATCGGCGCTGAAAAAAGAATAGAATGCATACGGTATGGAATCAAACAAAAACAAGCTTTATTGAACGCATATTATCGTGACTCATGATTGTCTATCCAAGATGAAGAACAACAAGCAGATGTTCCTTAATATGGGATATGCCCTCCCCTCACTGCAATGGTTGCTTCTCACCGTCTCCGCATACTCAGAACCAGCTGGTGCAACATTTCTTGCGGTAGGAGTGCCCATTCCTCAATCAGCATCTTTTTCAGTTGTTGGGTGTTCTCCGGAGGATGTAAGCGTGCTTCAATGCGTCTCCCCAAAGCATCCCACACACGTTCGATGGGATTTAAATATGGGGAGTACGCTGGCCAATCCATTCGAGTGATATCTTCACTTTCCAGTAGCTCCTCAACAGCAAGAGTCCGATGTGGCCGTGCATTGTCATCCATAAAAATGAAGTCTGGGCCAATAGCACCTTGGAACAGACGCACATGGGGAAGGAGTACCTCATCACAATAGCGATCCCCGGTTACAGACCCTCTGTCGAAAACGTGGAGCTCAGTTCGCCCGTTCAGCATAATGCCTCCCCAGACAAGAACTCCAGGACCACCGTTACGGTGTCTTTCCTTGATGTTACTGGGATAAAACCGGGTCCCGACCTCTCTCCAAATGTAAACGCGTTGAGAATCGCTTCTGGTACTGAACCGACTCTCATCCGTAAAGAGAACACGTCTCCATTGATCAGTTGTCCAGTTTTTGTGCTCTCTGCACCACTGTAAACGGTGGCGTGGGTGGCCAACTTTCAACGGGGGGCAGCGTTCAGGACGGCGGGCTAATAGGCCCCCTTTGTGAAGGCGTCTGGCCACAGTAAACCGCGACACTTGTCGCCCCGTTGCTGTACAGTTGCTGAGCAATGGCGCTTGCTGACTGCTGTCGGCCTCTTTTCGTCTGCAGGACGACATATAGGTCATCCCCTGCAGTTGTCGTCCTCGGGCGGCCACCACCAACCTTTCTAACAGCTGTACCTGTGGTTTGGAACGCTTTCCAAGCGCGCGAAACGACACTTTTGTTGATTCCGAACTCTGCAGCTACACTGGTGACAGTACGCCCCTCCTCCAGCTTTCCGATCATTTTTCCACGTGTGAAGTCGTCCAGGTGATTTTTTTCTAGCCATATTTCACGAACTGACTCACTGGCACTTGCAGCGAATATGTTGAATTGCGTCTCTGTCCTTCCTTTTATTCTACTGTTGAGCTGCGCGCACCGACATCACGCGTTTTGCGTACGCTCACGTCGCCTCTGACGTTTCATTCCTGATATTTTCATACGCATGACGTTTCTACTGACTTACGTGTTCACTGTACTGATCTCCAGACCTCCTTTTCTGCAATTTCATGGCTATCTGCTAAATTTTTACATTGTTGCTTAAGTTTTGCACACCAGTGTAAATTGGCCACTTAGTGTAAACATGCTTGCACCTGCACTAATTTTTTTTTGCTAGCTGATTCATAAATACCCAATTAGTTCTCTTAATTATAATAAACCACAACTATCACACTATCATCCTTCTTCTATGTGAATAGAAATTGTATGTAAGCAAGACTGTGGTGAATTAACTACTAAAAAATTTAAATTTAAAAAAGTGCTCTTTATCTAAACATATATTTTTATGTGCAAAAGTACAAATTCAAAAATATGCTGATATTCTGTTGGATGAATTGTAAGAGGGAAATATCCCTAAACTCAACATGAAGATTAAAGATCTGTAATGTCCACTAATATCCCAACTTAAGCTTCTAATAACAAGAAATCAGTTTTTCAACAGCTTCTACATAAATACTCTTGACTAAATATTGAAAGGTTTCTCTTACTTTCCTCTAAATAAGTTGACATGTGTAACAGCTCTAAAGCTATGATCTGTAAACAAGATTATAGCATTAAAGGTGATTTCAATAATAGTTATTACTTCAAGCAAAAGAAAAAGATGGAATGGAGTAAATGTTTTGAAAAGTATACAAGGGATAGTGTGAAAATGAATGATCTCATACACTACGACTGGGCTTTATATCGATTTAGTACTAATATCAACGATGCGATTTAGAGCTAACATCGTTTGCTAAATATCGAAATTCCGATGTAACGCACTACATCGATACAACGCCGACATCCGCGACCGCGGTGTTCCAAATCTCGATTTAGTACTAATATCGACGATTCGATTTAAAGCTAACATCGTTTGCAAAATTTCGATGTAACGCACTACATCGATATAGCACCGACATCCGCGACCGCGATATTCCGGAATTCCGATGCAAAAACGAAAGATAAATGCAGTTACGGCCCCGCGCCAACATCGATTGAAGAAGCGCTAAATCGTCACCCCGATACAAAAGAGATGATGCGTTCAAAATTAAAGTTGAAATTTTCAATTCTAGTACATCGGATTTTAGTTTACATGTAATGCATTTTTTTTTTTTGTGTGTGTGCGTGCGTGTGAATTAATAACTTTTGGCGAATATTCGTATTTCGATATATTATTATTATTAGTTTGGAATTAATTTGCCGATATCTGAACAATCTCCCGAGATTAAACGTTAGATATTTCAAATCCATTTGCATCCTTTTCATAACCAAAAATATCCTTTAAATTCATGTTTTTTCTGAAACTAAAAGCTACAATCAATCATATTTTAGCATTATTCCGCTTCTTTTAAATTATTTTGCTAAAAAAAAAAAAAATAAATAAAGAGCAGATTGAAATTTTTCAATCTGCCTGGGTCTGTTCGATAATCCGACATAATCTCTGAAATCATGTTTTTTTAAAGGTTAAAGATACAAACTGTCATATTGTATCATTATTTTGTTTCTATTCCAATTATTTCTTTAAAAAATTGCAAAATGCCATTATAAATTTATATTAGTAGTTTTGCTAAATACGAATTATGTATGATATATATCATTTATTTTAGGAAGTGAAATTCTACTAAATGTTTTTTTTTTAATTGACTAGGGGCTTCGCCCCTAGGCTTGCTACGCTCGCTCCTCTGGTGAATCAAGTGAATGAATGACTCAATAGTTGTTTACAGCGATTGAGTCATTCATTTGTTTACAGTTGAAGTTTCCCCCCCCCCTCTCGGCGAAATGGATGAAGCCCGGGTAGATGGGGGGTATAAGCCCGGATGAAGATGGGTGAAAAATCGGATCTTCTTTCATGTCCTTCTGCAAAGGAAGCGAATGAGAAGATTTTTTGATGTATTTCTTTAAAATTCAATTAAAAATCGAAATTTTAAGATAGAGACTTGAAATGAAGTTTATATGAATGAGAAAGCTTTCATCTTCCAGTTGATATAAATATTTTCTTTGTAACATAATAAGTCTGAGAGCATCGAATTTATATATCTCGAAACGCATAAATTTTTCCAAAAAGTGGGTTTTTTATTTTAATAAAAATATCAGTCTGTTTTAAATTATTTTTAAACAAATGAGGTCTTGTTTGAAGGAGAAATGTATGTAGTCTTAGATTGTAAAAAAAAAAAAAAAAAAAAAAATTCTACGATCCTTTTTTGGCGAGTTATCGTAATCTGAACATGAAAAAGTCAATATTTTCCCACAAAACATAAAATAAACAAAAAACTTAAAGTCCGACGAATATGAGACATGTCTTACTTTCTTTCCCACATTATTCTGCATCGATTGGTATCGGTCTCGACCCCATACCCCCAGCGGTTTCGGAGGAGATAGCGTGACAAGCTTTTGACAGCGGCGGCGGCTGCGGCAGCGGCAGTTAGTATTTTTTAGAATAGAGAGATACTAAACTTTCTGTAAAGATTAAAAAAAAATAAATAAATAAAACTAAAAAATAAATAAAATAAATATATAAAAACTTTTCTAATCTTTATTATATTTCAAATGAAATTTCTCCAACTAAGTTTAATTAATAAAATTAATTTCTTTATATTGCCTTTGTTATACAAGATGGCTAACATCTTCAGCTTAAAAACATATACGTGCGGGGGGGGGGGGGGGGGGGTCAAGATAGAGATATATTCTACAGCGGTGTTAAATCGATTTATCACTAAATCGCGATGTTAGACTGATGATAAATCGATTTAAGAAATCTCTAAATCGCCCAGTCCTATCATACACATAACATTATAAATAATTATTTCTCAAACAATGTAATATTTATTTAAAATACAAATGATTCAAAACAAAACCTTCCGACTTCAAATTCTAAAATACTTTTCTAAATAATGTATGTTCCTTTACAAAATGATCATGAACATACAATCAGAATGAGAGAATTCTAGTCTTTTATACAGTCCTGGATGTGAGAGAAGGGACTTTGGGAGTTCTATGTATTAAATATAAGTATGTTTGAGTAATTATCGAATAAGGTAAAAACAAGAATACATCATGAAAATCTAGATAAGAAGAAAGAAAAGAAAAAAAACTATTTAAAACATTGAATATATCTGATAAGTTAAATCATAGAACAGTAATCTCTGTTAAATATTGAATCTGAGGAGACCTAATTAAGTTAGATATTATAATTGAGACAAAGCAATATAACTGCTTTGTCTATGGTATATTTATGTTTATTAGGAAGTCTAAGAGGAACTTGCCTACACTTATATGTAATATGCAGTCATATGTACCAAAAAACTTTAAAGGTGTAAAAATGAAAATGCACAAATGTTTAAAATGTTTTTTAGCTTTCGGAGGTCATATTTACTTAATGACAATAACTGGCTTTGAAAAGATATTGAGTACCAGTAAATTCTTACCTCAAACTTTCATTACATTTAAGGGAGAAAAGCAAGATTGAAGAAAAGAACAATCTGAATTTTTTGAAACAGACATAAATTTCAAATATTATCAGAGGGTTAAAAATATTAGTTATCAAATAGTACATGAAGTAGTTTAAAAACAGACTATGTTTTTACTACAAAAAAAGTACTTTTTATATTGTATATGTAAAATCTTTTAAGAATATCCTAGCAAGCCCTAATAACATGAGAACTTTTGCAGAATCCATTATTCCTTATTTTAGAAGTGAATACTTTTCTTCTAAATAGTGTATAATAAGGAAGTTATAGATCCAGTTATTAAGAAGAAAGAAAATACAGTACACCATTAGGAATACATTACATCGGTTATTTATTTTTATAAATTACATTCTAATCATTTACAAAATAAGAGAAATATTGAATTTTAAAATGTTGCTTCTTTATTGTTTACTATAAGTGATAAAGTATGAAATTCAGTAATCATGGAAATTGAGATACAACAGCCATAGCAGAAAAACTCAATGCATTCCAAAATAAAGCATTTAGAATTTCAGTACCTATATGTGTTTTGTAATAATCCTTTATTTTCATACATAGGTACATTCTGGTAAAATGCTAAGTTCAATTACTTTGTATGCCTTAAGTTATTTCAATTTCTAATCATTATACTCTAAATTTTCCAAAATGTAATAAAATGGGGGAAAATATTCAGTGGCAATTTGCAGTGAGAATTCTTTCATAGATTTCAGAAATGAAATGTTTAAGTGTATGAAACCTCAAAACAGCTGTTTTAGCTCTGCTTGATTAGAAAAAAATTAGAATAAATATTACAATACTCAATTCATTATTTAAACAGCATCAGCTGTCAGTAAGGTTATGATAATTTATTGTTAACTTAATTTTGTGTTAACTTGTGAAATGTTTTAAAAGTCATCTCAGAAACACGAGACAAACTTCAATGTCAATTTATTTTTCATTCAAATTTGTAAGTATTCAATATTTTAAAGCACAAATATTTACAGAGCCAAGTTAGATAATTTGTAAAAATGTATTTAACATATTTGAAGACCTTGAAAATGAAATATACCTGTGCAAAAATAACCAATGTATAAGAGAATTTTTATTTTGCCCTAGGATGAAACAATTTTTTTTTTTTAAATCTCTTATCAAACTTCTGTCTACATAAACAACCTGATAAAAGTCCAAATTACAAAACACATTACTGGATATTGGAAAACAATTCTGTAATAGTTCAGTTATCCTATATGAAGCATATATTTTATGCTCAATAGTAAAAATTCACCTTTAAAGCCAAAACTGAACAACTTTCTGAAAATATCTCCTAAAAAGGAGATATTTTCAGAAAGTTGTTGGGGAAACATTTCTGAAATTTCAACATATTTTGTACTTTGAACACAGAGCTGAAATATTCCATTCTGATTTTTGAAACTAAAATTGCATATTAAAAATCTAAATTGATCATTTTATATATTAAATAAAAATAAGTGTATTAAGATTTTATGTGTCCGTGCTTAAAATATGGAATTCTATATTAGAGAACTTTTTTAACAAAGCATTTTTATATTTATTTTCAGGATAAAAGTGCATTATTAAAAGATGTCGACAAAGTGCAGTGGGAAAACTGCACTAAAAAGAGGAGGCATAAATCTATAATATCCCCTCGGGATGTATCACCTGTGAGCGACAAACAGATAGCCGAATTAAAATTAATATCGCCAAATTCTGTTTTTTTCACTTCCAATACTGATGACAGCTGCACCGACACTGCATCTGAAAATGATGATGAAAAAGATGTTCCTCCTCCAATACCTCAAATAATTAGAGACTCCCACAATGCAGTGAAAATTTAGAAACATTGCAAGCGTACTTCATTGGCAAGAGTTTAGCTAGTATTGAATTAAAAACCAGAAGCCAACGCAACAGCATGTGGTTTGAGCAGCATTGTGAGAAGTTAACGTCTTCAAACTTTGGAGACATTTTGAAGAAGAAAAGGGTGTCGATGAAATTCATAGGAAAATTTATGACAATTCCAAAGGAGTTGAAGGTCCCATCTGTAAAGCGGGGCAGATCCAAGGAAGAGACGGCTTTTCAAGCTTATTTTGATGTAGAGAAGAGTAAGCATGTGAATTTCACTATAAGGAAAACCGGGCTCTTTATTTGTAAAAGTGGCCCATACCTGGCATGTTCGCCAGATGGCATCATCCACTGTGACTGCTGCGGAGAGGGCATATTAGAAATAAAATGCCCATTTAAATATAAAAATACTGACCCTAGAAACATTTCTGAGTCAGACAAAACATTTTGTCTGAATTTAGATGGAACAATAAAAGAACAACAAACATATTTTGCTCAGATTCAAGGCCAAATGGCTATTACTAATACTGAGTATTGCAATTTGGTCATATGGACTACAGTTGATTTGTATACTTGTAGGGTACACTATGATGACCTTTTTTGGGACACCAGTAAAGATATTCTACAATCTTTTTATTTTAAAGATGTGTTCCCAAATCTTTTATCTTGAAGATAATAATTTGTATTTATTTTTATGTAAAATGTTTTGTATTATTTATGATGTGATAGCATCATGAAAAATACACGTGGATTAGGCCTCCTTGGGGGAAACCACGTTAAAAAAAACGGGCCTGGAAGTTTTACCTCTTGGCGGTGTGGAAAAAAACTTCACTTTTTTTGTTATTATAAGCTATGTGTTTGTAATTTATGAACTTTGATAGTGAAAAGTATTTGGCTAAATTCAGTAAATATTTTTTTTCTCAAAATCTAATGTGAAGTACATAATTCTGTAAAAAAAAGTGCCAGTCTGAAGTGTATATTTTTATTAATTATGTTATGTTGACAAATGAATTTGAAATTTTATTACTTGCTAAACCCGTAACTCATTGTAAATGTCATTTAAGTGGCTAGTTCTCCACAGTCAGTGATCATGTGATTATCTCATCCTATCTACTCTGCAAATAAGTGGTTATAATACCCACAGTACAAGAACTTAGATTAACTCCTTTACCCCCAGACATACTAACCGTATGTGATGCCTAATATCTAACTGATTGTTCTTGTTTCATTTTGTGGCAAATAGCTGTTATCTCTAAAGTGATTCATGTAAATTTTACAAAGTGTGTCTAATTCACTGTCTTCCTGCATCTGCTCACCTGCATCTGTTAGGCCGGGCGCAAGTTGAGACGCAGCTTGGTGAGGTGAGGTGAAGCAGGATTCAATCAACTGCACGCAGGGAGAGCGAAATTTGGGAAGCAGTTCTATCTCAACTGCGTGCCAATGAGGGTGTTTAAACGAAAATGTGCGCGATGGCAATGTATATACAATCATAACTAAGTTCGGAATCTGATTCCGATGAATTCGAAGATCAAGTAATTTCAACATTACTTCGTGAAAAGCAATTTATTAGTAAAATAGACGCCTTCGTCACTCAACCGAATTTTTTTTTTTTTTTTTTTTTTTTTGCATCAGCTTCTCGAACCGCAAGGCACACAGCGGACGCGAGACTGTGACGTAGTTTTCATCCGTAGTTCTGAATAGAAGTTTCACGCATTTTGCCGGAAGGCGGTGTCTTCGGCATACTTCGTATACAAATACGCAGCCGTGACGTTTGTTGGCCAAACCAATCAGCAAGCACCTATTAGGAGAAGAGGAATGCAGATCTTCGCAGAGAGAGGTATAAGAGGTACAGATCGGCGGTTGTTCAGCTCGCTTTAGACTGACTACTAGACTACTGACTGAAGGAGGTTGCCTCCTGTTCTGCTCCGCGAAGCTCGTGCTTTCTTTTCGTGTAGTCTTTTCAATCCTATTGCTGAGTCTGCGGCCTTACGGGGGATTTATCCTTGCGTATGAGCGACAGACCTGCGCTAGTGATAGCCATGGACTGGAAAAAACCTTTTCGATTCATCGACCCTGCGACCAATGTGTTATTTGATCGGGACAATAGGGACACGTGGTCCACACCTGAAAGGTACAGTTTAGAAGATCCAAAATGCACCCAAATGATCGAGGAGGTCATACGAATTCTCACTGGCAAATCTGCAACTGCTAACTCCACCGAACTCTTGAAATCGACTACCAGGGTTTGCAAATGGCTGCAATACGTCCTCCATCATACTCGAACAGACAACGAGAGCGAACCCAGCTGGGCTTTCTTCACCATCTCAGGTATGTGGCATTATTTTACCGCTATCTACGTTCATTGTAGTGCTGAAAATATCCTAAATACTGAAGCTGTGTTAGATTTCATGAAATGGTGGCCAAAATCGTTAAAACGGAGCAGGGATCCCATTAATGTGACTAATGAAAACGCGGAAAGTAATTATAATCCCAATGAAAATGATGAGACTAATTTTACTAGTGTAGGTAAAAAAAAGAAAAACAAAAAATCCGCTCTTAGAATCAACGCCGAAGAAACCCCCAATGAAACCATTAATACTCAAAATAGGTATAACTCGCTCCCTGTCGACGAAGATGTCGAAGTTATTGAGATCGATGCTCCTAGCCCTACCCCCCTAGAGAAAAGAAACCTGATCCTTTCTGGATACAGAAAGACCAGGTAACTAACTGGAGAACCATAATCAATGAAATAGGCAAACTTCTTAACGAAAAACTTCCTTTACAGGACTCGGGAAAATTTATTAAAATATTCCCACAAAACTCTGACCAATTTCGAATTATACAAGAAAAGCTAACTAATTTTAACATTAAATTTTTCGCAATGTTTCCCAGGGGTCAAAGACCACTTAAAATATTAATCAAAGGTATCCCCTCTGATATTCCCACTGAGGAAGTCATAAGCGAACTCTTAAATGAAGGATATCAGGTGCAACGTGTCTCCCAACTTAAACGGTTCAGGGATAAAGTTAAACTTCCGATCTTTCTATGCAACCTAACTCCCTCTGAAAAAACTAGAGAAATTTACGATCTGAATACTTTTATGGGCTTTATGGTAAGAGTAGAAACTTACAAATTCAAAGGGGGGGCGAAGCAGTGTTACAACTGCCAGAATTTCCACCACAGTAGCGAAAATTGTCACATGGATGCCAGATGCTTAAAATGCGCTCAAAACCACAAAACCAGCGAATACATCAAACCAAGATCTGAAAAAGCTATCTGCGCTAACTGTGGTGGTGATCACCCGGCGAACTATCAGGGCTGCATTCGTCACCCCAGCTTTATCAAAAAACAAAAACAAAAAATAAAAACCGTCAGGGAATTGGGCAAAATCAATGAGGAAAATTCTGAAACCGTCCTGCACACAAGTGCGGAAACTGAGATTAAAAACTCCGAAACGCAAGCCAAAAAAACGTACAGTGAAATTCTTAAAAATAATCAGCAAACTCTCCCTCCAAAAAATAGCAAAATCATTACCATAAGAAATACCTGCAATAGTGAACTTTACCAAAAGTCAAATCATACCGCAATCCCAACCCAAGAAAATATAAACCAACTCGATATTTATATCGAAAAACTGAAAACCATCGAAAAACTCCTAACCAGTATCCAAAACCTTCAAAACAATCTTAAATTGCGGGCCTCACAATATTTTAGGAAACATTAATATACCAATAAATTCGACCGGTATGCAGCAAGGCGCGAATACATCGTGTATTCCGCAGTGTCACCCTTAATGGATCTCCGTTCTGTCTTCCCCTCGCCTCGCCTCCTCCTCGATTTCTGGCCACCTTTTTATTTGTTTAATTTCTCCTTCTCTTAATGTAATCGCTACTATTCAACTTTAACCCTCTCTGTCACCTTTAGTTAATCTATAGTAGCTTCCTTTTGTTATGTGCTTCCGTAGCACGGAGCTTTCGCTCGCGTCTCGGGACACGCAGGTCAGGGGTTCGACCCCCGTCCGTGCAGTCCTGTTTTTCTTTTTATGTTCAGCACTACTAAAACGTAGAGAACGGTAATTTTGCAACATTCCACACTGACTACCGAGGATATGGAGCTTTTGCTCCCAGGAGCCTCTTAAGATATTACGTCAACGTCAACGTTGTTCAGCTCGTCTCGACATATGCGGATCACACTCAGACGTGAGATCCTACTGCTCCGCTAAGCCTAGCGCGGATACACACGTGGTTCTACACGTGCTCACGCTCTACTGCCACTTGCTTTTTTGCTCGTACGTTTTCGGGTACGTTTTGTCGGGTGATTCTGTAGGGCTATTTTATAGCTTGTACGTGAATGACCGGGCGGATGTAGCTGGACCGTCGGGCGTAAGCCCTGCTGGCTGCTTTTACCGGACTCCGACTTCTGACTCGGAAGATGATGGCTCGATTGTTTCGACGGCATCACTCTCTCGTCTCGACTTCCTCAAAGACTCTCCTGGACCGAACAATGGTGGACTGCAGCGTTTAGCTACTGACATTAAGAATGGACTCAACGCAAACCCTGGAAAACTTTCTAAGGGTCAGAAGAAAAAAACAGGCTGCGGCAAGGAAGCAAGCTGAAGCCGTTAACACTGTAAAGCTCAGTTTACCGACACCTGAAGAAGCGCACAAGCGTAAAATTAAATTCCAACTTAAGATTTGTTGCGATTACATCGACAATCATTATCCAGAAGATCGTTACAGTTTCTTACAGATTCTGAAGGACTTTGCCAATTACCTGTGCTTCTCGCCGAACTTTGAGCCGGCTGCTGAGTCTGCCAAGGTAAGTGATGCTCTTGATCAGTTGTATTTAGTGCTCACTAGTAAAAATGTTAAAAGTATTAAGGACTTTTCCCACATTCCTCACTTTGTGAATTACGTAGGGCTTTTTATGTCAGACATTAATTCTCGCTTTTTCGCTCAATTTAACTCTGAAATTTTCCTTACGGAGAATGGTTCAGTTGATATTAGATCTAAGTCGACTAAACGTCAGAGAGAAGACTCTGTATCTTCCCTGGACTCTAATTGTAAAATAACTACGGGAAGCTCGGAACAGCCGAACGCTAGTAATGGCAATCTTGTTGTTAGCAATACTGATGAAGCTGTAGAAATGGAGACGCAGGAAACTGCCGAACCAACACGTACGCAAAAATATCATATTTATTTTGAATCTGGGCCTGATTATTAAAGCTTAATTACTCTCATCAAAACTAGCTGTCCTGAAGCCGAGCCAGAAATGGCCGGTTCTCTGATACACATTGTTTTCACGGACATTGTAAATTATAAAAATGCTCAGGGAATCCTTACTAACAATAACATACCCTTCAGAATAATGGATCCTAGGTCGGAGAGACCAAAAGAGTTTCTAATTAAGGGCCTGCCCGCCACTACTGACAGACAGGACATACACGATGCTCTTACCAACATAGGCATTGTGCCTATTAAAATTACTTATCTCACAAACAAGAAAACCAAATCCATACTTCCTCTATTCATGATTTCCCTCAAACCATCACCAGTAACTCTTCGGTTTCTGGCGAAACCAACTCAGACACCAATATCGATATTCAAAATAACACTCCTAGTGCTTCGGAACTAGTTTACGCTAGGACCGCGCCTAGGAAGAAAGTTGATATTGAAAAACCTATTTCTAAATATACTGTTCAATCTAATCCTACTACTGATACCCACATTACTTATAACAATGGCCTCTCCGACTTCACGGAAATCATTAAATACGTTAAGGAATTTTCCCCAACCTTCTCTGTCCCAGATATTCTGCAGCTTCTCAGAAACGTCGCCGCGGCTCTTAGAAAGCCCGACGATGACGTAGCCAAAATGCTTAACGTCTTTAAAATCATCTGCGACTACTTCTGCCCCGACCCGGGTTCGAACCCAAATCGGGAAACTTCTGGCTAGTTCTTTCTTTTTGTCTTACTTGCTTAAAAATGTTAAACTATTTTTGTTGAACTCTAATAAAAATAAATTAATGTTAAAAAAGTACTAAAAATTAAAAATTTTATTTTACACTTATTTAAATTTAATACAAAATAATCTGATAAATTAAATTATTTTACCTTTAAATTTAATGTTTAATTTAAAATCTTAATTTTCTCCTAACCTCTTTGCATTAACGTAATCTTGTCTTGACTTCTATTTCTTGAGCACTGATAACAACTCGATTCTCGAGTAGCACTGAGACTGTTACCTTAATGATGACCATCGTGCTGATTGGAGATAAAGTCTAAGAAGACCCAGGTACTCCGATTCATACCCCCCAATAGCTCGGCGGTGTTCAGCTCGTCAGTTGGGCTCAATTGAGTGTGGGTAGTCTGGCTTTTGCCGTGCGTGCAGCCGAGCCGATAGTTATGTAGCTCGTCTCTTCCTCATCCGTTTAGTTTTTTTAGGATGATAGTAGTATCGCTTGTAGTTAGGCAACATGGCATAATAAATTAATAGTAATGCAAGACCTTTTATGATTTATAAGTTTTACATGAATTTTGCATCTAATTTATTTTTAAGCATGTGCTGAATACTGTATTTTCGTTAATCTTTTACCAGATATGCCTTTTTTAATAAATTAATTTATTTTAAACAAACTTGTCATCATTGCTTCACAATTGTCTTCAACTCTACATGTGCTACATGCTCTGCTGCGCCTTTACTCTGCTAACTCCACAGTATCAGAACATACTAGACCGTCCAGGACTAAAACAATTATCTAAAGAAAAGAAAGACGCACGGAGAATTCATTCTCAAGAATGAATTTTCTAATGAAAAATATAGAAATTATTACCGTCTAAACTATTTCGTGGGCTAGGCAAGTTGTGGAGTGCTCTTTTGGTATTCTTGCTTCGCGTTTTTGTTCACCTTTTGAATGTAAATTAAGCACTGTAGTAAAAATTGCAAAAGCATCTTGCGTACTGCACAACTATTTGAGAAATTCTGCAGTATTGCAAACTGAAGGTGATATCACCGAACAGGATTTGCCTCAGTACCAATTACGTCCACTGCATCAAACCAATGCACGAAGTGGATCTTAAGCATTTTGGATTCGTCAAAAGTTCACGGAATACTTTAATTCACCCGGAGGTTCAGTTCCTTGGCAGAGAGATTGCGTGTTGAATGGAAAGTGCTGTAAATGCATAATAATTAAAATATAAAAATTAATCTTTAAAGCATTATATATTTATACATTTGTTATAGTTCTACTTGGGTTAGTTACTATTGTTATATTTTAATTTACTATTAAGGTTAACCACTCTGCACATAGTGTAAAGGAGAGTGATCGTATAGCATTCTTTACTTAAAAAAAATAGACAGGCTAAAATGTTAATATGGTGATATGACAAGCAAAACCAACTCAAAACGACAGAATTCAAGGTTAGAGGCAACAACAATTTATTAAATTTAAACACATTAAAATATCAATTACAATTATTAACAATGCCTCATTAATTTACATTTTTTTACAATTGAAATATTACATCATACATTTTATACTAGAGGTGGCTGGTGACGAATTATTACTCCTTATTAACTTAAACGAGCTCAAAAAAAATATTTATAATAAAAATGCATATTACCTCAGCCGGCTGTATTTTAACTATATAAAAAAAGGAGAGGTTGAAAAGGGAAAGAAAGGGAATATAGACAGGAATAGACAGAGGCATGCCTTCCAATGATAAGCTGTGACTACATCATTACGTCCTCCAGGCCTTCCATGCAGTCGGCGGAGGCGGCGCTGAACTCGGCAGGCATCATCAATCACGGCGGAGACCAAGAGAAGCAACAGTCAAGCATAGCAGACAGCAGGGAGAGTCCCTTTTTTTGAGAAGCCTCAACTCCCGCGCAAAACTCTTTTTTTCTCCAAGAAACCTCCGCGGCCGTAGCCGGGCGACGAAAAATGAGTTCCATCCGGGCCGAAGCCCCTGTGTACGACACACGCCGAAACTGGGAGCATTGTTTACACAACTTGTTGTAGACAGTCATATTATTTTTTTTCTGCACAAAACTTGGCTTTTTATTAGCTTTTCTTTTTTCTTTTAAATATTTTTCGTTGCGAACGTTGCCTAGCGCTGTATCCATCCGCGTGCAGGGCCGGTGCTCCTGAAAGGGGGTGCCGGGATCCTGCACTTCTGTAGGAATCATCAACATTCCTTTGGGCTGGTTTCGAAATTATTGCCTGCCCCCTCACGTGTGGAACAAGCAACGCACGCCCGAACCGAAATGGCAAAACAAGACGTATTGGATTACTGCATAGCAACCGCAAGACAGGAGTAAGTTAGAGAAATGTGGGATTTTACGGGACTAAGAAACAAAAAGGATAATTACATTTCTATTTTAATATTTTAAGATTTAAATCTTTCACCAGCTCACCAAACACTGAACCTAAGCCACCACCTTACATATTTTTACTGAAGTGCGATTATATATTACACATACATCTTCCTCAGTAGATACAGATTTTTAAACTTAAAAATAAACATCACTTGAACACGTTACGGGCCCTCAATTAGCATAACACATTTTAATAAATATAATACATTTTTTTTATGCTTATTTTTTTAATGTTGTAACGCCTTTCTTTTCTCAATCATTTAAATTTAAATTAAAGTTACTTTTAAAATTCCGGTTAGATAAAGTTTCTTTCAGAAAAATTTTAATACCTACCTCCGAATGGAAAAACATGTTAAAGGGGAACGTAACTAATTGGTAGTTCCTAGTAAATAAAATCATTCCGAGAAAATACATCATTTCAAACCATCTGTACGGAACATAGAGCAATGTTATTATTTTACTTTACATGATTATAAAATATTTGTAGAAGCTGAAATTAAAGTTCAAGATTACGTGTTCATTTTATTTTTAATTACAAATCTACATCTTTTCAACTAAATAATTCTTGTCATTTATTATACTAACTATGACACACATCTGTATAGAAAATAAAGAAATACACCTACAAAGCAGTTTTGTTTTCACCGAAAATCTGCTGTACATAAAATGTTATCTAAAACAAATAAAAGGTGCATCTGAAATCGGTAGTAGTCCAAAAGGATGAATTTACATGAAATCTGTTTTCTGTTTGGAAAATGGTTATGATATTAAACAAAATTTTGTTCGATGAAATAGCAGTAGAGCGTGGCATCACTTGATGGTGCCTAAAAACTCTTTTTAAAAGCTACAGTGGAAAACGTGAAAGGCCTGTCTTCTGAAATGCTGTGCTAAAAAGTTCTTGGGGATTAAAATAAAAAATCGAAGTCTTCTTTAAAAACACTCCATATTTATTCGGCGTCAAGCTTTGACATTTTAAAAACAATTACAGAATACTTTAAAGTTGCATTACTTAAAATTCACTGAATTAGGGATACCTACCTAGTAATGAGTTGAGCCTCCTCTGGCCTTGATAACGGCTGCCACACGACGAGGCATAGATTCAACAAGTTTCTGGAGACGTTCCACGGGAATGGCTTGCCAAATATTGGCTAAAGCTGTCCATAATTCAGTAAGGTTCTTTGGTGCTGTGTGATGGCCTTTCACGCCTTGTTCCAAAACATCCCAAAGATGCTCAATAGGATTTAAGTCTGGGCTTCTAGGTGGCCAATTCATGACAGATAAGTCAGAGGAATGCTCATCCAACCAGCCAGTAGCCAACCGGGACTTGTGAGAGGTACAGTTGTCTTGCTGGAAAACTCCATTACCGTGCGGACAACAGAACAGCATAAACGGATGGAGGTGATCACCCAGCAACTCTACGTACCTACTAATTGCATTGAGGGAGGTTGGTATACGCACCAAAGATCCCAAACTGTGCCACGAAAAAACACCCCAGACCATGATTCAGCCACCATGCCCTTGTACAGTTCCAGCCAGGCATGCAGGATCCATGGCTTCATGAGCCTGGCGCCATATTCTCAGCCTCCCGTCGGCGTTAAGTAGTCGGAATCGAGACTCATCACTCCATGCTACTCGTTTCCAGTCCTCTACACTCCAGTCTCTGTGCTCTCTTGCCCAGGAAAGACGTGCAGCCCGATGGCGAGTATAGAGCAATGGTACTCTCGTAGGTCGACGACTCCCGAAATCCATACGGTGAAGCGAGCGTTGCACAGTCCGTTTACTGACTGTAAGACTGGCACCGTCATTAAACTGGGTGGTAATTTGAGCTAATGTTTGGCTTCGCTGGCTACGTACAATACGCCTGAGCCGTCTCTCACCACGCACTGTCAAGGCTAATTGTCCTTTGCAGTTTGCCCGATCGCTATTTTTTTTTCCACCATCCATGTATTCTTGGTATACTCTTGACACTGTCGACCTTGAAAATCCCAGCTGTGTGACGATTTCGAAAATTGAATGGTCCATGCGTCGCGCACCTACGATTTGTCCGCGATCGAAGGCGTCTAAATCAGGCAGTTTACCCATACTGGCAATTCCAACAACTAATTCAGAACAACCACAGTACGCGCTATATATGCAGTTACCACAGCGCCCTCACTTGCGCATACATGATGCGCAGCGCTACATAATTTGCATAGGCTTTGCTATCCCTAATTCAGTGGCACTTCAGTGTATATCCCTTCGTAGTACGCGCACAGCTTTGCCTCGAAAACATTAGTAAAAGTTTAAAAAAAAGGGTAAAAATATACTTCGAGTGGAAAGCGACATTTTAAGTCGGCTACACTCCGACCGCTTTTAACGTCAACATGCTCGGGCTTTTAGAAAAGAACAGCGACTGCCAACGGCGAGCGTACTCTAAACGCGCTTTATCACCCAGTGCTTCGTACTACTAGCGCGTCTTTCCCGACGGGGCACCCAATGCGTGGAACAGTCCATTTGAATTTAGAGGTGGGATAGGTTTTTCCCGACGGGGCACCCAATTTCTCTATATCTTCACAAGTACCTTGCAGCATTTTTGATATTTTATTAAAAGTTTCAAGTATTTTACTTTGTACAATTATTAAAACAATTGTTGGAAATTGTTCAAAATACTTGTAATTAATCAAATTTTCAGCTTCATGTTGATTATTGCAATAAATGGGATGTGAATATACGAATCGCTAGGCAGTTAGGTAACGGGGTAGGGACCCGTTACCTAACTGCCGTTACCTAACTGGTTTGGGTAGGGACTACCCAACATGAAAACAGAGATGCCAGAACACAAAGCCTAGGGACGCCGGAAGGTCGCCATCATAAAGCTTCACAACATTAAAATGTCAGGCGATCATAAATCGGGTCAGAAGTCAGGAGCGGGGGCAGCCGTGCCTGGGAATAAATCCCAGACGGAACGGACGCCAATGTTAATTAAAAATGCAAGTAGGAGATTAGACAAGACCAATGCAAGATGGGGCCGGGAAGCTAAAGTGGACCGCCCCTGCACACGATAGGAGAAAGTTGGAGCAGCGAATGAGAGACCAATAGACCTCGCAGCCAGTAAAAAAAGAGGAAAAACATTATATATACTATGTGGGGCATTTTTAAACGGGAGCCATTTTTTTTACAATGAAAAAAGATTAAATAACTTGCTGAGGGCCGTCGAGAGAGCCCATCCTACAAAGACGTTAAGAAAGGACCAAGCTACCTCTAGAGCATCAAGCGAACGTGATCCTTGCCGTAAGCCTCATCGAAGAAGAGCCGCAAGCGAGCCGTAATCCTTGACACAAGCCTTATAGAAGCTGAGACAACTCCAAAGCGAGCTGACCAACATAGAATCAATTAATAACGCCTACCGCCGCTGAAGGTTCATACGGACAGTAATACGAAAGCTGAGACAACTCCAAAGCGAGCTGACCAACATAGAATCAATTAATAACGCCTATCGCCGCTGAAGGTTCCTACGGACAGTAATACGGAAGCTGAGACAACTCCAAAGCGAGCTGACCGCCGGATCTCCAACGTGCAATAAAGAACTGTACCTGGACAGTAATTGTGAAATTTCTCATCGAGACTCAACGAGAACTGTGCTGGAACACGTGGGACCACGCTCCAATAACGTTATACATGCTGAACTTAGTGTGAAAAATATCAGATTTCCTAGAAGAGTGTGACCTTTGGAGTCAAGCAGCTCATGGGTGAGCAATTTTGAGAATCATAATTATTCACATCCCTAATATTACATAAGTGTCTCTTGCCCGTGAAGGGTCGGTCTGTATTAAGTTCTATTGAATGTTGCAAGTCAGATTATTAATGATACGATGCATGCATATGTTTATAATATAAGGGGATAAGTGGAAGCCTAGTGATAAATGCTATAACGAATTCAGCATAATGCTATTCAATGTAATTGTATATATAATATATGCAAATAAATCCTGTATATATGAGGCGTTGAAAGGCAAAGTGGTGCAAGTCACATTTTCAACTTTTTGCATTTGAGGGCAAATAAATAATCTCCATGTTCAATTTATAGTGGAATTGTAAAAAGTTATTTGCAGTATTGTAATAATTGCTAAGAATTATAATTTGTTCAATTTATAGTGGAATGTTTTGTAGATTTTGCAGTTAAACTCTTTTGACTTACGCCACTTGACTTACTGACTTACACCACTGTGCCTTTCACCGCCTCATATGTATAATTATTGTGTGTTTTATGAGAGTTGTACCCATTCATTTAGCACGATCACAGCCTAATAATTCCAACTGGAGTTATTACAATTATCACAATTTTTTCTATTCAATAAAAAATGTCAATATTTTAATTACAAAGTGCCTATATTTTTAAGATCTATAAGGCGTGGATGTTCTAATTGTTCAGAATCCACTTTAAACCATAGATCTCAGTCTAAATAGCACTCATGAGCATATTTGACCATACAGTTACAAATCAACCAACCCAATAGTCCAAATTTAATATTGTCTGTGTCATTTTTGTTAATTTCTAATAAAAAATCTTCTAAATAAGGGTTAGCAGAATTTGAGATAAAAAATATCTTGCTCTTTAAAAATTATTTAATCATTATCAACATGAATTAAAATTAATGTATAAACTGAAGCTACTAAATGAATTCAACGGTTGAAGATTATAAAGGTACTAATTATGGCTACTAGGTTATCTAGTGTAATATGTACTCAACTTTTCTTAGAATTAGATCTCATGGAATCCCAAGAAACATAAAATATTTATCTCTATTACTCAAAAAAGTTGCAGAATTTACAGTGTTTCATTTTGCTCTCTTTGGTAATTGTAAAAATGCACTTAGCATCCTTCAATTTATAGCCACAGCTTCGAAAGGTACTGGCTTTTGAGGTTACTGAATATTAGAAGTTCATTAGTATTGCTATATACAATACAAATGATAAATGCAATCTTTTCAGGTAAGTAATTTTTTAGTAATTTTTATAACATAAAATTACTAAATAAATAAAAAAGCAATGTGCAGTAGTATCATCCAAGTGCAGTAGTATATGCCCAAAGACTTGTATGATCATAACACAAGAAATAAAAATGTTGAATACAGAACTTTAAAGTTATGTTTCAAAATGCTCTAAATCTTTAAACAACAAAATAAAAACCCATTAAATTAATTTCTACACTTAATGAGCAGTATAATAAATAAAAAAACGTTCAAACATTAATAACTGCAACAGCATACGTATTTAAAAAATATTTTTTAAAAACAATTTCAGAATTGTTTGGCCCTGATAAGGACCGTTTTGTTGAAAGAACTTCCGACATTTTGTCACAGAACTAACTTGAAACAGACTTGAAAAGCGAGCATAACTTGATACACACAAGAGAAGCGAATAACTTGTAACAGGCAAGTGAATCTTAGAATAGATGGCGCCACCCTTCAACCTAACCTATCCCACCTCTAAATTCAAATGGACTGTTCCACGCATTGGGTGCCCCGTCGGGAAAGACGCGCTAGTCTTCGTACTTACTCGGAGCGAGTATTTATATCACTGCTGTTTTGCATAACAGCCTACAGGAGAAGTTGCCACTCGGATTTCCGAGATCTTGTAACAAAAATCTTGGCCACTCCTCCCTACGGTTGCATCATATGGCGTCGACCAATGGGCTAATATTGCTTCGTTTAGCTCGAGTCAAATCATCTAAACTCTGCCGATGGGACGCACATGCTTACAATTTAAAATACGGCTGACATTTAGAATGCCGCTTGCAACCTGTTTAAGTTTTTTTTAAACGTCAAAAAGAAAGGTTTTATGTATTCTTCCAACAAAATCAACAATTTTAGTCAACATGTGACGTATCGTATAGTACTGTTCTCCCTCGAACTGCCTATAATTTTTCCTCCATCGTGGACTTCACTTTCAACGCAACTTTTCACTCGCAGGTCGTAGCCACTAGTGATAAACTGCGGCATGAGCACAAACCTTCGCAGCTCACGGGTGCTCTAAAGCTGCGTCACCGGACCTTGCGTTCGAACATCCTGTGTAGTATTGACTTCTTTGTTTCACAGAATCTCACGGTGAGTCACCTCACCAAGCTGTGTCTCAACTTGCGCCCGGTCTTATAGGTTCTTCATTGTTAATTGCAGTTTCTAGGAGAAAAAGATATTGCATCAATATAAAATATTAGTATGTCGTAAAAAATGAAATAAATTAAAAAAGAAAAATCACTTAATCTCTTTTCTTATTCTATCCCTTATTCATATAATATCATATTCTATAAATAACTTTCAAAAAGCTTATCTTGTTGTAAGAGCAATAATGCTTCAGCAGCTGCATCCCTTTTGGAGTCTGTGGCCAACTTCAATAACGTGGCTTATCTTTTTTCATAGAAATGTGCGGTTTTTTCTTTCTTGAAAATGTAAACAGTGTAGGCACATAATCAGGGTGGTGCTTGTCTAAGGTAAGTTTTCCTGTAAAGAATAAGGAAACAAACAAAAGAAGACATATTTATGATGCTTTTAACATGTAACAAATCATACCATTTGATATTTGAATATAGTACATAAACTGACATAGGCGTAGCGTGCTTCTAAATTTTGGGGGGGCACGAATTAGGGATGGGATATCGAAAGCAAAATATCGATATGAGTATCGATGATAATATTGGCTATTAATATCGATATCAATAATATTTCGGCACCAAAATATCGATATTTTAAAATATCGACGATATTTCAAAATATAGACGATATTTCAAAATATAAACGATATTTCAAAATATCGATAACACATTTTCCTTTTACCAAGCAGTCAATCGTATTCGGAGGAATGATTGTATAGTAAAATAATATATAAATATTGTAATAGTACGATAAAAAAAATGGTCGTAATTTAATTCAATAAGGAAATAACATTTGAATAAACAATATTTATCAAATTAAAAAGTTTCTATAAAAGTTTATAATTTTTTTTTAAATTGAAAGCCCTAAAACGTGTTTTTAGGCTATCTGAGGACCCAAAATCTTTTCTACAACATAATTAATGAATTTGGCGAGGATATTGTAAAACATGATAACCAATAAAGTCTAAGTTTTACTTATCTTTTTTAGGATGTTTTATTTCCCTTTGTCTTTTATCTGTTGAGTACTTTCGGCCGCTAAGCTCTCCTTAGCGGCTAAGTTGTTAGCCTAAGTTGTTAGCGGCGGAAAGTACTCAACAGGTAAAAAGCAAAGTGAAATAAAACAACTTAAAAAGTTAAGTGAAACTTATCATTTTATCAAAGTTACGAAAGCAACATCTCCTAAACGTAACTCATTTTAATATAAATGTTATTTGATTGCTGTATTGGATTTTCAATTATTCAACAAAAAACCTATCACACCTCTGCTATAATTAGCTCTCAACTCAAAATACAAAAAATATTTTATTTTACGTTCCCTCACAGGACAGGGATGGTAAAGTTAAATCACTTTCTAGTCAAAATCAGTGCTTTTATTACTACAAACTCTTTTCTTAAACAACAAATATTGAAACTTTGAAAAATCTTAAGTTAATAAATAAAATATAAAATAATGATTCTAGGCAAGTTCTACAAGTTTTTACAGTGTATTTTAAATGTCTGTTTAACACATTGGTAAACCTTGTCTCGTACTTGGCCATAACAGCCCTCTTTAATTTAATAAAAGTCTTCTTTCAGAATGCCTTGAAAATTTTTCCACAAGCAAGTCCAGTTTCTCTTCACTCGAGTACAGCTGCGTCAGTTCATGTTCTATTGCAATTATGGCAAGTCCACTTAAGCGTTCTTCTTTCATCGTGCTTTTTAAGTAAATTTTGAGCCTTCGCAGGGTAGAGAATGACATCTCTGCGGTCGTAGTTGTGATAGGCCATGAAAGAGCAATTTCTAAGAGATGTATCACTTCAGGTACATTGTTTTTCAGGCCGTTTTTAGTGCAAAACTGTGCCAACTCTTGCAGATTTATGTTTGGATTTTTCTTGTCTGTTTTTATAAAAAAATTTTCTAGAGAAGCAGTGAAAAAACTTCAGCTGTGAGGAAAGACTTGAAGGCAACTGATAAAAGGTTTGGATTTTCCCAACAACAGTTTCATCTAAGCTATCCCAATCCAACAAAAGCTGGATAATGGAATTGATTTTGTCGTAGTCATTCTGAGAAAATCGAGCTTGGAGGTTACTTACTACAATGTCAAGCCCCGCAAAATAAATTTCCATTTTACATTGCCCTTCTGCCGAGGTGTGATGATAAAAAGATTCAGACGCATCATTATATTCAAGCCTTTTTGGTTTCTTCCGTTTTCGAAACAAGGAGAGTCTGTCAACATACAAGCCTTTGGTGGAAAAAACTTTGCAAAGTTCTTCTGTTTCGTTCCATAAGTGAATGAAACCTTGATCATTTCGTTGAAGTTTTATACTGTCGATAACAGCTTCAACTTTAATGAACAGTTTGGAAATGTCTAACGTTTCACTTTGAAGCTCTTTCGACAGTATGTCAGTCAGGCTTAGAACGTTGTACATGAGTTTAAGGCTGAAGATGAATTCAAAACTACTCGCCTGCTTTATTAATCCATCTGCTTCAGCTACAACCTTTCTATTGGAAGCGTCACTTGCCACAACTTCCATTCCTTCCAAAACTTCTGGGAGCTGTTCTAAAATAACCCTTATAGCACGGTGACGAACAGTCCATCTTGTTTGTGACAAACTAATCAGCCTTTAACTTTTAGCCTCTTCATTTTGTTTACATATAGATTCAAAAATAGAAAACCTCTTGGCAGAAGCATTGATAATATACAGAGAATTTATTATGGACAAACAATTTCGCAACTGTCTTACTTCTTCACAAAACCGCATAACAGCAAGATCCAACAAATGGGCATGACAATGAGTGTATAATGCCCTAGGCTCTTCTTCCTGAAACCTTGCAGCTACGCCATTGAACTTTCCACTCATTTGACTAGCACCGTCATACGCCTGATCAAGCATTTTATTAAGATTTATCCCAATTTGCTGTATATACCATTTAATAACCGAATGTAAGTTTTGACCTGTTGTTTCTGCAATATCAACAAATCCCAGAAATCTCTCTTTAATTCGGACATTTTCGTCATTGTTAGTGATGTAGCGAATGCATATGCTCACTTGCTCACGAGTGGAAACATCTGTTGTTTAGTCACAAATTATAGAATAGGCCGTAACCTCTTCTAACTCTTTCACGATATATTGTATCATTTCACTTTTTATACAATCTATAATTTCATTCTGTATCTGGGGACTCCTGTACGAATGAACTGATGAATTCATCAGTGCTATTATATCTTCTCCTTTATCTTTTGACCTAAGGTCAAGTAGCTCCTGAAAATTACCTCTATTTAAAGACACCGAACCCTCACAATGTCCTCTTAGGGCAAGACCTTGTTTTCCAAGGAACAAAATAGTTTCAATAATGAATTTTACATATTTTCGATTTTCTTTAACTTTTTAGTGTGTGCTGAAGACAAAGAGTCTGCAACTGTTTTGCCAGATTTTCGGTATTCTTTAAGAAATTGGGTAGATTTTAGATGCATATCACTTTTTTCGTGTTTTCTAAATTTTTCCAATGCTTTTTTCCAGTTTGTCACCCCAATTTTAGTAAATGACTCCTCTCCACGCCCTGTTTTATCTTTGCAAAAAATACGACAAGAGAAACAAAATGCAGCATCCAAAATGGGGCTGTATTCAACCCAACCAAATTCAGAATACCACGTGTTTCTAAACTGTCTAGATTTTAACTGTATTTTGCTTACCTTGAAACAATCAACAGGCTGGAATGGACCCCGAGAAATATCCGCTGATTGTAGACCCAGAGCAGGATCTCTACCACTACTTCCCACCACGTCCATAGGCCTAGGCCATTTTTCCTCCACATCGAGATTTGTTGAACAGGATGGTATCGGCATCAGCTGATTATCACCATAGTTGGACTTGGCACATTTATTAATGTTACTGTCACTACTTGCTTCTAGATTTTTTTCTTGGTTTATCAAATCAATTTTTTTATTCGAGCTATCGACTTTTTTGAAAAAAGAAAGTACTGGTTTCTGTTTTGACATTTTCAAACGTACAAAAACAATGATTTGATAAAGCGTGCACGAAAACAAAGAATTGAAACCAACACACAAAGAATTACTGACTGGTAAAGGTGGATATCCTTGTGTGGTCTAGGCTGGTGTGGTCTAGGCCAGCCGCTAGACCATTAAAATTCTCCACCCAGCGCCTGCTTCGTGTTTCCAGGAACACTGATAGCGACCCTTTGTAGCGCATTCCTTCAAGGGGTGCGGGGGAGTAAGTTCAACGACCCCAAGGGGGTAAAGAGTGTGGTCTGAACGCAAAGGATTTTTACCGAGGAAAAAATATAGCATCGAATTTTTGTTATGGATCATATCATTGTTAAAATCTATGTTAAGGCTAAAGACATAATCGGAATATTCAGTTTCACAGTTTGAAAAAGCGGGAAAAAAACCCAACTTTCTTAAAAGTTTTCTACAATTTTCCGATTTTAACTGAACTCTATTAAGTTTTAATAAATTTCGAGTTCAGTTGGGGGGGCACGTGCCCCCCCGTGCCCCCCCGACGCTACGCCTATGTAAACTGATAAAAAAAAGTGGCACAAGCAGGGGGGGGGGAAGGGTAAAAGTAGACGGATAATCTACATGTCATAAGTAGACTGATTAAAGATCTATCATGACAAAATCCCAATTGAGTGGACTGGCTCTGCTATATTTACAGAGAGAGATTAATGTAAACATGACTTAATCAAATGACTATCAAATGTAAACATGAGATAATTCAAGAGCTTTTCAAATAGGAAAGAAAACTGGATTTTATTCATTAAATAAAATTGTATAATCACCTAATGAATTTTATTGAATTTCTATTAAAAGCCTTTTTACAAAGAAATAGAAATTGCATTATAAATATTTGAATTTGTATTTTAAATATTTTTATCCGTTCAACTCGCCCCCCCCCCCCACCCACCCTCCACCACCAAGATTAAATTCTGTGTGCGCCACTGCTTGACTATCGTAACTTTTGTCATTTCTCACAAACTTAGGGTTTAAAAAATTAGCTTACGTAACCATAAGAATTAAGGGGGTAAAAAACCTTACCCGTTTGAAAATGTTTTCCGCAGATTCTTGAGCCAGCATTTGGTTTCCTGTAGAGCCTTTTGACTGCTCTAATCCACAGGTCCCGTCGCTTTTCATCCTTCGGAAAACGATACATTCCAACGTCACATCCTTTCGAAAACCTGCATGTGCACCCATAAGCTACACAGCTCACTACCATGATGATAATTTAACTCAAAACACGGCTTCACAAAGAGATGAAAATGGTAACCAGAGCTCTGCTAACATGAGCAAGATACAAAATTCAGAATGATTTGCTTACCAGGGGGTGGTGCTTATGCGTGACGTCACTTCATGACGTTTCCAGCAGAAAGCCTATGCATTCTTGACAATTTTCGGTGTTTCTGAGGGTTAGGGATATTTTGGCGCAAGATCTCGATACGAACTTGCCGATCAATATAGCCTAACTTAAGCAATAACAATAACTATCACATTTTTAGTGTCTGGGAATTTTTTGCTCCTTTATCTATTTTAGGACGTTCAGAGAGATAATATTCATTAGTTTAAGAGATATTATCGTTTGTTTTTCTGTTTTTCCAAAGATTAACATCGGCCGCCATTGCGGATGTGCCCAATATGGCAGACGTGATGTCACACTTCGAGCACGTATTCCTGTGCGAAATCATTCCTCAATTTTTGTGGCAGAATATTTTTTGCTCCTTTATCTATTTCAGGAGGTTCAGAGAGTTAATATTTATCAGTTTAAGAAAGATTAATATTTGTTTTCCCGTCCTATGGAAGATTAACATGGGTCACCATTGCGGAGGTGGCGACCCTGACGTCATCACTTCAAGCGCCTTTCGTCTTGTTCAACTTTTATCGCATGGCAACACTTTAACGGTATCTGTTTTCTCTTTTCGCGGGTTTTTCTATTCGCTGTTAAAAGGATCTAGCGGCAACAATTCAGTTTTTTTCCTCAATATATGCAAAATTGATATGGATGTGGATTATGATATTGAAAATGATGATACATTTGATCCCAGTGTTTTTCCAGATTTATTGCCCGCGTATTACAAGCGATTGTTTCCTTTTGCTTTGTATCATAAGTGGTTAAAATATGACAATGGTTTGATATTCTTTGATTAAGTTCTTAATCTTCTAAATTTACTAACATTTTATAAGGTAATCATTTGGTTCTGTCATTTCACTATATTTACAGATAAACTTTTTACGCATAGAGAATTCTCGTTCACTCTCCAGGATGATGTTTACATTCGCTATCAATCGTTTAAAGATCAAGATGAATTAAGAAAGGAAGTTATTCAAAAATGTCCTTATAAAATCGATATTGGAGCAGTGTTTTCATTTAGGGTAAATTCTCACTTATTTTACTTCTGTATTACGTTAAAAGGCATTTCGTGTTTATGAATATCTCATCAAGTTTATGTTTTTTGATTGAACATAGAACCGTACAAGACTTAGAAGCTATCATTAATATAAATTTTACCATTCATAAAAGTGTAAATATATAACATTAATT
Source organism: Dolomedes plantarius (assembly GCA_907164885.2). Taxonomy (NCBI): domain Eukaryota; kingdom Metazoa; phylum Arthropoda; class Arachnida; order Araneae; family Dolomedidae; genus Dolomedes; species Dolomedes plantarius. The sequence continues at coordinate 33,539,429 of OU015503.1, read as the reverse complement.
TGATATATCCTTTTGCTATTAACCCGTACAATAAATCGCTCAGATTGATATTATATATTTAACATTACTAAATGATAGAAATTTTTTTATTCAATTTAATTTAATTGATAATCTGACTGTTGTATTAGCTGCTGTTAGGCATGCCAGAATAAGAGCAGAAGAATTTAAAGGGAAATCTTAAATAACTCTATGCTTGAGTGTAAAATATTTTTATGTACATACAATTAAAGGGAATTCTTTCAAGTTTATGAAGTTTTCTTAGTTTTTAGTTTAAGGTCTCTCTCTCTCTCAGAGAAATCTTGCAAAAGTATTAGATGGCCAATGTTGGCCTTAATTTTTTTTTAACCTATTTAGGAGAACTCTTTCAATATTTTTTTCATAGTTTTTTTTCTGCACATGGAGAGCCACAGGTATGGGTCACTGGTGATTTTCTATTTCATCAAGAACTAGTTATACAACTTCAGTATAGCTAGTAACTCTTAAATTAAAATTTTTAAATCAGTTTTATATGCCTTTTGTTGTAGAACAAAGTGCATGAAATGCAGAAGTTAAATGTTTCTGTAACATGTCTCGATTGGTAAAATGTTTTTTTTTTTCATTTTCTCAAAATTTTAAACATTTAATTGAAAATTGAGTATTTCAGTCACTGAAAAGTTTAAAAAAATGTGTTTTATAAGAAAAATAATAATTTACAAAATGGAAGAAAAATTATTCAAAATTGTGAAATATTTTATGTTCATTTATTTGAGCATGCAGTTTTTAAAAAATATATAACTTTGTAGTATATTACTAAAAAAATTAATATTTTATTTTAATTGAAAAAAAATTTAAGGAGAGAGCTGTGGATAGGTTATGTGAGATATTTCAAAAGAGCCTGCAACTTTAAAAAAAGTTTCCATCAGTTATAAATAACTAAAATATCATGACAAAAATTTCCCAAAAATTGTTAATGAATTATTATCTTTTACAAAAATATAAACAAAAAAAATGGAGAGGAGTTTGAAATTTATGAAAAATTTGTACAAGGTTATAATGAATAGAAATAGTTCAGGAAATGAAATAATGTTTTATAAAAAAAACTGTTGTTTCTTTTCCTCCTCCTTATCATAGTAATCCTCAAAACTGGTAATAATCACTCAGAAAAAAATTTGTAGCTGTTACATTATGTGCACTTAATTCTGAAGTCAGTTTTTAAATGCATAAATAAATTAATAAAAAGTGTTAAAATAATTATTGCCAAAATATACCATTGCTCATCTTGTGCATATTAAAAATGTCATTCTCAAAAAAGGAAACACTGTTGAATGTTTTCCAAAATAATGTCAAAAGACAGACTTAATCATACATAATTTATGATTAGAAAATTGTGAAATATATATTTAGAAAATCATACATTGTATGGTTTTAAAATTGATAAAAAGCTTTATGGGAGTTTTGTTTTAAAAAATGGTTTGATGAGTTTTTTTAATAAAAGATCTTGATGCATGTTTAGTGATAACTACTTAAACTAGATCAGGGTTTTTTATAAAATGGACATGGTCTAGTGTCCCATTAAATTGGTATGGCATAAGTGCTAATATAATGACTATTTGAACATGTTGACTAATTTTTATTTATATATATATATATATATATATACTTTGAATCAACTAATCTTAAGAGAGAAAAATCAAGTAATATTTATTCTTTAAATGACATAATCTTAGACATGTTTATGATAAAAATTCATTACATGACTTTAGCAAAACCCTCCTTTAATTTAAACCTTTTTATAAAGCCTGATTTAAAGTTGAAAAAAGTTATATTTGCACAAAGTAGAACTTTTAGAATTTAACACATAATTTTTTTTAAACATTTGTTTACACCTAGTTATATATTTCTTAAATAATTAATTAAGTTATGCCTATATATTTTATTCAAACATTCTTTTCTTTATTAAATTTGTAATATTTTTAATTCAGACAACTTTTGTTGTATCTGGGTTTGTTTTCATGTCACAATTATTTTGATATTCTTTGCATTTCCTATAGCCTAGTGAACAAAGGACCGCTTCTAATTTTCATCCAGTTGAAAAAGAATTGGTTTTTGATATAGATATGACAGATTATGATGAAGTTAGAACTTGTTGCTCTGGTGCTGATATATGTCGAAAGTGCTGGCCTTTCATGACTGTCGCATTGAAGATCTTAGATCGTGCATTAAGGGGTAAGTGTTAATGTATTTAAGTACTTTTACATTTCCCAGTGGGATATGAATTTAGTCTCAGAGGGGAGTAAAATAGGTATGGCATTTTTGGGGGATTATTAATTTCCAGATAGGATTTTCTACGAAATATGGTAAATTGCAAATATAAGATAATGGAAAAGTTTACAACAATAAATCAAATTTGATCATGCAAAAGCTTGTGTACAAATGCTTAAATTCAACTTGAAATTCAATATTCTTTTTTTTTTTTAATATAATTATATTTAAGCAAAATATAATTAAATAATGTTACTATTTTCTTAAAGTAAAAAATTCTTTTATAAAGATTCCTGCCTATGATTTTTAATGAATCTATCTTTGTAATAAGTGATATTAATGTAGCTTTCTTTGCAGAGGACTTTGGCTTCAAACATTTATTATGGGTATATTCTGGAAGAAGAGGTATCCATTGTTGGGTATGTGATAAAGAAGCTAGAGAACTAAGTCCTGCTGCTCGAAGTGCAATTGTAGAATATTTAAGTGTTGTAAAGGTAAAATGTTCAAATATTTTTTTCTCTTCTGTGAGATATTTATAATTAATATAAAATTTAACACTCTTAAAAATATTATAGGGTGGTGAATTCAAAAGTAAAAAAGTTCATTTGCTTGACATTCTTCATCCTAGCTTAAAGTAAGTGTTGTTAACTTAATTTTCTTCTAATCTATGTTCTCATAAGCTATTTCATACAAAAATCTAAATTTTACCTTTTAGATTTTTTGGGGGGTACTTGTATTGAAATACTACTAAAATTAATGATAAATTAATGATAAATTAATGATAAATATATTCCATTGAAGGACTTCAAATAATAAGGGCGAATGTTTGATGACAAGGGCCTCCACATAAAAAAAAACTTCAAATTATAATTCATTAATTTTAAAGAAATAACTTTTTTCACTGTGGTAACTAAAATATATATCTGAATAATACTACTAAAATATATATCTGCTTAAAAGAAAATTTCAGATTTTTAACATGGTTTAACAAAAGACTGAATTTTAGTCACCAAGCATAGTGAAAACCATGGAATCATTAATTTTATGTAAATAAATATTCATTTTGAAATGTTGAACCATAAGCAGTAGAAAGGTAATAGCTTTATGTGAAATGGAGTGTTAAGACCTGCCATGGTTTTCTTTTACAAATAATATTTAGAGCTGGTTTGAAATTAGAAATTTTTTTGTGGACATACAAGCAAGAATTACAGCTAGTCAATAAATTTGCTTCTTAATGGATTCAATACAATATACAGCTTGGAAAATATTTTCTTGTATCCGTTTGTTTTACCAGATGCTAATAAATAACTTTTCATTAGTACAACTTTTTTCATTGATGTTGAGACCTAGATATTAGCAACATGTATATATTATTTCTATAAGAGTTTTTATATTGAGACCTATTTTCAGAGAACGGCTGTAGGTAAAAATATGGTTGAGGTATCAGAATAAAGGTCTTACTGTGTAGATGTGCCAGTTGAAGAGAAAAAAGAGATTGAGACAACAGTTTGGGAGTGGCAGAATGGCAAAATTTCCTTGTAAAAAGTCTATGAGAAAAGCACTCTTGCTTCTTTGTTTGCATTTATAGCTTGCACTCGGAACTTTTAAATTTTGAAATCATTCCATTTTTTTATCTATATATATATATATATATACACACACACACACACACAGTCGAACCCCCATATATTGAACTTCCCCATATCGAAATTTTCTATATATCCAACTCTTAGCAAATCTCCATGTCCATTACATAGAAAAACTGTTTCTATGTATAAAAATTTTTTTTTCAAGACATATTGAGAGATTTTATTCCACTTTAGACCGTTTACCTCACAAAAAATGAAGGTCAGGGGAAAAAGGAAGTTCAGTGAAGGTCACTACGAACTCCACAAATCAGCTGGGTTTGAGGGGGGAACAAAAATGTTTTTGTTCCATTCTGGAATTCCTAAATTCCCCCCAACTCCTTTTCGAATTTCGGTTACGATCTGTCCTGTAGTAAAACCAGTTTCTAACTATCCCTTTTGTCTGATGGTTGTTCCTCACTCCTACATCTGCTTAGTTTCAGTGAAAATTGTTCAAATTAAAGTAGTGTGTTATAAATTCGTTTTGAATTCTTACTTTTTCTCTCGATTACAATGTCAAAAAGAAAATCCCTTAATGTTTGTGGATAAAGTTGAACTGCTGAAGAATGTAGATAGTGGAATGCGCAAAAATGTCATTTCTGCTAAATTTGTATTCCCGTAAGCACAGTGTTGACTATAATAAAAAATCAGAATACTGTAATGGAATCCTATGAAAGTATTGAACCTAACAGAAAACGTTCGAAAACGTGCAGTTACGATACAGTGGACAAGGCTGTTTTAAAATGGATAAAGAGCGTTCGAGACCAAAACTTGCCGATCTCTGGTCCTATTGTAAAAGTGAAGGCATTGGAGTATGCTAAACATTTTTGAAATAATCAATTTCAAGCAAGTTCTGGGTGGCTGAAAATTTAAGAAAGGCATGGCATCAAGGAAAAATTATTTCCAGAGAAAGTAGAAGTGTATCTTAAGCAGTCTGTGATAACTGGAGAAGCAAACGACTTGAAAAAAATTCTAAAAGATTATCAGCTTGATGATATTTTTAATGCTGATGAAATGGGACTCTTTTATAAGTGTTTACCGAACAGAACTCTAACTTTGAAAGACGATGATTGTCATGGAGGCAAGAACAGTAAGGATAGAATAACTGTACTGGTAGGCACTAGCATGAGTGGCAAAGAAAAACTTTGATTATTGCTAGTAGGTAAAAGTAAGAACCCTAGAGAATTCAAGAATGTAACGTCTTTAGAGGTTGACTATTGTTCTAATAGAAGGTCATGGATGACAAGTGAAATTTTTGAAGCGTGGATTTTGAAATTGGATAGAAAAATGAGTGATCAAAATTGCTTTGCTTGTAGATAAAAGCCCGGCCCATCCTAATGTGTCTTCAAAATTATCAAATGTTAATTTGCTTTTTCTTCCCCCTAATACCACTTCAATATTGTGAAAAGGAATAAATTTTACATAAGGTGATTGATATGAGGATATGCATGGCAGAATTAGTCAAAGTGTAGGAAATTGACGTTTCTGAATCTACAATAAAAAATTGTTTTGCAAAAACTGGGTTCGCTGTATTACCAGAAATCAAAGAACAAGATGTGTTCCCGCAAAGAACAAGATGTGTCCAACAGTCTAAGGGAAATTTTGCACTCCCATGGTCACATTACAGATGGTATTCTTCCTAACGAATTCCTGACAGTCGATGATAAGTTAATTGTTGCTGATTATTCTACAGACGAAGACATACTGACTTTGTTTCATAAAACTGAAAAAGAAACCGAAGAACCAAAGGAAGTAAATGAATCTGAAAACACTTCCAGGCCATCGAAAAAAGAAATGTGAGAGGCATTTTAAACAATACGTCGTGGACTTCAATTTGTGGAAAATGTCCCTGATGAAGTTTTTAGTGGACTGAATGAATGCAAACATTTCTTTGATGAAATTTCTGCAAAACCGGCTGTTCTGCAGGATATTCGTAGTTTTATTAAAAGAATGTAACTGTGATCATTGTAACCACTGCTTGGATTATTGTTTTTTTTTTTTTTAAGGTATGTAGTACTCAATAAATATTTCATATTAATTCATTTTTTTAATTATTAACTTTCATTTAATGTGATTCGCATATAAATTAGAAATGGAGTTTCGTATACTAAAATTAGCTTTAATTTTAATGTTTTAGGAGAATTATGATAAAATTAAGATCAATTCTATGTATCAAAATTTCTATATATAGAATTTTTTTCCGGCAATTTGCTACTTGGATACATGGAGGTTCGACTGTATATTGATAAATTAGATGCAAAGACTAAAATGTTAAAGTTCAATGAGCATTATACTCCATAGTTTAAAAAGTCTGGTATTTCAAAAATGAAATACAATTTGCTCGATTTCGAGCAACAGGACTGCTATTATATTTTATATTGACTTCTGTTGTTGTTCCTTATCTCTTGCCCACATTTTATTGATTCATATAACTTAACTTTTTTAATTCAATCAATTTGATTTCAAAATATTGATGAATCTCAATGAAGCAAGACAAATTTCTGATGATTGAGTATCATGTGTATTTTAAACATGTGATTTCCCAAATAAATGGTATGGAAAAATTACTATATTTTTAATCCTGTAAAATCTTGGAGTGTACAAAACATTTCCAATAAACAATTAGAAGTGTTTAAATAATGTGCTTGTCAATTTGGGCTTCTCAAACCGTTTTAAATAACTTTGTGAAATAGTTTTTTTTTTTTTTTTTTTTTTTTCTTTCATAAATTTTGATTTATTTGGCTGAAAATAGAAACTCCTATCTGGTCAGCCCAAATGTCTTGGGTGGCTCTAGATTACTGACCCTAAATATGATTAAATAATAATAAAGAAAAAGCCAAGTGCTTACTGATTAATTCCTAGAATAATTTGTTGTATTTCAATCATTAAATTATTTCAATTAAAAACAATGTTAATTTTATTACTTTGTTAGTCTTTTAATATTAGGTTTTATTACGAGTAAGTTATCATTAATTTCATGGTGGGATATTAGAATTATTTTAACAGAAGCATACTCGCACTGAAATGTATGTCATAGAGAAACTGCTAGTGTTCTTGAGAGCTGACAAATTGTATTGTTTTACAGTATTTCTGTAGGGTGCAGTGGCCCAGTTGGCAAAGGCAGCAGGCCAGTGATCTAAACGTCTCTGGTTCGATGCAGGTCACTGACAAATTTATCTCTGTGTTCACTAATGGTGGCTGGGGCATCTAAAATATAATGTGGCTGCAATGTCCTCCAAGTTCTCAAACTTACCTCTGTAGGTACGTGGTCAAGTGTTCCGGCCTTGTCACTTGACTCGGTTCAAAATTACGAGACTGGCCCATAGGGGGGTAATGCTGGTCTACCTATATGGTGCTCCCGGAAAAGTGGTCAGCAAAATCGCGCTATCATATGGCAGTAAGGATAATGTCCAAGAAACTGTCTGCCGCATTGGGGGAAGAAACGGTATTCCTCTAGATTAGCTCACATGTTTATGTACCTTTATTCTTGAATATATTATTAATGTAACAAATATATTTTAATTTCTTGAATTAACTGATTACTTTCAGAGAAGCTGAAAAAATTGTAGATAAATACTTCGAAGACTTAATGTTGGAGAAACAGAAAATACTTGACAAACCTGAAAACTGTGAAAAAGTTGTTGCTATGTGTTTAGATCAAAATATCCTTTTTAACAACTGATTGATAACATTGTTATTAGAGTTGAATAATTGATTTTTTTTTTTTAAATCTGAGTTTAAAATATGGAAAATCAATCTCATACTTTATTATTTTTCTGTTACTTTTACTGCATCTTTTTTTATAAATTTCATGCGGTTAATGCATTCTGTTTTTCATATTAAGTTTCTTAGCATCAGTGTGATTCACTAACTTTGATCATTGATTAAATGTTACTGAAATTTGCCTAATAGTTCATGAAATTAGTCATAAATTATGTCTTGTGGCTTCTTTTTTTTTTAACATACTGTCCCTATATCTGTTTTTCATTTTTGCTTGTGTAGTTGTTTCTGTTTTAGATTTTATTAATAATTATTTCACTGTGAGTTAAACCTTAACTATTGATATATGGTAAGAATCTCTTAAAGAGTGCCTTTGATGATTCCAATTCCAGTCAGGAGAAGTGGCAGAAACTGTTACAAATTGATGAAGTTGCAATGAACCAGGTAAATACTGTTTATTCACTTTTCACTATATATTTTAATGATAGTGTAGGAAGTTTTACTGTTATATGCACTCCTAATCCAAAGCTCTTAATTGAAAAGGGAAAACTTGGGGAATTTATACTAGATTTTTTCCCCCCTATAAATTTTAATTTTTCAGTCAACATTTGTGTAATTTTATTTTGAGTGATAAAAAATATTTTTGAGGCATTAAGTGTTCATTAAATTTGTACTGTAGTAGTTGATTCATTTGAATGTTTTAAAGAAGATTGTTTTTAACAAGAATAGATTCATGAATAGCTATCTATCAGATTTGTTTTTAGTTGGGTGTGATTGTATGTTTGATTTTGTTTTCATTTGTTTCAGTTACAAACACTTTTCCCGTGCAAGTTTTTTTATGATGCTTAAAAACTCACTTAATTTAATGCTGTATGATTGCTAAATGATAAGGGCACTAGTGTTTGGTATTAGTGTAGTGGTTAAGTTCCATGATCAACATCTGTGTTCAAACCACTCACAATTGGCTTTAAGTTGTAGACCATGATCAGTTTGGCTCCCTGTGTTACAAAAGATGACTCTAGTGCTTTAACTGATCATCCTAAAATATGATAAAGAATCTTAAAAACTCTTATTTCAGCAAAACACTTAAAAAAATTTAACTTTTAAGAAATTTTCATATGAAGGAATAAAATCCCATGCTACTATTTTTTTAAATACTAGGGGCTTCGCTCCTAGGCTCGCTCTGTTAGGGCTAATAGCGAGATACATAGGGGTGATTCTCAGGCAATGTAACAGCTTCCATCCATTTACTGTTGTCATCCTTATGCAAAGGGCTTTTCATCATTGTTGAATTATCAGCTTTAAAATTCAATTTAAAATCGAAATTTTAAGATAGAAACTTGAAATGAGGTTTATATGAATAAGAAAGCTTTCAGCTTCCAGATGATGTAAATATTTTCTTTGTAAGATAAAAACTTGAGGAACATCGATATTATATCCACATATGGGACGATATTTCTTGAAAAACTGCATTTCATTTTTTGATGAAAATATTAGTCTGTTTTAAAATATTTTTAAACAAATGAGGTCTAGTTTGAAAGAGAAATATCTGTAGTCTTAGATTGTAAAAAGATCAAAATTCTACAATCATTTTTTGGCAAGTTATCGTAATCTGAAGATGAAAAAGTAAATATTTTCTCACAAAACATAAATTTAAAAAAAACTTAAATTCCGACGAAGATGAGACATGTCTTACTTTGGTCCCCCCATTTTTCTGCATCCATTGGTATCGCTCTTGACCCCATACCCTCAGCGGTTTCAGAGGAGATAGCATGACAAGATTTTGACAGCAGCGGGAGTTACTTTTTTTTAGAATAGAGAGATTGATCAAGTAGTTTCCAAGCACATATAACTGTCAGTAATCAATCCTTTAGTTTTAAGTTAGTTGACTAGTAATTGCCATGATCCCACCACAGAAGCACCACATTTGACAAAATTCACTTTCTGTCCATGGTTAATTTGAAGGATATTTGTTGTGTATGTACCAAGCAGTAAAGATTAGGGAAATTTTATGCTGTGACCTTAGATATGACACTCTTTCTTTACATGATAACATCCCCATAGAACATAAATCTGAGATTTAGAGTGCAGTTTTGGGCTTTTGTCTCTATAATCTGCTTTTCTGTAACTCTATTTTTTGCTCTTTTATGAAAATTTTAATTGTTAATCAAAATGTTGGATTGAATAATTTTGGGGTGGAATGTGGGAGAAGTTTAAGAAAGATAATTAAATTTCTTATAACTGATTTTTTTTTTTTTTTTTTTTTTAAATAACCTTTTTCTCGTTTTCAACTGACTCTCTAGTCAACTGCTTAGGATCATCTCTCTAGAATACTTTAAATTTTGAAAAAGAAAAGTTAGGAGGATTTTACATCATTTAACTGTGATGCCAGTTTGTAAAAGAACAATATTATAAAACAGTACGAAAGAAAACCTCAACAAAATGTGAGAACTCCTCTTGCAGTATCATAAAAACACCAGAAAATATTGGTGAAACAAAATAATTGAACCTCTCTAGATCTTGCCAAAGTTAGTAGATTAGGTTATGTTATTAAAGATAATGAATTTTGCACATTACTTGACTGCAGTTCTACAGATGTTTTACAAGCCATCAAAAAAGAACTATACTGTTCAACCTGAAAAGGATATGAAACGAGTTATTCTAAATATTTAATGGGGGAGAGGATCCATATCTATATGCTGCATGTATTAACAACTTTCTAAAATGTATTTGGATGGATATAGGGATAAATTTTTCTTATTTCATTTAAAAAAAGGATTTAGTCCTTTAAAATCATTGTTATTTACTGTACTGAATGACAAATATAGATGATTGAGCCTTTCTGATCCACCATAGGAAATGGGTCGCAACTGCAATTCCTGGGCCACGCCCTCAATTGCAGACTTTCAGGAAATAAGCAGAGGGGAATCAAAAGAAACAGAGTATAGGAAAGGAGTGAAATGATTGGATCGCTGCTAATCCGTGAGTTCATAGTACAAGAAAAAGTGAGTAGGCATCTTGCAGGGCAGTTTTTTCTTTCTGATCCACGCTGTGTCAGTAAGGTTTTTAACTTCCCAGTTTAAAAATTATTCTGGTAGATTTTTAATCTAGGAATTATTAATGAGCAAAATATATTAACTCTCATTGGGAAATGAAATCTACAATTGTGTATTAAAATCAGGACTTAAATGAACACCCCTGTGTGTGGGTGTTTCTATTTTTTATGAGCATACAATTTGGATTTTTTCTTTTTTTTTAACAGCAAGGATTTAAGAGTCGATGCAAGAATTTCGTCACAGAGGTTAAGTTTCAACTCTGCTACCCTCGTCTGGATATTAATGTATCAAAGGGTTTAAACCATCTTTTGAAAGCTCCATTTTGTGTTCATCCAAAAACTGGTCGAGTGTGTGTTCCCATTGACATAAAGAGTATTGATTCCTTCGACCCTTTTACAGTTCCAACTATAGCGTAAGTATTTCATAATGATTATTTTTGTCACACTTGTTATTAGATCTATTCAAATTGCTCTTGAATGCCATGTACTTACAAACAATACATTGCTTCTTTATATATATATAAATATATATATTTGAACTTTCTGTTAGTAAAAGGTTTATATACACTTGAACCCCGTTATAGCGAACTTCAAGGGACCAAAGGTTTTATTCGCTATATCTGAACCGTTAAGATAAATGTTAGGGTTCACAAAATATATAACTCATTAGTTACTATGTGTATTCAATAATGATGTATTAAAAAAAATGATAAAATCTATTAAAAATGAACATTAATGAATCAAATTGACTAAAATCAATTACATTAAACTGACACAATACTAATTGACAGAATAATGAAGACAGATGGAAATAAATTTGTTTTACTTTCAATTGTTGCTTACTGTTTTGATACAGAAATAATCGGTAATCTTCTGTTGATGTGATGACGACTTCACTGCTGTAGCATCTGAGATTGTAGGTATTTCGTCATTTATGCGCTCCTCTTCATCAGCATCAGATGCAGAATCTTCAATTTCAGAATGATTTATTTTAATTTCTTTCCACAATATCTACACCAGTTGGATTTTCACATGTAATGATTTCATCATCACGCGGTTCAATTGCATGTCACAATCTCAGAATGATGAAATTTTGTGTTTTTCTATCCACATCGCGACAGGTAAATCATCATCTTCTTCAACATTCTTTGCTTCTTCAAGATTCATTGTATATTCAGCATTCTTAAGAAGTTTTTTTTTTTTTAAAAATCAGTAGTCGAATGAAAAAAAGGTTCATTATAGCCGATTCTTAATATTTTGGAGGTTCACTATAAAAGGATAAATTTACATTAAATACAATAGGCAAATGACGGGACCAAAATTTTTGTTCGTTATATCCGTGAGTTTGTTAAATACCGGGTTCGCTATAACAGAGTTCGACTGTATTATCTTTTAACTTATGTAAACTTACATGTTTTATAATCCAGTACAGACTGTATAATTGTGGCAAACAAAAAATTGGTTTCATATTAAACAAAAAGTTGTCTAAAATATACATATAATTAAATATCAGTCTGAAATATTAAAGGAAGCTCTAATATTTTAACTATTTATAGTTTTGTTATTTATTTTCATTTGTCAGCAGACATAAAAAGGAGATGAGTACAAAATGCATGATTTTGGATTCTTTTGACATTTAGTGCATTTAGCATTTTACATTATTTAATCATAAAAGATTCCTTCTGAATGCAGCACTTGAATAATTCAAAAATAAAAGGTAACAAAAAAATTGAAATTTCTTAAAAGGAGACAAAATAGATGGAAATTTTATAAAAGCACAAAATTATTCATTTTGAGGGTAATTTTATCAACACTCTGTTTTGTTTAATATTAGCCTTAACATACGACATGGATGTTGTTCCAGTAGCAATTTTCAATTTTCGTACCAAGTTGCTCCGAAACACATATTTTTGTGAAATTGCACTAAAACTGCAACATTTTAACAAATAACATTACAAAAGCTCAAATATTAGCAATTAAGTGGCTCAAATATTAGCAATTTGATCCACTATTCAACTCTATTGTTTAAATTTTTATATTTAATTCACAGGAGCCTTTGTAAAGAGATTGACAGCTATGATGCTGCGATGAAGGAAGAAAAGCTTAAAACAGAAAATGGTGAAAGTACAGATAACAATGTAAAGCTAAAAGTTGAAGACTATACTAAAACTAGTCTTAACCACAGTATACACATTTTTAAAAGCTTTATTGACAAGTTGAATTTAGAGTTTGAAACCTCATAGCTGAATTTGTAAATGTGTTTTTGTTTGATTTTAACAGTAAGAATCATGCTTGTATTTCTATGTAAATTTTATTAAAACTTCATAAGTTTTTTTGTTGTTGTTGTTGTAACTACTTTGCAAAGAAATCACCAAAAATTGATAATCATTGTAAATGTGTCTTGTTAAGCTGTGAGGTAATGTTTAATGGTTTCTACACTCTTTAAAAAATAATTTTTCAAAATTTCTTATGCATTTCTTTGATCTTATATATTGCCATTCCCAGATCATTTTTATAAATTCAAGAATTCTAATATTATAAATTTTAAAATTGTTGTTATATCTTGAATTTCCAATTCTTGAAATTTCCCTTCAGAAGGTTTTAAGTCTCCTCGCTTTTCTATTTCTTTGGAAGTTATTCCTCACCTGCTGAAATCATCCATGCCCAAATTTAGGGTTGGTAGACATGTTTTAACATTTGTCGGGGTTTGACACATCATCATCATTTTCTGAATACATCAGGGCATGCATGTAACTATTATCTACCAAAAAAAGATCTAATGCAGTCTTTTGTTTAAGGGAAATGGCATAAATTTTAATAAAGCATGGGATACCTGTAAATAGAGTAGATGAAAGATTCATTTTAATTTGTTCCATGTAAGAATTTTTCATGGTTAACCACTTACCAGTTTCATTTTTCTGCTATATTGTGACCAAAAATAAGCATATTTTTTATAAATTATTTTGTATTCACATCGATTATATGAATTCAAATCAACAGTCAAAACTGTTACAAGTATTGCATTTATCAATTTATGATAATTTTTAACTGCGGCAAAAATATGGAATTTTTACTTAAAGTTGGCTCTTTTTTTTACAATTGTTGCTAAACTGGAAAAAACACTTTACAGGAAATAAATTTTGAAAAGATTATGCATTTATTAAATACTTACATTCACAAATTGCGGCGATGGTGGAGGAGGATTACTAGTATTAATTTCACAAATGTTCCGAACCAGAGTTAGATCATCTGAACTTTCCTCATCACTTGAGAAGTTCGATAACAAACTTTCACAACTGTCAGAATCATTTAGAGAAATTTCTGATCCAATATCAGAATTATATTCTGTTAGGAGCCACTCACTGTCACCCATTCTTCTTTTATTTTAGCAAAAATAGCCCAAAATTGGAAAGAAATGCTAATCGCAACGCATAATACACTGAACATGTGCAAACAATATCGCTCAATTTTCCCGCCCAACCGAAAAGCAGTAAAACCTGTCCTTGAACTGGTTTTACAATCCAATCTCTCCTGAACTACTAGAGACATCTATTAGAAAACTGCAAAGTAAAAAAAAAGTGAAAAAGTCTGGCAAATCAGTGGATTGATGTAGGAAAATACACTACCCGAGCGGTGTACGGGGAAGTCGGGAAAGTCCCTTTTCGCTTCACCTGAGCGATGTTTGGGTAAAACTGTTAAGTGGTTAAGGCCCATTTGATGGGCAAATGGTCCAAACTTATGGCAATGCAAGCCAAGATCTTTTGTCAAGGTTTTGACAAACAAGGATTTATTTGAGTCATTGTGTCAGTAAGGAGAAGCCCATTAAATATACAAATCTGAACATCGATATACAGACATATTGCCATCCAAGTTGTTTAAAATCCTTGATATCATGCATAGTTAAACTTTTTTACACTGTGAGAATGTAAATAATTTCTGTAATTTATGTGAGAAGGATACGCCTCAACCAGGTGCAGATGTCAGTAAACTTACTGTTTTACAATCTTGTATTAATTGCAGATTTTGTGATTTACTATCATATTAACCAATTTAATCCAAAGGTTAAATTGGGAGTTAAAACTAAAATTACTGGGAAAACCATATTCACAATTGACTACAAACATGCTGAATTTAATTCAAATAATATATCCATGATTGTCATACAACTCTCAATTTATTGACCATTTATATATTGTTTCAGATTGTTGAAATTGTCTGTTTTATAAACTTTACGTTTATTAGTATTAAAATGTGGGATCATTTCTAAATAATCTATTTATCATCCTAGTAATCAGAATTTTTGAAAAACCTAATTTGTGGCTCACACTTTGGATCTTTACTAATATAGAACTGAAAAGCATATATTTAAGTAATTTCAGTTGCATCCTTCTACCCATTTTTAAATAGGTGAGTACGTAATTAAGAACTGAGTAAAAAATATTACAGTCGTATTTCACAAATGAAAAGAAATTACAATCAATATAACAAGAAATAAAATTTTATTCTAACAATAAAGTATATAATATTTGTGACAAGTAACAAAATATTACACAACTAATATCACAGTTCAAAATTCATCGTGGAAACTACGGGCAGTATCTACCATTTTACTTCCAAGGAATGATTGTTTCTTAGCTAATACTTCACTGATTGATAACAGTTCATCTTTGTTGACATCAGCTAATCTAATAAGCTTTCTTGCTTCAGTTCTGGAATGTACAGGATTCTCTGGATCATTGTACATCTGAAATAGTCATTAAATCTCACTTTGAGTACATTATGATTTTTAAAGTATATACATTATCATTTCAAAATATCACATTTTGTTAAATTATAACTAAACCTATATTTTGTGATTGAACGAAGTTTAAATAATTATCCAGGTTCATTAAACACTTCTTTAAATTATTTTGATAAAAAAAATTTTCATACTGCATATGTGAAAGAAGAAAAAAAAATAAAAAGCCATAGCTTCCAAATAAGGGAAATTCTTCCCACCCCCGATATATAACATGAAGTCTGCATTATCCCACAGAGTGCTTTAAGCCTAGTCTGGCTTAAGTAGACCTAAAATACACAAAATGAAATCATATGTGACCCTAACAGGCTTTTAAAGGCAAAACACTTACTAGTAATTCTTCCCTTGTCACTTTTCCATCACGATTCAAGTCAATATTTTCTCGAAACTCTTTGCGTCTCTGCATTTTCCATTCAGCTAAAGACTGATTTCATCATTGTCACTAGGCCTATCCACAAATTCTTCTTCAGTGAGCACCTCATCTCCATCATTATCTAAAAGAATTCTTTCAAGTTTAAATAAACCTTTAATTCTAATATATTGCATTTTTTGAGCAATACTTATAATTTTGTGTACTTCATTTCTCTTATAAACTGATCATTCTAACTTCAGAAAATAGGTTTTTATTTGGGGGGGTGGGAATATAAGGTAAATGTCCTGTGTTAATCCCCCAGAAAAAAGAATCGAAGCCTCTATAATTAATTAAAATTCACAAATTTAATTAGCCAGAAATTTTTGTGAATTCCACATACAGGAAAAGGAATTTATAGCAATTCCCTCTCCCCCCACCACCACCAAGAAAACTGTTCTTACTCTTATTTCTTATTCCATGGACATTGATCACTCTAATAAGATTTGGAAAAATATAAATTAGGGACATATGTATCCCACAATACTTCTTAAGTGAGATGAAATCTAAAGGAAAATTAATTACAAATTTGCAACTAAAGGTTCTGGAAATGCTGGAAGGGGAAAGGAGAATGCCTTGCTTTCACATGAAGCTTTCACGGAGAATGGCTTCTTCCTGCAGATTTGTTTTGAATTTATAAAGCTGAGAAAGTGTAATAATACAATATTACCAAATAATCTACCATACATCTAATTAATTGCTATATTTCACAACTAGCTTCACCCAGCTATGCTCAGGCCATCCGTCCCCCAGACAGACGGCTTTGAATTGATTGATTGAGAGGGAGAATTTTCATAAGAGGCACTTAATTTGAAGTTCTTCTCCCCAACAAAAAGAAATTGTTTTATTCGTATTAACACTCACCACCACCTGGTATGGTATGAGCATACTGCATTACAAAAAATAAATTTTCATGTGAAAAGAAATCGGCTGGCTACTTTAGTCTATATTCCTGCAATACAAAAATGTAAATTCCTGAAATTTGTATTGGTAACATTAATACGCATTCGTGACGCCCCAGCTGGTGTAGTGGTTTAAAGCGTCAAGCTACTATCCCACATGTCCAGGGTCGACCCTGCGACTGGCATGGTCGATTCAGCTTTATCCCTTGAGTGGGTCGATAAAATGAGGACCAAGCATGCTTGGGAAACTAAACTCTGGGGGTCCCATGTCAGGTTGACCACCTGATGAGACATATGCTGTATGGCCCCAAGCCCACGGTCTAGAAAGCGGAGATGGGTACCGCCGGCCTGGTCCACAGCGGACTGTTTGAGCCATGAGTTTAGTTTAGTTTTAATAATGCATTGTATATTGAAATATATGAGTGCATGTATAGGCAGAATTGCCTGTCTATATTGCGAGATATTCTGTATTCGGTTTAGTCAAAAGATAAGCACAATAGAAATATTAAACAGGCTTTCAGAGCATATGGTATTGTGGAAAAACAAATAAACCTCTCAATAAACACCAAAATTTCCTAATATAAATATATAAAGAAAATGTGAATATGCACTTTTTAAATATTTAGCGTGTAATTAACCAAACAAAGAAATGGTGAACTTCATACAAAAATATCTTAGTAGAATATTATCTAAATCCAAAAACTAAACTAATCAGCAAAGAAAGAAATACATGAAATATGAAGAGTTTGGAAAAAATTGGTAAAATAAAAATTAAAGAATTATTTTGTTGTTTGGACAGTTCAAACAAGATTCTATATATCAAAGTCAAAACTGAAAACCACGTATAAACAAAACTGAAGATAGATATAGAACTATGAAATGAGAACAAAAAGAATATTATGTCACATATTCACGTTTAATGATTCAACAACCTCTCAAGAAAGGATGTCCCTAGTCTCAGGCCTTTTGAAAAGAATTCGCTATTGAGAAACGTCAGAAATTTACGGTATTGAGCCGCTAGAACCTGGCGGCTCCCACAACCAAAAAATAGTTAAGATTTGGGGACAGGAATGCCCCAAACTTGACTGATAGCTAAGAGTGCAGAGTCGTACTGACTAGCAGGGAAGGTTGGACTCTTAATATTTAGATATAGTCAGAGCAGCACTAGCTAGCTTGTGGTGTGATATGCAAGATTTCAAAAAAGACGTACGAGGTCTAAGTAAAATAAAAACACATTTTTTTAGTTGGAAAGAATAATACAACATTAAAGTGTCTTGTTTACAGATGCACTACACAGCTCGTAGTGTGATCCTAAAATGTTTGCTTTAAAGTACTCTTACCGAGGTGAAGAGAAAATAAGAAAAAACTAACTCACAGCTGGTCGAGGCAAAATTTACCACCGCAAAAATACGTAAAGTAGATAGTGCCCTTTCTGGCACAAAACCATTCCTTGGCTACCTGCGGGCATGCAAGGCCGAGACGACTAGGGCATCGGTAGCGGTGCACTGCCGGTAAGTTGGTCGCTGCCTCAAAATACGGGTTCTCGGTAGAGCCTGGACTGGCTCTCAAAACGAGCTGCGCTGAGTCGTGCTAGATCACCTCATCTCCTCTCACGATGTCGGGCTAGATATTTTATACCGGCGTCGACCGCCGCGCTCCCTCGTGGCAGGAGAATAGCAAAGTCAATTATGCTAATTTTACTTGAGGTTAGTTGACGTCATTCTTGGCTGATGGTATGGCGTCATCGTTGGGTGAATGACGTCACTAGGCTGGCATGACGCAACTGGCGTCTGACGATGCTTACACATTGCTGTGGAGGTGGGAAATGATGTAAACACATCGATCTTTCTACGTGGCTGGAAGGTTAGGGGAAGAAGAGGAATGCTTATCGGCATTTTTCCCTAACAAGAAATGACGTCGCGATGAGGGCGATCTCGCAAGCTAGAAGAAAATCGGTAGTCTCAGGCCATTTTTCGGGAGCTAAACTCACTTTGCATTTCTCACTTAACGGGTAAAATTTTCCACCAAACTTGAATCGGTGAGAATGTAGTTTGCTTTCGAGTTTAAGATGGCTGCCGATTTCGTGTTGATTGTGTTCAAATGAAAGTACGTTCAGCACTTTTAGGTCCAGTGGTTTGGTCTGTGCGTTATCTGTCAGTTAGTCATGGACCTGTTTTAAATCTATACATATAAAAGAGCTCATCTGTTTGTCTGCTATAGAATCCTAGACTGTTTAACCAACCGGAACCAAATTTGGCACAGTTAATGTTTAGAACCCAAGAAAGGCAATGCAGCAAAAACGAAATTTGGGCTCAATTAGTTTTTTTAAAATGATTTTTGTCAATTTATTAGCCAACAATGTGCGAAAGCAAAATAAAATTACCGTAGCAGTTGCCATTCTTCATTATACATAAATGTCAATTCCAGTGCCATGCACAATAGCGTAATATATCAAGAGATAAATGAAAAATATACACATGCGGTGACGTCAAACTTTATCTCTTTTGAAGTTTGACGTCACCACATGGGTATATTTTTATTTCTCAGTGATTCTTTTTTTAGTGAGAATCATGCTGTGATTACGTTTTGTTCAGTGGAGTATCATGCATTTAGAATTGAAATATCTCAAAAACTATTAAATTAACAGAATAAGAGTATGCAGAAAAAATTATCAGTTTTCAAAGCTCTTTCCAAATATGTAACATTTATGTACTTTCATGAAAAAAAAAACCCATCGATTTCGACATTTTCAAATATGGCCGAATTTCATAATGGAAACCCGGTACACCTGGAAGTATGACCGACAGACTCCATGATTGCTTTATTAATATAGATAAAGAATGTCCTGCTGCTTTCTAAATCTAGTTGAAAGCACTCTCTCAAGCTTAAATCAATAGGCAGAGGAAGAAGGGATTTTAATAATGGAATTTAATATAAAATTATAATTTCAAACTGTTGATTAAAATTCTAGAAATCTACATTAAAACAATGCTTTACTTTCCTTGAAAATTTTGGTTAAAATTCTGAGTATATAAGAGTTAGTAAAGTACTTAAGGCTTAGATAGAAATTATAAATTTTAGCTAATTTTTGACGAATGAATCTGAAGACATGACGCTCTGGAATGGGAGGGAGTGGAGGATCCAGACTTCTAAAAACAAGTGCCACTTAGTTCATGGTGGTTAAACTGGAATTTTTACTTTAATAAAATTATTAGATATGATGAACATAATAGAAAACAATACCAATGAGAATATATATATATATATGTACGTCAGAGGTAAACCATCATAAGTGAATTTCTTCATTTTTGCTATTTTTATTGTTAATGACTCCTTTTGGATGGAGCTTCTTTGAGGAAAACTGTCCTATATGCAAAACAAGATGGTGGATGAAACATAAACTTATGAACTGTCGCATACGTGAGTCCTGATGAGAGGTAAAACTGTCACAAAGCTCTCCTGAAAAATGGGGAAAATTCACTTATGATGGTTTACTCTGACATACAGTTGTATATGTATAAAATGCTTGTTTGTAATAGGTGTTTCAGTACTTAAGTTTCAAATTGCAGGCTCAGTTAGCATCTGTTGCAAAGTTTGCAAAGAGTTGAACTCAAACAATATTTCAACCAATGAATTCCCATCTCTTTGGACTATAAACACTAGAAATTTATTCTTTGGATGAATGAAAAGAATGATGACTTCTATCTCATGAACTACCTGGATTTGGGAACAACCTTAAAATGGTTTTATCAGACTATGTCTTACTTTCGAGTTCTTACACTTGAGCAGGATTTCCATTAACCTATGACACTTGATTTATTATTCCATCTACACCCATGATATCTGAAGTGTACCTTGGTATTTTAAAAAAATGTGACAGTAGTATGGAGATGATCATGCTTTCAGCCACATTACATCTCATTAGATCAATTGACCAGCTTGTCCTTAAAAGAACACTTCTAGAGTAAACTGGAATTTTATATAAAAATTGACAGCATTTGTTCTCATTTCTGACAGTAGCTTTCAGGAAGAATCACAAGCCATTCTAACAGGTTGATTGTATGCCGACCAGGTAATGCTGTGGTTTGACCACGGGCAATTCTCTGAATTGCCAAGTTGTGGATTCGATCCCAGCCTGTCGAGGACAAGGCTGAGATTTAGAGTTATGTTGGTTCCCCCCTACTATATGGTGCTCCTATAATAAAGAAGCCGACAATTTTGCAGGGTGGGTGGGCGAATGTCATAATACAGAAGTGCCTCCTGTATTAGAAACAACAGGTTGATAGTATGCCTTGAGGTATTGCCATTGTTCATACAAGCATAAGGTAGACCCAGTAAACTTTCTCAATAAAACTATTGTTTTAAACTTAATAAGGAGTACAAACTTTCATGATAAATAGTACAGATATTAGAAGAGCAAAACTGAAAATACCTTCATTCAATTCAATATTTTTCAAACTGATGCTAAAAGGCATATTTCAAAACCTTGTCTTTCACTTCCTAAAGCTCTTGAAATAAGTAATTAATGAACAGAAATTTTATATCTATATATAGTTACATAAACTCACTATTAACATAAGATTTAAATCACAATGAGAAGTACTAATTTAGAAAATAAAATATTTACTATAATAAAAAAATCTGTACCTAAAACTGTTGATGATGTCATTAACCATATTATAAGAGAAACATGACTATGCTCAGGATGTCGAAACGTTCATAAACTCATCTATATGAGAGCTTCTGGATCGCTATTGGCAGCTTCAGACCAAGCAGCTCTATCTAACAGTATCTTTTCTTGAACTAAAAAATATTTCTTATTTTTATAAATTTTAACATTTATTCAATAATATTTAAAATATATTAAAAGATGTTTTTTTTATGAACTAACACAATGAGATATGATTTTAACACTTAAAGTATTTGACAGTATTTTGTTAACATAGTATATAAATACAAAAGAAAAAATAGCTTTAAAGCAGCTGAAAAAACTGTCTACAGCTGTAAATTTACAAAAACAGGTTCAATAGTTAAGCTGCAAGAAAAAAAGCATAAGTATTTTTGACACTTTTTACTTCCTACCTAATATAATGAATAATATTGTTATAGTGAAGATTTAAATAGCTCTATTTTTACTTGAAAGGCCATTATGATTGTTCGAGCTTGAACAATTATAATGTTTTTTCCTTGCAAACGCTTCTGTACTTCATCAAATTTCGAATAAAGGTCTGCCAAATAGGTTCTTGCATTGTTTTAACTCATCATATAGTGATGGATTCACATTCCGAAGAAACTGCTCAGATGAGTCATACAGGTCAAAAAGCCTCTGCAAACTATCACCTCTTGACAACCACCTTACCTCAGTGTGCAAAAGTAATTGAAAGTTTCATCATTTTCTTCACATAACTTCGCAAACAGTTAGGAATTGAGAGGGATGAGCTTTAATTTTACTAATTGACCTGATGCACACTTTTACAGTATCATGAAGCTTGCCACTTAGTTTTTTGGTTACAAGATGCTGCCTGCATAGGACACAGTGAATAGCATGTACTTTAGAAACCTTTTCCTTCAGAAAGATGAGATGTCTCTTTTAGTTCTTTGAAATACTCAAATCTTTGTTTGTCTTATCAGAATGGATACTTTCCAAGTGGTCTTCATAAAATCATTGCTGAAAGTTTTTTCACATAATAAGCACATAGGAAGACTGTTCATTAGCAAACAATGGCACAAAACCATATTTCAAATACTCCTGTGAATATTGTTTGTGTTCTTCTTAGCATTGGTAGCGGACATTGTGGGTATTAAAATCAGATTTTTAATGTAAAACACAATACACTTGCATCAGAACAAACAGCTGTAGTAAGAGACACAACTTACTCTCCGCACAAGCTGATAACAGAACTGCCTGTTTTGTCTCAGAGTGCAGCATTGCCACCATTTGCTAACATAGATATTTAGAATTGGAAGGAATTATATCTAAATTTTATCTACTCAGTACCATTAAATAGGAAAAAGATAAAAAAGTATCTAAATTTAATGATTTTCGATATATTACGATAATTTCTCTGTAAAGGACAAAATAACTACAATTTAGATACAAAATACTCAGCAGTGCAACCCTACTAGAGTGTAATAGTGCAACGTATGTCTCTGTATACGGAACCACCAGTTTTCATAACATGTTTGCAATACTAGTCCCATTGCCAGATGCATGAAAACCAGAGTAACACATGCTATAAACAGCGTAGGCTAAGGCAAAACTCAAGCTATAACTAGGGTAGTCAGTAGTTATCATATCTGTATTTCGAATTTTCATTGGAATATTCTATTTTTTCCCTAGACAGTTTGATTGATCCTCTTTGGTATTAATCGACCCCCTTTCCAACCTCGTATCTTCCATCAACCCTAGAGAACTCTTATCGACCCCAAGGGGTTGATATCGACCACTTTGGGGACCCCTAAGTAAACATAACAATTCCACACCGGTGGGGATACATCCTGTAGGTCTTAACAGCTATGATGGGCCCCCATCTGGTACAGTGAAGTGAGTTAGACATAACAAATATATATAAAATCTGATAGGGAAATAATATAAAAACACTGTACCTCTAAGTAATAAAAATTAAAATGTTACTGAAGCAAGAGTTTCTTTTCACCAGTGTTTTCACAGTGAATCTTAAGTCTCTCTCTTTCAAATATCAAAAAATTAGTTTTCTAACCTCAAGTAGAATACTGGAATATAGTCATACAGAAAATAAAAACCTATCTATAATTTGAAAACCTATCTATACAATGAATTAAATAATTGTAACTAAAATAACTGTGCTGACTTTTTGGAGTTTGCAATACATAAGTTAGGAACCTGAGCTTTCAGCAAATAACTTGCAGACAACAAACCAATACCATGCTTTGATACCTTTCTCTCAAAAGCCAGTATTTAAACAAAATACATAAAATTAATGTATATACTAGAAAACAGTCATGACAACATGATTAAAAGACTAAATGCTTTATATTCTTTCATTAAAAAAGTTATACTACCTTTTCGTTTCAAATGCTTATGATTTTCCGGATGTTTCACAGCAAACGTCTCATTGAAGCCTTGTTCAATCATGAAGTTAATATGATACTCATTCCACGTAACACGTCCTGTAAATTTTCAGTTATTCATTTAAAATGTAAAATTACTAAAATTGTCTAATTTTAGATTTTAAAGTGTATAATATTTTGAATTAAATATTTTTTTCCTTTAAAATACAAATTTTCTGCTAACAAATAGAAAATGCAAAATGTAATAAGAACTCAAAATATGATATAATATAATGAATCTTTTACTTTTTAAACTATACTTTAACCTTTTAACTGTGAAGTTATTTTGATGATTTTGGTACTGAAAATGTCAATTTTTTTTATTGCAAAAATCAAATGTTTAGTACAAAATAACATACATAAACTGCCATCTACTGAATAAAGCAAATATTCACATCCCAAGATATGGTATAGAATACTAGTGCTGCCATTTATTGAATAAAGCCCAAATCAACTCATCCCGAGATAGATTTGATTTTGACAATAAGATGCAAGAAAAAAAATCCACCCTGAGACTATTGGGCACGACAGTTAAAAGGTTCATGAAAATATACTATAAATTTATCAAAACAACTTCCATAAAATTTCACAATAAAAGAGTGCCTTTTTCAACATACAGTACAAATCATTTATAAGAACATCCAGGGGACTTTAAAAACTGGTTCTTATAATCGATAGTTTTTATATCCGATAGATAACTTAAAACTGCTGGAAATACCTAATTCATCGTCACATAATTTCAATTTACACCCGAACATGAGGTTCAAAAATGGTTAAAAGGTTCAAGTTCAATCAAGGAAAAACACACTCCTTATTTTCATATAAGTATGTATTTTTAAACTTTTTCAAATACACAGTTCTAAAACGTTAAAAAGAAAAATGAATAAAATTATGTAGGTATTATGAATGCACATACATAATGCAATATTTTGTTTTTAAATATTTATTCATTTTCTAAAAATAGTAATATTTGTTTGTTTAGTTTTTTGTTTTTTTTTGGTGTGTGTGTAAATAAAATTAATTTTTGGTTATCGCGACAAGTTCTTTGACAGCTTTTTTTTTATCGCATCCTTCAAAAATCATCATTGCAAGCTAAAAATTTATTAACAGTAGTGATTGCTGAAAACATTTCTTTTAAACTCGGGCAAGAAAACTCATTCAAAAGATCTTCTGAATTGGCACTGTCATCAATATCATCATCTCTGCCAGAAATCTCTGCTTTTACGCCTGCAACAATATCTTCATCCGTTACATTCCCATGAGTTGCAAGAGCCAAATCTATGTCTTCATATTCCTGAAGTGAATCTTGTTCAGTTGGCAAATCTCGAACCCAGTCTTGAAGCATTTCATCTCATCATTGAAAGCTTACCACCACTCAGTTTTTGTGTTTGAAATGCAACGTCCGATCCGAGATCATACTGTAAAACAGGCCAGTTTCATCAGCTTTGAAGATTTCATAGTCTTCATAACCTTCTCTTAATGTAGTCCAAACGATTTTAAGCCAGTTATCAGAAACTCCTGGTGGCATGGCCTTCGATTCTCCACTGATTCTCCCGAACACAATGGAATGCCTCTCCCGATATCTCTGGATCCACGAAGTTGAACAAAAGAAATCATGGTTTTTAAAGAGCTTCGCAATTTCATTTGCTTTCGCTTCCAAAATCGGTTCGCTTAAGGGAATGTTGGCACTCCTTTGAATCTTAAACCATTGCAAAAGGGCTTCTTCTATGTCAGCATGTGGACTTTTTCAAAGTTTTTAATTTTAGTCCGTTTTTTTTTATATAAAAAATGAATAAAATGGTTGAAGAACAACGTGCAGCTACTTCCCATCTGTTTACAATTAACATGTTCTTATAAGCGATTTATTTTCCCAGAAACCAATTTTAAGTCACTAAAAGCGATATGTTCTTATTAACGATGTTATTATAACCGGATTTTATATCCATCATTACACATGAGAATTGGCCAGGAACTAATAATTCAGTTCTTTTAAGCGATATGTTTTTATAACCTGCGTTTTTATAAACAGTTTTTACTGTATATGATGTTTTACCTCAGTGTTCTATAAAAAAATCATAAAAAGTCTTATGAACTGACATTCTGACTTTTAATGTAATAGAAGTATCTCTAAAATTTTTAATAATTTATTCAGAAACAACTAATCATATTTTCATAATATATTTTCTATTGAAAAACTATTAATTTTCATACTTTTTTTAAGAGTGAATGATGTTAGAAACGGTTCATACAAATTAAGTTCTTCCAGTCATTGAAACTTTGAAAAAAATATAATTTCCTTACCATTATGATCTTTATCCAGTGACGTGAAGATCAAGTAATTATCACGAACAGCAGTCTGAAAATGATCTTTTACTTTATTGATCATCCATGTTTCTAATTCATCTAAGTTCAAAAATCCATCCATGTTCAAGTCAGCTCTGGTGCGATATTAAATTTCATATTATGCAAACTTAATATATGCAATAACATATTTTTTAGACTTCATCACAAAAAATTAAAGCCAATTAAGTAGATAAAAATCATTAAATATATACACAGTATTTCTACTCAAAACTATAACTACATATTGGTAATTATTCATCAACAGGAAAGTTAGGTTGGTGCTATGCAACATAAAAAATATTTTAATTAAATAAACTCTATAAATTAAAAATGCAGGAAACAAATTTTATAAAGTGGTAGATTAAATTTAAAATATAAATGTTAATTTAAAAATATGTCTCTCTATTCTAAAAAAAGTAACTGCCGGTGCCGCCGCCACCGCTGTCAAAACCTTGTAACGCTATCTCCTCCGAAACCGCTGGGGGTATGGGGTTGAGACTGATACCAACAGATGTAGAAAAATGCGGGGAAGAAAGTAAGACATGTCTCATCTTTGTGGGACTTTAAAGTTTTTTTTATTCTATGTTTTGTGGAAAAATATTGACTTTTTCATGTTCAGATTACGATAACTCGCCAAAACTTAATCGTAGAATTTTGATCTTTAACAATCTAAGACTACAGACATTTCTCCTTCAAACAAGACCTCATTTGTTTAAAAATAATTTAAAACAGACTATATTTTCATCAAAATATTAAACCCACTTTTACAAGAAATATCGTCACATATGTGGATGTAATATTGATGCTCCTCGAGTTTTTATCTTACAAAGAAAATTTACATCATCTGGAAGATGAAAGCTTTCTCATTCATATAAACTTCATTTCAAGTCTTTATCTTAAAATTTCGATTTTTAATTGAATTTTAAAGCTGAAACAGTAATTTCCCTTCAACAGTAAATGGATGGAAGCTGTTGCATTGCCCGAGAATCACCCTATGTATCTTGTTATTAGCAACTTATTCCTTCAACTTGCTGTGCTAGAGAGCGCTGCTCGTATGCGATAGTCCCCGGTTCGATCCCGGTGGACGCTCATTTTTACTAATTATTCTAAATATTTGAATTTTATTCTTTTTTGTCTTGAATTTTATGATGTACATATCTTGCTACTGGAGGTAAAGTCGTAAGACTATGGCATTCCAACAAACTCAATATACCTTGACCCTAACAGAGGAGCGAGCATAGTGAGCCTAGGGGCGAAGCCCCTAGTATTTTAACAAGAAACAAATATCACACAAGTTACTGAACTTTAAGAAAAGCATATCCTATGTTCATCACATTCAAGTAACAAATTTGCTACAATCATTTAATAGTATATCATCATTTAAATGATAAAAAAAACAGCATTCATCTTCAACAGTTCCTCCAGAATTTTTATTATAAGCATTACACATAAACTTAATATTCTTTCTTAAATTTAAATGAAGATATGCTTATAATTGGTTTTAGAAAGTAATTAATGTACACAATGAGTACACCAAGAAACTATAAATCTTACATTATGAATGTACCAAGCAAGGACAATCTCAACAAGTATCATGTACAGTGCTCATTTATATTAAGGGTAATGGGGTGATAAAAAACTTGTTTCTTCTTTAACACATTTTTTTAAAAAATAAATGTCTTAAACTTTGAAAAAAAAAATTACATCTTAACTTGCTTCTAATGACGGTGTCGATTTTGATACACTAACTGCAATGACCTTGCTTAAAATAACATTATAAATTGAACATAAAAAGTACCTTGCTTAAAATAACATTACAGATTGAATTATTCAACCATTTACCGAAATATCATTAAGAAAAATTTTTTATATAAAAACTATTCAATGATAAATTGTCTTTAGATATAATTATAAGAAAAGACTTAATTTGCTTATGTGTCAAATATCATATCAGACAGTAAAAATATACATTTATACTTTTAAAAATTTTGTTTCTTTAAAATACAACATAACAAACCGATGAAGGCATTTCATACACTCAATTTTTGAATGCTACTGTTTTTCCTATTTCTGTGTTTGCTGTGTAAAGGGTGTCAAGTCCAAAATCGTAGTTCTGAGAAAAACGGGATTGAAAACTAACTTCTGTTTGTTTCACATATCCCAAATTTTCACTGAGGAATAAAAATATTTAAGAGGGCAATTGGACTTAGCTTTCAGTACCCTGCAGTAGCCCTTGATTTTTTCAAATATGCCTGGTTTGATAACTCAATTTTGCCCATTTTGGACTTAACACCCTTTACACAGCAAACACAGATTTGAAAAGGCATTTGTTTTGTTTTTTTAATTTGGTGAAAATAAAACTCTAAATGAAAAGCAAAAGGTAAAAGAAATACGAGGTTACTTTTTGTGAATTGATATAAGTAGTTTCTCATCTTCAGTCCCATTCTTCATATTACCCAAAAGAATTTCTTTTCTAAAATCCTTATTTAAATGGCCATCGCGTTCCATCTTCACAGCCTTTAAATGATCCGGTGGTTTAATGAAGTCATATGTAAACTTTTGCATCTGTACATTTTTAAGAGATTCTTTAAGGCTTGTATTTAACTTTGTAAATAATGACACGGAAAGGCATGGAACAGACATAAGAAGTAACAATTGAGCAACAATAAAAATCTTGTCACTTCTTATTTTACTAAAACATATTAAAAATATCTTCATCGTCACAAACTAATTACAAGGACATATACTTCGCTTTCATTCCACACAAACTATGTCATCCGCTCGTAATGTTTGTTGACATCGCGGAGCGCACGGGAAAGAAAAACCAGAAATCATTAATGTGTCAGTTGACATTCCGCATTTGCATACCAGATTGTACTCAATTTTGAGAACCAATCAAATTCTTTCAAATATTCTCTACTTTCTGATAGTTGATTGGTAGAGGTGATTGCCATAACCAATCTACATAAAATTTCTGAAATCTGAGCTCCGCCTTCAAAACTTTGGATCTCGCGATTTGAATTAATTTTGAAGACATTCCTCAAAAAATTAAAAACCCTTTATAAATTAATAAAGCCCTCAAATTTGCAAATTTGGCTTCAAAGACCTTCAAATGAACTGATACTGAATCAAAACGTCGATTGTTATGAATAAATTACTAATGGAGGAATTCAATGTAACATTTTAGCTATTTAGCTAATTCTCATTCAAATGTCCAAAAAGAGTAAAATAGCTGATTGCCGATTAGCTAACACTTGCCTGCCACATACAAGGCGATTCCCCATCGGACCAGCTGTTTGCAGGAGAAGGGGATTGATAACCTATTCCCGAAATTCCAATCCTGCTTGCTTTCCTCTTTGATTTCGCTACTCGCACCTTACGGACTTCGGACCTACCGCCCTTTCGTGTAACTTCCACTGACTTGTTTTTCATCCCAATCATATTCCAAATTTCCCGTCTTCTAGTTTTTGAATTTTTTTATTATTATTATTACTATTATTATTTATTTATATAATTCTTGTTTCACCCCTTGTTTAATTTCTCCATTATCATTTAAGTTAGCCATGCCACATTGGTTACTCGTACTCGTTCTAGTTAATTAGTTGATTTGTCAACTAATTAATTTATTCGTTCTCCCTCAATCATTGTCAACACTATTTGTAAACTTGAGAACGGTTAATCTTATGTCACATACTAACCTTGATACTGAGGATAAGGAGCTCTTGCTCCCTGGTGCCTCTATAGTGTTTTATGTCAATGTCAAAAACTTGCCTGTTACAGCCATCTTCATCTCGTCGCTGTTTTGCGGAGGAGTTAAGCTAGCGTGCCTGCTAATCAACATGGAATGCGAAGTGCCCTACAGAAAAATCATACTACGATCGTAGTCGTAGGAAAAGCTTCCGAGGCGCCTTAGAGCATTAGCCCCTTATCCTAGGTATCAACAGTGGGATGTTTCATGGTTACCGTTCGCAAGATTATAGTAGACTTGATAATGTGAATAAATAAATGTTAAAAAAATTTTAAATGAAAATAAAAATAATTTTTAAAAAATAAGAAAAAATAAGTAAATAAGTTTTATTTTTTTAGAAAATATTAAGATAGTTAGAGGGGTTTGGGGGAGAAAATTGTTGAAAATAAATAAATAAATAAATAAAAATAAAATGACAAATCAGGATGGTCAAGATAAATTTTAAAGTACTGAGAAGGGCGATCCGACAGAAATCCAAGCGATGTTTACTAGGAGTAGCGAAGCCTACTAGGTTTACCAGAATGGAAGGTTTACCAGCTGGAAGAGTTATAACCCCCCCCCCTTTCCGTCAGCTAATGCTGGCACGAGAGGGAATCGCGAGGTGAACCTATGGTCGATTAATCAGGAGTGACAGGTCAGAAACCAGAAGTAGCTGGGCTATTGAAATTTGGAATTTAGAATAAGAGGAGAAAATTTAACTATTACGCACAGGAATGAGGCCAGAGTTAATAACCATGGTGGCCTTAGGACACCTAGGAAACTCTCTAGGATCAAAGTCCGGGAGGTTTGCAAGGTCTTCATTATTAACTGAATAGATGTTTCATAAAAGTTTATAGCTAGCTCCTTAATGTGGTGCCGAATAGGTTCTGTTGTCATATCTCTATGCATTACTTCATTACGCAGGTACCAAGGGGCTTTCCTAATCCCACGTAGAATTTTATTTTGCATTGTCTGCAGCCTTTGAATATGAGTGTCCGCTGCTGATCCCCACACAGGAGCAGCATAGAGCAAGATGGGTCGAAGGACAGTCTTATATAATAAAAGTTTATTTTCCATACGCATTTGGTTCTGGTACAGGAGGTGCGCTAAGTTCCTGCGGACTCTAAGAAATTTTCCAATATTGGATACTATGTTTTTTTCCAAGTTAACCTACTATCTAGATAAACTCCAAGGTATTTGCCCTCTCTCTCGAAGTGCACTGAGTGACCACACACTATGACCGGCGGAGGTGGAATTCTGTTAAAACTAAAAGATATAGCTTTCGTTTTAGCAGGGTTTAATTTAATTCTCCACCGTTCGAACCAACGTTCAAGCATGTCAATGTGCCTTTGAAGGTATATGTGCATATTTCTTGTGTTGCCATTCTTCACTAAGATAACCGTGTCGTCCGTAAACATGGCCAGTGTTGTGTTTGTAGAGTGTAAAATATCATTAAGATTACTGGTAAAGCTAGTTTCTCCATTACGGTTATGATTAGAATTATTATTTACATTATCATTTTCAATATCACTGTATTTCCTAACATTTTTCTGCTTTTTTGATCAATTAAATTATAATAGTCCCGGTAAGGTGAATCGACGATGTTGTAATTCGTCGTGCCTCTTTAGAACTAGACACAAAGCAGATACTCCATCAGAAGGCTTTTTTAAACACATTTATTCGGACAACACATTTCAGTAAGCCGCTCGGCATAGCGCGTCCGACCTGCGAGAGATTTTCTCCTCTACTCTCACGTGACAGCACACATCTCCCCAAAGAAGGGGGAAAGAAGTGATTTCACGTGGTTCGCCTCTCGCAGATTGGAGCGGGAACACTACAGAGTATGCCCCCAGTGACGTAGTCACAATTACAGAAAAGTGGTTATTAATACATAGGTACATAGTGAGAAATATAAAAACAGTCTGGAGTACAATTGAAAATTCGTATGATGCCTAGAGGGAAATTGGCATGATGTACAAGAGAGATAAACAAGGTTACATATGCATTACATGAAATAAAAGGATAGGTAGATTATGTACAATTGATATTACAAAAATTTTTTTACACAATATTCAGAAACAAGGTGTTGTGGAAAGCGAACTTTGCGGCCAGATCTGGTGGTGGTCTGTTCGACAGGAGTTGTTTGAGCATTCGTGGGCTCAGTTGGCTGTTGAGGTCCATAAGGTTCAAGAGAATCTGAAAGTTGATATGCAGGATTGATACGATCAATAGAGACTGTACTCTGCTTTCCGTTTAATTCCAAAACAAAAGTTTTGTCATTTCTGTCGACCACTAGATGTGGTCCCGTGTAAGAAGGTGATAAGGGAGGATTGATTTTATCTGATCTTAAAAATACATGTGAACAGGTTTTCAATGAGGGATTGACATAAATTTTGGGATTGCCGTGTACGGCAGTGGCAATAGGATTTAAGGTTCTCATTGTTTTAATTAACTCGGAGACATAGGTAAGGGTAATGGGTTGTTTGACAGTATCACTGGTAATGAGATCGGAAGGTAGTCTGAGATTGGTGCCGTAAACAAGCTGGGCACAGGTGGCTTTGATATCACTTTTGAGAGCAAAGCGCAATCCTAGTAAGACTATGGGAAGGATCTCAGTCCATTTAGTTTGGTTGTGCGCTTTAAGAGAGCTCTTGAGATGACGATGAAACCTTTCGATGATACCGTTTGACTGTGGATGGTAAGCAGATGCTCGGATTCTGTGGCATCCTAACATGTTAGTAAGTTCTTTGAAGAGAGTAGATTCAAAATTTCTACCCTGATCAGTAGTTACAGTAACAGGGGATCCAAATCTGGAGATCCAACCGTGTACTAATGCTCGAGCATTTGTTTCCGCAGTCATATCGGGTGTAGGGATAACTTCGGGCCATCTCGTGAACCTATCGATGATGGTCATACAATATAGATTGCCATCTGAGGGTGGGAGCGGTCCAATAAAGTCTATATGTATGTGGGCGAAACGACCATCAGGATCAGAGAAAGTGCCAATTGGTGATTTGGTATGTTGAAAGATTTTAGCTTTTTGACATTTAGTACAACTGCGAACCATAGATTTTATGTCTTTACGCATGCCAGGCCAAACGAATCGTTTAGAGATTAAATCTAATGAGGCTGATATACCTGGATGGGAGAAAAAATGCAAGGTTTGAAAAACAGATTGTCGCATACTTTTGGGAACAAAAGGTCGAGGGTGTGTCTGTGACATATCGCAGTATAAATATATATCTTCGAGAGGAAAATAGTGTTTTTCCAATCTTAAAGATGAGGTTTCAGATTCGATAAGCTGTTTCAGCTCGTCATCAACGGTCTGAGAAGTGGCGAACTCTTTAAAGTTCAGCACATTAGGAGAAATTGAGTTTATCTCAATGCGGGATAGGGCGTCGGCCACGCTGTTATCAGAACCTTTGGTGTACCGAACATTGGTAGAAAACTGCGAAATATAATCTAAATGGCGCAGCTGCCTAGGGCTACATTTATTAGGGTTTGTTGGAAGGCAAATATAAGGGGTTTTGGTCTGTATAAATAACAAAATTGCGACCTTCTAGCATATGCCTAAATTTTTTTATGCAAGAGTAAATAGCAAATAATTCACGATCGTAAGTTGACCAATTCCTCTGAGCCTTATTTAGTTTACAAGAATAGAACGCTATGGGTTCCCACTGTTCTTCCGAGAGCTGCATTAAGGATCCACCAATCGCGACATTACTAGCATCAACCCATAAACTTATCTGGGCACCAGGTACAGGATGTCTTAATAGTGTAGCTTGAGCTATAGCTTCTTTTGAAGCAGTGAAGGAGAGAGTTGCTTCGTCGTTCCATTGTAATTGCTCAGTGTTGCTAGCACTGGAACGGGGATTTTTTTTTCTATTTTTATGTCCTTCTAGGAATTTAACGAGGGGGGGGGGCTAAAATGTCGGCAGCTTTGGGAATGCATCGCCGATAAAAATTGAAAAGACCTAAATAACGCCGTAGTTGAGTTAAGGTAGTCGGTCGGGGAAATTCCAGGATGCATGAAACGCGATCAGGAAGGGGTTCAATTCCTTCAGCTGAAAGCTTGATTCCTAAGAATTCAATAGTGGTTTACCCAAATTGACATTTATCAACATTAATGCATAGTCCATACTCTTTAAGTTTGGAAAACAACAACTGAAGATATTGCATATGTTCATTTTCATTCTCTGAGGCGACAAGCAAGTCATCAACAAATGCATAAACAAATCCTAAGTCACGAGTTACTTCATCTATAAAGCGTTGAAAGGTAGAAGACGCATTGCAAAGGCCAAACTGCATGCGCGTGGTTTCGAAAAGGGCAAAGGGAGTACAAATCGCAGTTTTATGTACATCATCAGGATTGATGGGAATTTGGTGGTACGCTTTTATCAGGTCAATGTGACTGAAAATTTGTTTACCATGTAATTCAGCAGTGAAATCTGCAATACAGGGAATAGGATACTTCTTTTAATAGTTTGTGCATTTAGAGTACGATAATCACCAACAGGTCTCCAATCGACAGATCCTTTCTTCGGCACAATGTGCAAAGGCGAAGAGTAGTATTTTTGGAGGGTCTCATGTGACCAAGCTGTAGCATCTGCTGATATTCAGCTTTAGCGAGTTTTAGCCGATCTGGCGCTAGCCGTCTAGGCTTAGCCGCGACTGGAGGTCCCTTGGTGTTTATGTAATGCACAGTATTGTGCTTTACCGGTTGGTTAGGATCCGGTAATTTTGTAATTTCAGGAAATTGTAGCAATAGTTTACCATATACATTATTAACACAATTAGGTTTTACAGAGAAAATATTGCAAACACTTAATTTAGCAGGAGAGTTTAAATGAGTAATGGAATCGATAAGACGGTGATTCCGTAAATCAAGCTTTAAATTAAAATAATGCAGGAAATCAGCTCCTAAAATAGCACATGAAACATCACAGATGTAAAAAGAAAAAGTAAACGATCGGCGTAAACCTAAACTAAGAGTAATACTCTTTCGACCAAACATTAATTTTTGTGCCATTAGCGGCACGAAATGTTTGGAGAACTGGCCGTGATTTATCTTGTTTGGTAGCAGATATCAGACTGGCGTCAGATCCAGAGTCAACAAGAAAACACATACCCGTATTTCTGTCTCTCACGAAAAGGCGACGAGAAGGTGCGGGAGAGAGGTACGTCGCTTCTACTCTTCCCGCGTCCGGTTTCCCGCAAATGAACAGGGCGGATTGCATTGTTTGCTCTTTGTTGGAATTTTGCATGATACCAACAAATTGTTGAATCCTTACCGCGTGACTTAGAGCGGTATCGAGGATGATTGTATTTTCTAGAAACACTTCTAGAATGTCGAAGTTCGACGACTTCTTTTCGTAACTCTTGAATTTCTTTCAACAGCATCTCTGTGGTCGCTGGCGTCTGAGCGGCAGCTGGTGTAGGTGTGGGAATCGAAACTGCGCTGATGTTCGACGGTGTTAAATCCAAGATGCGATCGGCAATCTCTGCCGCTTTATCGGGAGTGATGGGGTCGAGTGATGCGAAAATAGTCTGCACAAGGGTCGGCATTTGCTGGGTAAATAATTCCAAAAGAAGTGCATCGCTGATATTGTGGTTTTCTGCTCTTCTCTTCATTAAACGCAGCAATTCGGTGGGTTTCCTATCACCGAGGCTTTCACCGGCTAGTAGCTTACGTATTTCCAATGTTCGGCTTTCTCCGCATCTTTCTATGATTTTAGCTTTTAGGTCCTCGTATGGATGTGTAGTATCCGGCTTCATTATAACGTCGCGCACCATAGTAGCAGGTGCAGGAGGAAGGTGGGCGACAACATAGTTGAACTTTGTTTTTGATTCAGATATAGATTTGGGAGTTGCTAACGCGAAAGTACTTTCCAGCATGTGGAACCATAAAGCGGGGTCCACCGATATATACGGAGGTATTACGACTGCAGAGGCTTCTGTTGTTGATCCAGGGGAGAGAGACATGGTTGCTGGCGAAAACGAAAGCGGAAGTCCAATGACGCAGTACGAAGGCTCAGGCTGTGTTCGATGGCCGGTCACCAATATAATCATCCGGGTAAGGTGAATCGACGATGTTGTAATTCGTCGTGCCTCTTTAGAACTAGACACAAAGCAGATACTCCATCAGAAGGCTTTTTTAAACACATTTATTCGGACAACACATTTCAGTAAGCCGCTCGGCATAGCGCGTCCGACCTGCGAGAGATTTTCTCCTCTACTCTCACGTGACGGCGCGCATCTCCCCAAAGAAGGGGGAAAGAAGTGATGTCACGTGGTTCGCCTCTCGCAGATTGGAGCGGGAACACTACAAAATCAACATGATTAATCAATTTATTCACATTATCCGTACTACTACAAACAAGTAAATCGGTAATCAAATCCCACATACCTTTCAAGTTCGTCATATCCCGATAGTGGTCGACAGTTCCATATGCTGCAGTCATTTCCAGGCGATATTTGAAGTTCGTAAGAAACTGGCAGATCCTTGTTACAGTATCCATATGAGATGCATATTCCGATGTCTGACTTTTTCGTTGTAGAGTTCTGACGAGTTCACTAAGCACTTCTGGGTAGTATTTTTCAAATCTGTTCACTGATTCTCAGTGTCACGTGTATCCGTCGATGTCGAAGCCATATCGAAGTTTGAATCACAAGTATATTCCTTAGTAGAATCGGTGTAATCCACGGCTGTTGCAGCATAGGTCCGTCACACATACGAAGGAATAAAAATTCCCCTTAAGGTCACAGACTAGTATTAGGACCGAAAAAAGAAAGCAGTAGAGCGTAAACACGTGGGAAGCCACGAAGCCTAACCCACGAAGCAGTTCTAACTAAGAGCACAAAAGCGCACGTCCTCTCTCTACCGAGGCAGGAGGAGGAAAATATCATACTACGATCATAACATCTTACTGTCGGAGGTAAAGCGGGGGTCTTCGACCCCCCGCTAGGTACTTAACTTCATGACTTTGACTAAATATTTCCCACAGCACGGGTCCAATATAAGATAATTGACATTAAGGTGTACTCACACTACACTGACGTGTCGTGTTACGAAAAAAATTAAACCACTATTTTAAAAAGGAGTATGCATACTACGCTGACGTGTTGTGTCGTGTCGTGACGTGGAAAAACATGGTCCCTGACGCGTCAGCTCCAAATATAAATTCCCAGATCTCGTCAGCAAGCGTAAGGCCGTCAGATATGAATACGGAAGAAGAGCTAATCGGGCATGTGAAGAAATACCCTATTTTATTTGACCATTTCAACAAAGATTACAGAAATAAATATGCATGCAATGAAGAATGGGAAGAGATTGGAAGAATCCTGGAAATATCAGGATATTTACATTTATTTACTAATTTATTGCACAACTTAGGCCATTTGATTGATTTAACCAATATTTCAAACACTTTAAAAACACGTAATAAAATCAGTGTTTCCTTAAAATTGCTATAGCATAAAATTTGGTTTCTTTAATAACAGGCGGCAAAGTTGGTTACTGATCTTGTAAAATATAAACAAAGAGGAAGGGGTGATTTAACAATATAAAAAGGTGTTCGTTCCCACTGTTTTCGATTTCCATCTTTTATATAGCAAAAATAATTTATATGTGATTATATTATTTACATTTATAAATTTGGTATTTCATTTACATTTTTCATGCCAAAAATTTCGTTTTTTTATGAATTCGCGGCAACAGTTGGCTACTGATCTTGTCAAGTGTAAACAAAGGGAGTGTGAAACAATACAATGTAAAAAGGTGTTCGTCCCTTCTGGTTTTTAAATCTTTTAAATAGCAAAAATAATTTATATGAGCTTATTTTATGTATATTTATAAATTTATAGATTATTTTGATTGATCGTAATTACAATTAAAGATTATAGTCAGACGACGGTCTTCGATCAAAAATTACCTACTTATTTGTAGAGTATTTGAATGATTTGAATACTAAGCAGAAAAAAATTTCACTATAGGTTATTTATTTACATTCCTTAACTCAAAATTATAGCAACAAAATGATAAATTTGTTCATGAAAAATAGAAAAAAAAGTTTACAAAAAATATTAATGGGCCATTCTACTTTATGAATGTGTAGTGTTCCCGCTCCAATCTGCGAGAGGCGAACCACGTGACATCACTTCTTTCCCCCTTCTTTGGGGAGATGCGCGCCGTCACGAGGAGAAAAATCTCTCGCAGATCGGACGCGCTATGCCAAACGGCTTACTGATTGTGTTGTCCGAATAAATGTGTTTAAAAAGCCTTCTGATGGAGTCTCTGCTTTGTGTCTAGTTCTATAGAGGCACGACGCATTACAACATCGTCGATTCACCTTACCGGGACTATTATATTGGTGACCGGCCATCGAACACAGCCAGCGCCTTCGAACTGCGTCATTGGACTTCCGATTTCGTTTTCGCCAGCAACCATGTCTCTCTCCCCTGGATCAACAACAGAAGCCTCTGCAGTCGTAATACCTCCGTATATATCGGTGGACCACGCTTTATGGTTCTACATGCTGGAAAGTACTTTCGCATTAGCAACTCCCAAAGCTATATCTGAATCGAAAACAAAATTCAACTATGCTGTCGCCCACCTACCTCCTGCACCTGCTACTATGGTGCGCGACGTTATAATGAAGCCGGATACTACACATCCATACGAGGACCTAAAAGCTAAAATCATAGAAAGATGCGGAGAAAGCCGAACATTGGAAATACGTAAGCTACTAGCCGGTGAAAGCCTCGGTGATAGGAAACCCACCGAATTCCTGCGTTTAATGAAGAGAAGAGCAGAAAACCACAATATCAGCGACGCACTTCTTTTGGAATTATTTACCCAGCAAATGCCTACCCCTGTGCAGACTATTTTCGCATCACTTGACCCCATCACTCCCG
Source organism: Dolomedes plantarius (assembly GCA_907164885.2). Classification (NCBI taxonomy): domain Eukaryota; kingdom Metazoa; phylum Arthropoda; class Arachnida; order Araneae; family Dolomedidae; genus Dolomedes; species Dolomedes plantarius. The sequence continues at coordinate 33,500,607 of OU015503.1, read as the reverse complement.
ATAAAGCGGCAGAGATTGCCGATCGCATCTTGGATTTAACACCGTCGAACACCGGAAACCGGACGCGGGAAGAGTAGAAGCGACGTACCTCTCTCCCGCACTTCTCGTCGCCTTTTCGTGAGAGACAGGAATACGGGTATGTGTTTCTTGTTGACTCTGGATCTGACGCCAGTCTGATATCTGCTACCAAACAAGATAAATCACGGCCAGTTCTCCAAACATTTCGTGCCGCTAATGGCAAAAAATTAATGTTTATGGTCGAAAGAGTATTACTCTAGTTTAGGTTTACGCCGATCGTTTACTTTTTCTTTTTACATCTGTGATGTTTCATGTGCTATTTTAGGAGCTTATTTCATGCATTATTTTAATTTAAAGCTTGATTTACGGAATCGCCGTCTTATCGATTCTATTACTCATTTAATAACTCCTGCTACATTAAGTGTTTGCAATATTTTCTCTGTAAAACCTAATTGTGTTAATAATGTATATGGTAAACTATTGCTACAATTTCCTGAAATTACAAAATTACCAGACCCTAACCAACCGGTAAAGCACAATACTGTGCATTACATAAACGCCAAGGGACCTCCAGTCGCGCCTAAGCCTAGACGGCTAGCTCCAGATCGGCTAAAACTCGCTAAAGCTGAATTTTAGCAGATGCTACAGCTTGGTCACATGAGACCCTCCAAAAGTAACTACTCTTCCCCTTTGCATATGGTGCCAAAGAAAGGATCTGTCGATTGGAGACCTGTTGGTGATTATCGTACTCTAAATGCACAAACTATTAAAGAGAAGTCCTATTCCCTGTATTGCAGATTTAACTGCTGAATAACATGGTAAACAAATCTTCAGTCACATTGACCTGATAAAAGCGTACCACCAAATTCCCATCAATCCTGATGTACAAAAACTGCGATTTGTACTCCCTTTGGCCTTTTCGAAAGCACACGTATGCAGTTTGGCTTTTGCAATGCATCATCTACCTTTCAACGTTTTATAGATGAAGTAACTCGTGACTTAGGATTTGTTTATGCATTTGTTGATGACTTGCTTGTCGCCTCAGAGAATGAAAATGAACATATGCAACATCTTCAGTTGTTGTTTTCCAAACTTAAAGAGTATGGACTATGCATTAATGTTGATAAATGTCAATTTGGGCAAATCACTATTGAATTCTTAGGATTCAAGCTTTCAGCTGAAGGAATTGAACCCCTTCCTGATCGCGTTTCATGCATCCTGGAATTTCCCCGACCGACTACCTTAACTCAACTACGGCGTTATTTAGGTCTTTTCAATTTTTATCGGCGATGCATTCCCAAAGCTGCCGACATTTTAGCTCCCCCCCCCTCGTTAAATTCCTAGAAGGACATAAAAATAAGAAAAAAAAATCCCCGTTCCAGTGCTAGCAACACTGAGCAATTACAATGGAACGACGAAGCAACTCTCTCCTTCACTGCTTCAAAAGAAGCTATAGCTCAAGCTACACTATTAAGACATCCTGTACCTGGTGCCCAGATAAGTTTATGGGTTGATGCTAGTAATATCGCGATTGGTGGATCCTTAATGCAGCTCTCGGAAGAACAGTGGGAACCCATAGCGTTCTATTCTTGTAAACTAAATAAGGCTCAGAGGAATTGGTCAACTTACGATCGTGAATTATTTGCTATTTACTCTTGCATAAAAAAATTTAGGCATATGCTAGAAGGTCGCAATTTTGTTATTTATACAGACCAAAAACCCCTTATATTTGCCTTCCAACAAAACCCTAATAAATGTAGCCCCAGGCAGCTGCGCCATTTAGATTATATTTCGCAGTTTTTCTACCGATGTTCGGTACACCAAAGGTTCTGATAACGGCGTGTCCGACGCACTATCCCGCATTGAGATAAACTCAATTTCTCCTAATGTGCTGAACTTTAAGGAGTTCGCCACTGTTCAGACCCTTGATGACGAGCTGAAACAGCTTATCGAATCTGACACCTGATCTTTAAGATTGGAAAAACACTATTTTCCTCTCGAAGATATATATTTATACTGCGACATGTCACAGACACACCCTCGACCTTTTGTTCCCAAAAGTATGCGACAATCTGTTTTTCAAACCTTTCATTTTTTCTCCCATCCAGGTATATCAGCCTCATTATATTTAATCTCTAAACGATTCGTTTGGCCTGGCATGCGTAAAGACATAAAATCTATGGTTCGCAGTTGTACGAAATGTCAAAAGGCTAAAATCTTTCAACATACCAAATCACCAATTGGCACTTTCTCTGATCCTGATTCTCGTTTCGCCCACATACATATAGACTTTATTGGACCGCTCCCACCCTCAGATGGCAATCAATATTGTATGACCATCATCGATAGGTTCACGAAATGGCCCGAAGTTATCCCTACACCCGATATGACTGCGGAAACAACTGCTCGAGCATTAGTACACGGTTGGATATCCAGATTTGGATCCCCTGTTACTGTAACTACTGATCAGGGTAGAAATTTTGAATCTGTTCTCTTCAAAGAACTCACTAACATATTAGGATGCAACAGAATCCGAGCATCTGCTTACCATCCACAGTCAAACGGTATCAGTGAAAGGTTTCGTCGTCATCTCAAGAGCTCTCTTTAAGCGCACAACCAAACTAAATGGACTGAGATCCTTCCCATAGTCTTACTAGGATTGCGCACTGCTCTCAAAAGTGACATAAAAGCCACCTGTGCCCAGCTTGTTTATGGCACCAATCTCAGACTACCTTCCGATCTCATTACCAGTGATACTGTCAAACAACCCATTACCCTTATGTGTCCGAGTTAATTAAAACAATGAGAACCTTAAATCCTATTGCCACTGCCGTACACGGCAATCCCAAAATTTATGTCAATCCCTCATGAAATCCTGTTCACATGTATTTTTACGATCAGATTAAGTCAATCCTCCCTTATCACCTTCTTACAGGGGACCACATCTAGTGGTCGACAGAAATGACAAAACTTTTGTTTTGGAATTAAACGGGAAGCAGAGTACAGTCTCTATTGATCGCATCAATCCTGCATATCAACTTTCAGATTCTCTTGCACCTTATGGACCTCAAAAGCCAACTGAGCCCATGAATGCTCAAACTCCTGTCGAACAGACCACCAGATCTGGTCGCAAAGTTCGCTTTCCACAACACCTTGTTCTGAATATATTGTGTAAAAAATTTTGTCATATCAATTGTACATAATCTACCTATCCTTTTATTTCATGTAATGCATATTAACCTTGTTTATCTCTCTTGTACATCATGCCCATTTCCTCTAGGCATCATACTAATTTTCAATTGTACCCCAGACTGTTTGTATAATTCTAACTATGTACCTATGTATTAATAACCAATTTTCTGTAATCGTGACTACGTCACTGGGGGCATAATCTAGTGTTCCCGCTCCAATCTGCGAGAGGCGAACCACGTGACATCACTTCTTTCCCCCTTCTTTGGGGAGATGCGCGCCGTCACGTGTGAGTCGAGGAGAAAAATCTCTCGCAGATCGGACGCGCTATGCCGAGCGGCTTACTGAATTGTGTTGTCCGAATAAATGTGTTTAAAAAAGCCTTCTGATGGAGTCTCTGCTTTGTGTCTAGTTCTATAGAGGCACGACGCATTACAACATCGTCGATTCACCTTACCGGGACTATTATAAATGCTCTCCCATTGCCATGAACAGCTTGCAGCCCCTTCCGGAAAAAACGAAGTATTTTTGAACTTATCCCTAACTATCCAGCTTCACGACATGGTTTCCACGAATCGCTTCCATATTTTCGAAAACTTTCTTGTTTCTTCCTGTCTACTTGCACTTGCTGTTCGAAGGTGTAATTGTTTTACAACCTCTGAGCATGTTATGAGACAGCATGCTGCTGAACTATATAATCACAAGTTTCCGGTTGAGTTTCTATGGGTTTCAGAAACACTCTCCACCTCCTGCTAATAAGCCAAAGCAATTTTCTACTGTGTGTCGTGCTCTCGAATGCCTGTAGTTATAAATTTTCTTGATCCTCTTTATGGAATTCTTGCTATAGGCCGCATCAAGTATGTTTTTAATGGGAAGGCCTCATCGACATAGGGAAAACAATCACTTGACGATGTTAGCTGAGCATCTTGTGGAGGATTAAATCTGGTTTTGTGTTAACTTTTGCCAAATGATGATCTCTCAATGTCCTGCCATTACTTCCATAAACTCCAACATCAATCATCATGAATTTAAATTAGCATACCCATTGCCAGTGAAACTTAGGATGCATTCCTTATAATTGTACTAAGAAGAGCCACCTCCACGAGTAGTGGCGCACCCAGTGGGTGCAAAGGGGCCCTGGTCCCCCCCCCAAAAAATAGAAATTCTATTTTGAATATTGATTTTGCATTAGAATATTTTAGCCGTTCATATCGGCCCCCCCCCCCAATAAAGAATCCTTGGTGCGCCACTGTCCACGAGGACCAAACAACAACGACGTGAATTCGTCACGACACGTCAGCGTAGTGTGCACATGTTCAGACTCTCGTCTCCCATTCCTAAGTGAATTGATGAACGTGAGTAATAGCGTCTTCAATAACTCAAAAGAAACGCAAACAGGTGTTAAACGATATACACCTTTGGAGAAGTGCGACAATAGTTGAAAAAATCCATTAAACGGCGCGCTATGGATTGTCGGCACCTTGGAAACAGTCGGCAGGAAAGAAAATTCGTCTGGATGGTTCGAGAAGGCCTGAAAAGAATGGATAAATAGAGGCGCGAGTAACGAAGGGAAAAGAATAGATTCGGACTGTTGAAGGGTCAACACGCTTACGGGAGACGGGAGCTCGAGGGACTTTGAAATAATGAGCCCAGCTCTCACGAGTATTTTTAACGTTCGTCGGAACGAAACTTTGTAAATAACGTATTTAACCAATATTTAATATGTTAATAACCTCATGAAATAGGGGTTGACCTCTACAATTATAATTCCTTCTACATGACAATGATTGTCGGATCACGACTATAAAGGGTTAACATTGGTCGTAGGTCGAATTAAAGAACGTGGGAGGACCCCAGCGATACGGAAGGTATCAGAAAATATGATCTAGAGTACAGAGTGGTGATAGATCTTCAAGGAGACGCAGTTTCAAGAGAATTGGATTCCGAAACGAGTCTACTGGGCACGACTTCAGCGAGCAGATTTTACTCGGCAACGTGGTCAGAAGACAGGAGAAATTCAAGGTCGGAGTAAAGTGTGCATCACGACGTGGTTATATACTGAACTCTCTGAACTGTGATCAAAGTGCGGGCAGCGGAGAAAGATTAGAGTGACCGTTTTCATCGAGGTGAAAAAGGGGTAAGTGATTCTATCTTTTCTCCCTGTGTATGAGATAGCGGTAGTAATTAGTTGAAGGATCTAATTATTTTTGATAAATTTTGAAGTGTTGATTCATGTGTATAATGATGGAAGTAATTTGTTGAGTTATTGAATTTTGGTAAATGGAATAAATATTAAAAGTGAAAAAGTGTTGTTTTGTATAACGGAAATGTGTACAGTGTTCCGTACTAGTTATTAGTGGAAGTGATTTATAATTGTTAGTAGTTAAAGCTCTTAGAATTATCATAATTGGTGAAGTAAATAGTTCAGATAAGTATAGTGGTTAATTTTGTTATAGTTGTAAAAGTGAATTTGTACTGGTTTGCTGCATTTGTGATTAAGTGGTATAAGCTAAAATGGCATTCATAGGGAAGGGGCGGAAAGCCGATTTATTTTGTTAGCTACAGAGTTAACAGGGATTTGTCCGTCTTCGGAGAACAGGACATACACTGATCTTAAGGCTCCGCTGGAGTTATTTTTTTTCCCCCGTGTTCGCTAAAACCCACAAGAAACCTCCCGAGGAAGGCAGGGACTATGTCGACATGATTGACAGAAAAGCAACCAATCAGAGAGGCAATAGTTTTCGAAGTTGAGAAGGGGTAGAAAACCCCTCGTAATTTGAAACTGTCAACAAAGCTATCAATGGTTCTTGCCTACACTTCGACTGAACAAGGGGATGGGGTCAGATATCTTCCCCTATTTACAGCCTTTCACATTCAATTCTTCCCCCCCCCCCACACACACACACTAACTTCCTGCATTTTAGTGATAAGACAGACAGTTAGTTGGGATTTGGAAATCTACCGCTCTAGCTATGCGACCAGAACTTTAATTTCAAAGAAAATAAATTTATCAGTTTTGCAATTCCTTATTTATCATTTTTTTTATTAATATTAAACTAATTTAATTTTTAATAATGTGTTTTTATCAAGTAGATCGATTAATAAGCTTTCCCGTTAACAATTTAGAAATGAGAAAAAATAATTTTAATAGAAAATTGAGTTTTCTTCCTACAACATTTGTTTAAAAACAGTTAAAGTTACGAACACGTTTCTCACAAAGTCTTTTATGAAAACTCTGACGGTTTTATAAACAATTTTAAAATGCATATGTGTATTTTATTTGATACAGTATATAAGGATTATTTCTTTTGTACTTGATTTTTGCATTCTTTATTTAGAATATTTCTGTAAAGGGAAAATTTTCAAAAATGTGAAAATTTGTTAAGCAATTAACCTGTAAAATATTAGAATTTGTGTGTTTCTTTCTACTAACTTATGAAAACTTTCTCTACGTACACAGAACCGTAAGCTAAAATCGTCAAGAGGGTTATAAGATTGATGAGATTTCATATTTAGGATGATTAGATCCATCTTTGATATTACATAACATACCAAAATTCTGGGATGATTTCGCAAAAGAGACACATATATTATGATTCAAACGATATGTTCTTCATTTGTATTATTTTACATTCATTTATTTACAAAATTACATATTCAAATCACATAATTACGTTTACATAATTAAATAACTCTTACATGAGAAATTTGAGAAATTTTTGATAAAAAAAAAAAACTCAATAAACCCATATGGTAATTGAAAAGATCCGATCTGGGTTTAAAAACCAGCATATTATATATATATATATATATATATATATATATATATATATATATATATATATATATATACAGTCTTAAATAAACAGGAAAACTAACGTAAACAAAGCACAATAGCAGTAAGATGCAATAATTTTGCATACGGCTGTTTCGAAGCTACAAGGAGCTTATACAGTCTTAGACAAAAAAAAAAGACACACCAAGAAGGGGTATGCAAATTGGACACAATTGATATGCATACATGTTTCGAACGGAAATGCAAAATTTTAAAGTTTGGCGGCCAATGAATGAACATGTGACGCTGCAAAGCATCTGTAACTGCAGGATATTAAAGAGGATAAATTTCGATTCCAGGTCATAAATTCTTCGCGAATTTCATTCCGTGTACTCAGGTAGACAGTAACTATGCCTCGCATACAGGTGCGCGAACATATGCGCAGATGTCAGCATTTGAGAGAGGACGTGTTGTTGGGCTGAAAGAAGCCGGTTAGTCTAATCGGTGGAATCCCTCGACATTTGGATAGGAGCGATTGCCACTATCAAACGATTTTGGCAGGAATGGGTGAACCATGTCCGAACACAGCGTCAATAAGGAAGCGCTCGGCCTAGAGAAACAACAGAATGTGAGGACCGAGCAATCGTCAAAGCGGCACTCACAGCCCCAGATTCATCATTTCATCGATCGTACGTGCAACTGGTGCTTCAGGTGACCACAAGGGAGCCATCATAGGCTGCTCAGAGAAAGGGGCTGAGCTCACGACGCCCCTTGCGCCGACTACCATTGGACCTCTGTACTCCGAAAAGCCCGTTTGCAGTGGTGTCAGGCACATTCGACCTGGAATGTCACTGACTGGAGTAGAATTGTCCCGCTTCAAACTGAGCTCCCTATGACCAGCGAATACGTGTTTGGAAAGCCCCAGGCAGCAGTGGGATTCCAACCTGACTGTCTTCCACTATACGAGTGGACAACCAGGATTGATGGTCTGGGGTGCCATCTCATTTCAAAGCAGCCACCCTTCGGTTGTCATCTGCGGCGCCCCTTACAGCACAGCGATACGTCGACGATATTCTATGCTCCGTTGTGTTGCCCTTCATAACACGCCATCCTGGGCTTGTATTTCAGCAACACAATGCCCGCCCGCACACGGCGAGAGTTTCTACTGCTTGTCTTCGTGCTTGCCTAAAGCGACCGTTGGCCAGCAAGGTCGCCGGATCTCTCTCCCATTGAGCACGTTTGGAGTATTATGGGCAGGGCCCATCAACCAGCTCGGGATTTTGACGATCTAACG